>OU015745.1:2336663-2373380 GCA_907169655.1 Acomys percivali | reverse complement strand
CATACCACATACACACCATACACACACAGACACACAGACATACCACACACACACCATACACACACACTGCACACATACATACACATGCACCCACACACACACACCACACAGACACAGACAGACAGACAGAGAGACACACACACACACTGATAGTGCATAAGATTAAGAAGTCCCTTAGCAAATGTGGCCCCATATTGCTGAACCTGCCAGAATCCAGCACTGTGAGAAATAAGTTTCTTTTCTGTATAAATTGCCTAGCTTCAGACTTTCTGATATCAATAGAAGACAAACTGAGACAGGGTTTGCTTTTAGATTAAGACTTAGACTTAAACTATGGCAAAGTTTAACTCTGGCAAATAATTGTAGTGTGTTTTCTAGAAAAGATAGGAAATATATGAAGAAACCAGAATCTGATCCACAGGGTGATTAATTCAATCATTAAAAAATGTCGTGGGCACCCATCATCCACAGCATCGTCGTAGGCGCTGTTCCTTGTGAGACATGAACAAAGTCTGCTCGCCCCAGATAGGGAGCAGGAGTCAGACCAACATGTGGATAGCGCAAAGGTCCAACTTGGTGAACCAGAGAGTTTTACGGTGCTTACTTACCACAATATGGGTCAAGGGTAAATTACAGGTGCAGAAATGACTCAGAGACAGCTGCGTCCCTTAAAGCCCACCCTAGCGTGGGCGACAGCTCATGCCAGCTGGGACCAGGGAGCACACTGCACAGCCTGCACCCAGCTCAGGGTGTCCTTTCCCAGTGCACGGCTCCCAGGCAGCCTGACTGGTCGCTAGTTACCCAGACTGCTGGATCTGAGCTGCTTCTAAACAGCTCAGCCTGACTGAGAGTGACGTTTCGCTCTTACTGCTTACATAGGCTGGGGAAGGAGGGCCCTATTAAGTCTGATCAGTTTCAGGCACTTCCTGAAGCTATTCTGAGTGGCTCCTTTTTTTTGTTACCGAGCTCTCCTGTGGGATGGTTCATTCCCCTCCCCTGAGAACATCTTGTCTCCTCTCCGGCTCACATCCTGTGTCTTAGAGGGAGAGAAGAAGTTTCCTTCTAAGATGGGAGGATTTAATTTAACCGGCTCACATCCTGTGTCTTAGAGGGAGAGAAGAAGTTTCCTTCTAAGATGGGAGGATTTAATTTAACCTTGAAGGAATCTGCCACACAGCCTGCACTTAGTAAATTGAGCTTGTTTCTTTAATATTATGGCCTCAAACCTCCAGGTTTGAGGGAAGCTTTCATCTTCCAGGTCCCATTGTCTGGCCAGTTAAATGCTCTGGCAGGAGGCTAGAGAGAGGAGAGGGAGTGTGGGTCGTCAGACAGCCTCACCTTAGCCTGGAATTGCAGCTCCTGTTAAAGCAGAGCTCCACAGTCTTCCCTCAGTGGTTCCTCAAGCCCAAGGGCGTGACCGGTGCCACCATTACCAGCCTGGAGACACCACACCGTCCTTGAAGGTATGCCTGTCCTGCCTAAAGTCTTAATTATGGCATCTTCTAACTGCCCCGCTTCCTTCAAAATGCCTGACTCATTGTCAGCTCATACTGAACGCATGCCAGGAGCGGCCATTAACACATCCTGATATCCTGCTTGATTTGATGGTCTCCTAAACCTGCATTAACCTTGACAAATGGAGAAGCTGCGTTTTGGGAAGGTCTTGTAATTTCCCCAGAGTCTGTAGAGGGAGTCACTGGCAGAATCAGGAGCTGTTCACTGCCAGCCTGTTAAACGACCCTCAGGGCTCCCTTTCTGGTGTTCGCGCACAAGCAGGGGAGGGCTGCCCGACCCTCTCTGTCCCTTTTCAGACATCAGTGCCAGGAGCTATTTCTTGTTGATCCTGTGAAGATATGGGAGTAAGGGTATGCATCCGCCCTTGTTAGCTACCAGGACCTCGCGGAATGCGTGAGCCCAGGTCCCAGTCCGTAGGATGTGTCTCATTGCCAGGGAGGTTGGCAGACAGACGTAAGGGCTTCTCTCTCTCCTCAGCCTCACCTTCCACATCAGCAGAGCCAAGAGCAGACATGATCTGTGGTGACTGCATGGGTGAGTGCAGATGTGAGATTGGCACACAACAGCCCACACTTCATGTGGCTTGGGTGACGTGAGTTTCAGCGTGGAGGTTCTGTTTATGTCTGCCATGCTCCTGGGCATAGCGGCCAAGGGTGGTCGCACCACAGCCATGACATCACCGCTTTCCCTCTCAGAGGATCTCCAGGGTGCTCTTTGCATATTTGTTTAATGGTTTTTTTTTCTATGCCTGCTACTGGAGTTTTTAAGGTCAAAGCCTGGGCCCCGACACCTTAACAAGCTAGCTTTGGTCACCCGTCCTCAATAGGCTAATTAAAGAGACAAATAACAGCAAATGGCAGAGAAAGGAGATTTGTCCAATGTGGCCACACCGGGAAGAGGAACAGACGGCTCAGTGACCGGCTCCCTTCCCCAGCCTCATATAAATTAATCTTTTAAATTAATTTCTTAAGTTTGCCGAGCAAAGAACAGATTAAAGGATTTTTTGTGAGTATTTAACAAAAGCATATTTTAAAAATTTAGTTAATCTTTTAATGTAGGGCATTAGTTTTCATTTTTTTGTTGGCAAGATTTGGCGATATAGCCTTTTTCTGTCACAGGGCGAGCTTATTGGTCCTAAGTGATGCTGTCGGTGCAGGTGAGTCTTCTGTGACTCCTGTTGTGGAAAAGAAATATAACATAACGATATCTGATAAACATGTACACCCATCATTAAAAATTATTGCAGTCTTAATGAAGATGACACATATATAAGCTGTATAGTCAAGAATATTTCTAGAAAAAATGGTAATAGTCTAGTGGTTTTAATGCACTTAGAGATATCTAGTTGACATAATTTTTTTTTTATTTCTTTCCATTCTCTTTGACTATTTAAAATAATTTATAAGTTCTTTCTAGAATCTTTAGAGGGGAAATCTATCAATATGTATGTAGTTGATATAAAATTTTATAATGTAACAACACTCTTATGACTAAATGTATTCTCATTTTGAAAGGTCTAGGATGTAGGTTCAAGGGGAAAGAAATTGGTTAGAAAAGTTATTAGTAAAAAAAAAAAAAAAAGAAAAGTTATTAGTGCCATGGGAAGACAGACAGACAGACAGACAACAGCATGTCAGGGACTCAGAAGAAGAGTTAGGGCTGGAGAGGTGGGAATGGAGGGGTCCTCTCTCCCTAAGCTCCCCCAGGAGGAGAGGTTCACAGATGAGTCTGTGAACAAGCTCTCCTGTCCCTGGGCAGGAGGCAGAGAACGAAGTGGGAGCCAGGCAGACAGCCACCAGCACCCCAGTGCCAGGCAGTCAGCCCTGAAAATACACACACAGGTAACGGTAGACGGACTCAACAGGCTACGTTTAGGAATGTGTATGTATATTAAATACATATATGCAATAGCAATAGATAAAAAAAGAGGTCATGAGTTTGAAGAAGAGTGGGAAAGGGCATATGGGAAAGTTTGGAGGGAGGAAAGAGAAGGGAGAAATGTAATTAAAATACAATCTCAAAAGCAAAACAGCATCTATGAAAATATTATCCAGTGGTTATAAACACCAGGCCAATGTAATGAATCTTATGAGTGTCTAATAACACACTTGCAGGCCGTTCCTGCGTGGCCAGAGCGCTGCTAGGGACTGTACTTACCCTCACCTTCTGAGGTCACTGAGGTCCCAGGGGGCTGGGGCTCATCCCTAGACATGCTCTGCGTCTGTGCAAAGTCACCTGTCCTCTTGTCCTTGGCGGCCACAGAGAGCACACTCTGAGTTCTGAGCAGTGTCCAGTCTAGACAGGGGAGGGAGTTTGCTCATGACGGCCAGGGGAAGCCACGGCCGGGCCAAGCAAGGCCTTCCATGTGGCCTCACGTAGGTGGACAACGGGTAAAAGAAGGCTCGAGGAACCTCAGAGTCCTCACAAGCCCCAGTGACCCTGGAGGACCAGAACCTCACCTGGCCCTGCCAGGATAAAAACACAAATGAGTTCTGACTCCCACGTGGCCTTAGCCCCAGCAGAAAAATATAACCAGGATTAAAATGTTTACCAGCTCAAGGGACAGCAGACCCCCAGAGATTATACTTAACACATGAGCATTATTACTTGGGTAACTATTTCTCACTAGCGATTTTCTTCATTATACACACACACACACACACACGTATATACATATATGTATGTACATATATACACATATATGTATATATATTATATAATGTACTGCACATATAATGTAATAGGACAAATCAGTGCAGAGGCTTCTCCACTGTCTGTTCTTGCTGAGGCCATTTCAGGTTTGACTAGAATTGGATCTCCTCGACAGGGAATCCCATGGAAAATGACCCAACACTACTCTAGGAACCTGAGGTCACGATGCCCAGCTAGCCACTTACCTTAGCTTCTGTTAAACTGCTTGCTCCTGCTAACCTCCCTCTGGGGCTGCAGAACAAGGTAACAGAGTATGGACTTGAAAGCCCTTTGATCTAAATGCTCATGGCTACACAGGTCCCCAGTACCTGAGTGTAGTTCCTGTTGACTGCAATAAAGACTTTCAGCTGGCTATAAGCTGTGTCTGAGTGCCGTCCCTGGTCGGATCCCCACAACAGTCCTGCGCAGATACAGGGTAAGACTCTCCTTGCCTTACTCCAGCACAGCAGTGTTTACCTGAAGCCGGGGCTAAGGCCATACGGGGCCAGGTGAGGTTCTGGTCCCCGGGGTCACTGGGGCTTGTGAGGACTCCCAGGCTCCTCGAGCCTTCTTTTACCCGTTGTCCACCTACGTGGGGATAAGTCAAAGATAAGAAGATAAGTATCTTTTCCATACCAACGCAGAATCTAAACGCTACATTTACCAACCATGGAACACAGGCTCTTTCTGGAAGATAGTGTCTCACAGCTGTGACACGCCTGTAGCCACCAATGTTCCCTGATTAGAGGAGACAGCTATGCACTCTGTTGTCAAACTCACAGGTCTAGGAAAGTAGATAAAAGCTTAGGTCCAGGCATGGTGGTACATGCCTTTAATCCCAAACAATGAAGGTAAAGTTAGTTTGTGGAAGGAAGTACCAATGTTTGAAAGTGACGTCAAATTGAGTGGCAGAACAAAAAAAGATGAGTCATAGAAAGATTTGGCAGAATAGGATACATCCAATTCTCAGGAGAAGAGAGAGGAAAGGGAAGCTACTTAAGGGGCAATGGAGAGAGGGAGAGGGAGAGGGAGAGGGAGAGGGAGAGAGGGAGTGGGAGAGGAGACAGTTTTACCAGGACAGAAATAGAGAGACATTGCAGAGAGAAAACTCAGGTGAAGACAAAATGCACCAAAGAATGAGAAGAAGCCAGATTAAAAAAGATTGCTGGAGTTAGTTTGAGGCCAAGCAGAACAATTCAGAGGCTGAGAGAGAAAAAAAAATCCAGATTGAATAAGTCAGCTGGGAAAAAGAGCTTGAGCCAGAACAGCTGAGTTGAACCAGCCAGCCCAGAGCTCAGTAAGAACTAGAAAGGGTGAGCTTATTCAGTAAGTCTCAGAGGCTGAAAACTTTCTAGGCCTAGGTTAGATTGTAAGGAGGCCAGGATCTTCCAGAACTAGGCCTAGGTTAGCAGAAGGAGGCAGTTAGCCTCCCGGGTATCAACTGAGCCAGGAGAATGAAGTTCCTTTGGCAGGGTCCAGCTCAATGGTGAGGCGAGTGTCAGGCACACAAAACCCTGAGGAGGCCAGTCTTCAGTTTTCCTTCTCCTCCCTTTTTTTTCTCTCCACCTTAGCTCTCTTGCAGGTGTTATCTCTGCCACAGCTCTGCCCTGTGTGTGTCCCTGTTTCTGACAGGTTTCCACACCTTTTTCTGGTCACAACTTAATTTGGCATGCATGCGTAAAAGATGCCATGGAAAGCAGCCGCTCTGGGAAAAGGAAACGCTGATGATGATGGTGATGATTTGCAGTGCTGGGGATGGAACCCAGGGCCTCGGGCGTGCCAGGCCAGCCCCCTCTGCCACTTGCTTCCCTTGTCCCTGTCACTGTTTGCTGTTTCACAGTATGACAGGCCTAAGCTCACACACCCATCACGGGAGGAGGGGACTGCTAAATAAAATCCACACTAGGCCTCTGACCGTCCAGCCAGTTATTTTCCATGCTCAGTGCTTCCCCCAGCTGCCCTGCCTTGTGTGCACTGTAGGTTGGGTTTCTAAGGTTCGTGTTGGAAGTTACTCTTTGGGTTTTTCCCCTTGGCAATTTCAAAGGCAGGAAGGAATTTCTCACCTCCACAGTTCCCCTCTGCTGCAGGTAAGCAATTTGGTGGCTGTGGGTGCAGTAACTCAGTCAGTCAGAGGGTGTCTGATGCATCGTCAGTTAAGATGAGCCACTTTAATGTTTTAAGGTGGTTATTTTTAAAATTTAATTAAAAAGTGTGTGTGTGTGTATGTGTGTGTGTGTGTGTGTGTGTGTGTGTGTGTGTGGTGTGCAGGGACTCAGGGGGACCAGAAGAGGGCATGGGGTCTGCTGGTACTGGAGCTATAGATGATTGTGAACTGTCTACCCTGGGTGCTGGGGACTGAGTCCTTCAGAAGAGAAACCCACCAGCCTGGTCTAACAGCTAAGCCTCCTACTTATGTAGCTTAAGAAACCAAAGTCACCGATAAAGTCACCTGAAAGAATATTGCCCATGTAGAGGTACGTGGTAAGATGCACATTGTCTGAGAAAAGTTATTTTCAAATAACTTAAGAATATCACCTCTTAGCCAGGCGGTGGAGGCACACGCCTTTCATCCCAGCACTTGGGAGGCAGAGGCAAGTGGATCTTTGTGAGTTCGAGGCCAGCCTGGTCTACAAAGTGAGTCCAGGACAGCCAAGGCTACACAGAGAAACCCTGTCTTGAAAAAAACAACCAAACAACCAACCAAACAAAAGAATATCATGTCTTAAATATATTTGGATAGTAGAGACTTCCAGAGACTTATCTGGTTAGCTCAGGTGTAATGGGCGAAGCTTGGGATCCTGGGTTCACAGGAGGAGGCCGGCAGCATTAGAGGACCCCAGTGAAGACAGACACTGGGTTTCTGCAGCCAAGCCTGAGGATCATCTGTGGTTTCCCCCCTTTTGTAGCTCTCAGGTGCAATGCCATCTCTGAAATTCATCTGGCATTTCCCTGTCCTCACAGCTACAGTAACACAGGACTCACTGATGTTCTGTTCTGTTGTTTGTGGCCCCAGGACAGTGAACGATCAGGGTCTTACACTTTTCATGCTGCTATGAAAATACCACACACTGGATGCCCCCTAAACCGCTGCATTGACCACTGCTCCCAGTTCCGGGGCCTGAGAGATTTGGCAGCAGGATGCTCACATGTCTGGTATCTGGTCCTTGGAAGCCATATTTTCACCTCTTGTTCTTCTTCATGAAGAAGGAAGGAAGGAAGGAAGGAAGGGAAATTTCCCTGTGGCGTATTTTACAAGGGTTCTCAGTCTATCTGTGACCTAGTTATCTCCTAGAGGCCTCATCATCTGCCTTGGGGATTAGGGTTCAATATAGACTCCCAGGGACAGGTCCCTTCAGTTCCTAGTGTCAGTCCCTAGCAGAGATGTTTCCTGGCCCCGCCTTCCTGACAGGTTACTTGTAGCACACCCGAGTCCTGGCAGCCCAAGGTCTCTGGGGCACGGCAGGTTCTTTGCCTTGTTTGCACCCTTGCTGCAGAGACGTGTGACCTGCTCACAGCTCTTGCGGTGAACTTGGCTCACGGTTTGAGAGGGCCCAGCCCATCCTTGTATGGAGGGGATGGCAGGCTTATGGCTGTGGACTGCGTGGCTGGGACTTCTCTCAACACAGCGGATTCAGAAGCAGAGCTGAGCTCATCCCAGGTGCTTGGCCCTCAGCAGCCCGCTTCCTCCAGCTAGGATTTACATCCTAAAGGTTGCACAGCCCCTTAAAACAGCGCTGGAAGCTGGGGTCCAAGAATCCAACACACCAGCCTTGTGCTGATTAGCTTGTTTTATCAACTTGACACAAGCTAGAGTCCTCTGAGAAAAGGAAACCCCAGCTGACGAAATGCCCGTGGGCAAGCTCTTAGGACATTTTCGTGATAGATGATTGGTGTAGAGGGGGCTGTGAGCAGGGCCATCCCCGGGGAAGTGAGCCTAGGTGTGTAAGAAAGCAAACTGGGCAAGGCGAGAGGACTGGACCAAACAGCGGTGCTCTTCCATGCCGTCTGGTTCAGTTCCTGCCATGAGCCGGTTTCCTGACTCTCTTCAACGATGGATGTGAAAGTTGTGAGATGAAATAAGTCCTTTCCTTCCCACGTGGCTTTTGGTCATATTCTTTATTGTTACGACAAACCCTTAACCAGGAGGAGCCTCCAGGGGACATCCATACCAAAGGCCAGCACTCTGACCCTGGTCCCCAGAGGCACACAGCCGCCTCCTAGTGAACAATACACGTAGCCCAGTCATACAGGCTCTCATCGCCTCGCCGCTTCCGCGCTGTCCAAGTACAGTCTCTTTGTTGGGACTCTAGATGAGAGAACCATGTGAGAATAGCAATGTAGAAGGATCCAGTGGGTCCTAGAAACCTACAAGTAGAACATTATGATAGGCAGATTTGGGCCAAGGGGTCCCGCTCAAACTAAGGCACTAGCCAAGGACAATACAGGTGGTAAAATTTAAACCCCTACCCTGATCTAGCCCATGGACAGGACAGTCTCCACACTTGAGTGGAGCAAGGGATATGACTTTCTCATGTACTCTGGTGCCTCACATTTGACTATGTCCCCTGGAGGGGGAGACCTAGTGGCACTCAGAGGAAGGACAGCAGGGCACCGAGAAGAGACTTGATACCCTATGAGCATATACAGGGGGAGGTAATCCCTCTCAGGAACAGTCATAGGGGAGGGGAATAAGGGGAAAATGGGAGGGAGGGGAGAATGGGAGGATACAAGGGGTGGGATAATCATAGAGATGTAACAAGAATAAATTAATAAAATAAAAAAAAAGAAGTCTCTTTGAAGACTCACTGTAATCTCTTAACTGAGAGCCTTTGTACGATGAAAACATGAATTACTTATTTTCCGCACATGACGGCACAGAGTAAACACGCCCCCATTTCAAAGAGGAGGAAAGACTGGAATGCAGTGAGCTCAAAAATGCACAAGAGCAAACCCAAGGCCCCGAGGGCGCATGCTCAGAATCCGACGCTCTCGATGACGTCACGCTACGGCTCCAGGGGCTCTGCTGCATGCAGCGCATGTGCTTCACGGACACTGCGCATGCAACCTGGGGGTCTCCATGGCAACCCGGGCTGCACATCTCAGCTCCATCCATGTTCAGCCCACTCAGGAACTCCACATGGGGCACCTGACCCCTTGGCGCGAGCCTCACTTTTTTTTTATCTTGTCCTGTTGTGCTGCCAGGTTTGATGAAGCCACTCACCACCCGGGCAGTGGCCTCGGTGCCCCTTCAAGGCTGAACGTGGGGAAAAAACTTGTCTTTTGGCACTCCTCGAGCGAGAGCTTTGGCAGGGTGGTTGTTGTTGTTGGTTTTGGTCACTCCCTTGTCATGCAAGTCTACGTTTTTGCACCCTAGGGCTTGTGATGGATTGACGCTTGCCTTCGAGAAACCTTTTCCTGGTGTCTGGTTGCATAGCGTGTGCGCTCTTTAAAGGCATCGATCTCAACAATCACAGCCGCGTGTCCTCCCCAGCCATTTCTGAAACCCCAGTTCGAAGTCCTTTTCTCACTAACCTGCAAGCTTTTGGATACGTTTCCACGCCTTCCAGCTGGGGATCTTCTGGCTAATGCAGTGACCGGTAGCCATGGCACAGCCTGGCTGCTGTGGCCTTGACATTTCCCTGCCAAAGAGTCTAGCCCCTGCCCTTCGGATTCAGCCGCACTCAGACGTTCAGGGCAGGCAAAGTGTGGCAAGGTTATTTGCCGGCGTGTCACAAGAGCGGCCTCTAGCCACGCCCCCAGAAGAACCCTTCTTACTGTACGGATGGGTTTGAGTTTGAAGAGTTTTGAGGAACTGACGCAAGTTTCTCACCACCACCACCACCACCACCACCACCACAGTGGTACCAGAATCAGGTGTGGTCACATGACTTGCCTGTACCCGCATCGGCAGCGCTGACAGCCGTTGTCTTCAGGGTCCGTGTCTAATGGGGGTCCTCCTTCCTTCTTCTTCTTCTTCTTCTTCTTCTTCTTCTTCTTCTTCTTCTTCTTCTTCTTCTTCTTCTTCTTCTTCTTCTTCTTCTTCTTCTTCTTCTTTTTAATCGTGGTCTTTTTAATTTATAAGGTTCCTGGGACCACTCAGACAGGATCCTCCATCTTGACCCAGTGGCCATCGCTTTGTATTTAGGATTTCCACGTAGAAATCCTTGTATCTCATACGCCGGCCTGCACAGGCTTGCCGGCCACTTGCCTGACTAGTATGGAAAGTTGCCCAGGTGTAGCAGGTGGCAGGCAACGATCGAAGGGAGCTGAGGCCTTTAGAGAGTAAATGAGAGGAGGGTGAAACTCAACTGCAAGCAACCTTTTAAAGGGGTTCTAGAAGGCAGCAGCCAGGGGAGGGTCAGCTCTGGTGAGGGTGTGGCACGTGAGCTGGATCAGAAAGATTGCCGACCAGGACAGACTGAGACCATGAGCAAGTTCAGGAGCAGTTGGAGAGGGAGAGAGATAGGTGTTCCTAGGATGCGGCGTCCACGACTCAGCCACAGAGAGTGTGAGGAGAGAGAGCGAGCAAGCGAGCTCGGTGCCGAAGTTCCCGGCTTTCACTGTTGGCTAGATGCCTCATATGCACGGGAACTTCCTAGATACTTCCAGACAAAACGACTGCAATCGGCTTCATTTGCCAGGATAGAGGAATATGGAAAATCCATGAAAAGTATGTGTGCGCGCCACGTGCTTCTGTCTGTCTGTCTTGTATACATCCACACATGGGTCTGTGTGTTAGAGTTGGAGAGAAAAAGGTGAAATCTTGAAGATTTACGTTTGCCTCTGGTGGTGTTGCTTATTTTCTAGATACAATTCTAGGAAGGAAAATCAATATACACATATACATGGATATATATATATATATATATATATATATTTGGTTATATTTGCATATTGCCAGCATACAGGCAAATGAAAATGTAGGATACCCAATGCCAGAGTGTAGACTGAGGAGAAAAGGTTGGGGCAGGTGGACTTTCATAAGGACTCGGGGAAAGAGAAGTGTCTCTGGCGCTGAAGGCACACTCGGGTATAGTTTTACGGAAGGTGTGACCAGGCTCTGAGAGGTGGGGCCCAGGGTGTTAACGTTCTTCTGTTTGAGCCTAGGGAGAGTAAGAAGAGACGTGGATTTCAGATAAGAATTTAAAAAAAAAAAAAAAAAAAAAAGGAATGCTTTTCTGCTGTAGGAAGGAATGTCACCACAGCAAAGTGATGGTGCATGCCTGTAATCTCAACATTCAGGAGGCTGCTGCATGAGCACTCATAGATTTGAGGTTAAATAGTAGCAAAACTCTGTCTCAAAAAGCCGCCACACAGCACACCCCACACACAGACACACACACACAGACACACACACCGCACACACCTGTAATCGCAGCACTCGAGAGGTAAAGGCGTGAAGTTCAAGGTCATCAGCCACGTTGCAAGTTTGAGACCAGCCTGGGCTCCATGGAACCGTGTCTCAAAACACTAAAACCCCGCTCCTGCCACCACTGTCACCACCACCCTGTTAGCAGAACTTTTCTTGCCACAAGTCGAGATACACTGCCAGCGAGGTGTTCGTCGGCTTGTGTATTGCGCTGCTCGGAAGCTGTGACCTGCCTCTTGCGGCAGCTGTGCAAGTTAGGATGCCTGTTTGCGTTTCCACAGGAAGAAAACTGCTCCCTGAAGTCAGTACTGTGCTTACTCAGTGAGTCACTCCGTGAGCCTTTTGAGCCCTGGGCTAACGGGTTCCCAAGTCAGGTGTCACACCAGCACCTGTGTTCTTTCTAACGCTCTGTTCCGAATGGGAGGATCAGACAGTGCAGCAGGAGGAGGTGTGTAAGTGGCTCATCCGACAGACCTTGTAGGAGATAGGACTGATGATGGCAGTCTTTGGGTTTCTCACTACACGCCAAGCGGTGGGGTGTTTATAAATGAGGCCAACACCTCGGTGCAGTACGGCTGCTCCCAGGCTACCGGTGAGGAAACGAGGCTTCCAGAAGCCTGCGTGCCTGCCTTCCGCTCCACAGCTGAGGCAGAGGCAGCTGTCCCTCAGGCACTCTGACAGACTTGAAGCTCAGGCTCTCTTAGAGCCTTGGAGAAAGCGCATGGGATTCGGACTGTAAGGGAGAGCCTGTAGCTCTCAGAAAAAGAAAGAAAGTAAAAGTAAGAAATGTAGGTTAACTGTCTGAGTTGATAGTGTTAGGTGCAAATCCCTGCCTGGTGTGTCAATTTTCTTCGTGAACCAATACGTGGTCACCAGCGGGGAACGAGAGGCTGCGGTTTCCTCTATGGCCTCTGGTTACTCCATCCGCTGCCACTGGACCCCTGCCCAGGGCCGGCTCCTCAGGGACTTCCTCTCCACCTCTCACTGAATCCGATGGTCCCACTTCTGCACCCAGGACATCCTCCTCTGTTAGGAACTTCCGTAGTTGTGCTCCTGCCTCCCCATTCTAGATCTGAAGAAAGAGCGGACCCTGACTTCTGGCCTGTTTCCAGCTCCAGTTCGCGCCTGGTGTCCAGAACACAGGTGGCTAATCTTTAAAAAAGTGAATGGATATAGCCACGGGGTGGTGCACCCACGCCTTTAATCTGGTACTTGGGAGGAGAGGCAGGTGGATCCCTGAGTTGGAGGCCAGCCTGCTCTACAGAGTGAATTCCAGAGCTACACAAAGAAACTGTCTAGAAAAAACAAACAAACAAAAAGCGAAAAGTTGAATAATAAGTGAATGACCCAAGGCTCCGTCACTAGGGCGAGTATTACAAGATGCACAGCATCCTTTAAACTTCAAGGTATTTTGTGTATGAAAGGAAATCCGTCTTTAGCTCTCACCTATGAGTTTTTCACACTGAGTGGGACTTCGTGTGTCAAGAGAGCGTGCCATGTCTCTAGGCCTTGGACATCATGACATCCTGCTAAGGACCCAGCTCTTAATTTTAGGAAACAGATGAGACTTGACTTAGAAAAAGTAAAATTATATTCTGGAAAGAAAAAAAATTCCCCTGAGACAGGGTTGCTCTGTATGTAGCCTTGCCTGTCCTGGAATCACTGTAGACCAGGCTGACCTTAAACTCACAGAGACCCACTTGCCTCTGCTTTCTGAGTGCTAGGATTAAAGGTGTGCACTGCCACTGCCCGGCTGGAAAGAAACTTTTAAAAGTGGTTTACATTAACTAGTGCCTTCAAGGTGCGTGAGGGAGGACCATCCAATAGCTTGAAGAAACCCAATAAGGTGTATGTGTGTGTGTGTGTGTGTGTGTGTGTGTGTGTGTGTGTGTGTGTATGTGTATGTGTCCTGATGTGAATGAAAATGTATGACAAGTGTAATAAGAACTTGTTTTCAGTGCCAGAAACCTGAGGCTTGTAGCTGGCTTCACTTAGGAAGAAAGACACGTGGGAATATTTTTAGAAGGTATCTGAGAACTGAGGGTCGACTTATTCACAGATGTGTTAGCTGGTGAGAGAAGTGCATTTGTTGTTAGTCATGGGATCTAGAAAGTCTCTACTAGAGGGCATACACTTATAAATAAATACTATTTCACTATGAGGGGGTTTGACGCGCAGAAGAGAAAAGACATCAGGCGCTCTCCTTGAATGGTATGTGGCTGCCGCTCCGCCTCCCTTTGCCAGGGCTGCTGGGGGCTGAGCAGCCTCACTTGGCAAATGTGGCCCAGGTGCTGATCTCAAACACACCCATTACTCCCTCCCTCACCCCGCCCCCCCCTCTGCTTCTTGCTTCTTTTTCTCCCGCCCAGGCTGTGCATAGCATCTGTGGACTCACACCTGGGAGCTTTCCACTGGGGCAGTCTGAGCCGCACACAGACTGGTTGCCCCCGACAGGAAATCAAAATTGCTCGTTCTTTCCTTTTAAAGACCAGGTTGGGTAGGTCGGATGCTGAAACTCCCCATAGGCTCATGTGTTGCTGTGTCTTCTCAGCTATGATGGGTTCTGGTCCTCTTGAACTGTGAGCCAAAACAAACCCTTTATATGTTGCTTTTGTCAGAGCATTTTATCACAGGAAAAACAAAAACAAAAACAAAAAACCAGTAACTAAGACCAAAATGTTTTTAACTGTAGTTTTTTTCTTAAAGACACAGGTTGGTTTCTCCTTCTTCTTCTTCTTCTTCTTCTTCTTCTTCTTCTTCTTCTTCTTCTTCTTCTTCTTCTTCTTCCTCTTCTTCCTCTTCTTCCTCTTCTTCCTCTTCCTCTTCTTCTTCCTCTTCCTCTTCTTCTTCCTCCTCCTCTTCCTCCTCCTCCTCCTCTTCTTCTTCAGACATGGTGTAATGTATCCCTTGTTGGCCTTGAACTTGGGATCTTCCAGCCTCCTCTCCCTGAGTGCTGGGATTACAGGACAGCGCCATCACACCTAACTAGATAATTATAACTTTCAGCCCCCAATTTTAAAAAATATACAGCATCTTCACAAACATTGTGCCCTGGTGTGACCTTAGTGTCCCTCTGGCCTCAGACGTTGCTGGGTGGTGGGGCTGAGGGCGGCAGGCATCTCTGTGGGGCGTTGACTGATGTGTGTGCATGGTGGACGCCCAGGAGTGACGCTGCTGCTGGGTGATGCAGACCTGCTTTCACTGTCTCTGGGAGGGAACCGTGTTAATAACCCTCCTTGCTGTGTGCCTGCACATTTGTACAATGCTCTGTGAGATCTGTGGCCGAGGGTACCGATGTAGGATGAGGACCCACAGCAGACCTTGCCCCACCCACACTTCCCAGGGCTGTGGCCTTATTCTCTGTGACACAGCTTTGACTCCAGTCCCTTCCCTGATGTTCCTCAAAGACCCAGGGAGCAAAGCTGCTGAAAATCAGGGGCACTGCAGCTAGTGGGTCACGGTAGTGCGCTGATGTCTGTATGTCTCTCCATCCATCTTAGCTGGGCACCATCCTTCCACCAGGACCTTTCCCCTCCCTATCCCCGTATCTGTTCTGTGGGCCCAGTCTCGGGTCCGCTACCCCAGGGTGCAGCTTGGGTGCTCCAAGCCCCCACTACTCTGAAGTGGAGGATGCAGCCCTGGACTCTCCCACAGTCCTAGAGCAAACACTGATGAGCTGAAAAGGCCTGCTGACACACGGCTTTACAGACAAACCGGAGACTTGGTAGGTTTCAAAAGCACTGGGCAGTGTCCCCTTAGGTCCGGTTCAGCTTGTTCAGGTATTCCCATGTCCACTGTCCGCTCTCCTTCCTCACTAGGAGGGCGTGCTTCCGGACTCAGAGACACTGCTGTCATCGGCTACTGGAAGAAATGTAAGGTTTTGTGGAATACTAATTTCAGATAGAATTTTCTTATTAAGTTTTCCTCTCTCCCTCCTCTCCCTCCCCCGTTTCCCTGCCTTTCCTTTCCTCTCTCCCTTTCCTTCCCTTCTCTCAGGCACGGTCTCTCTATGGAGCCTAGGCTGACCTCAAACTTTCCATATTTTTTACCGCAGCCTCCCAAGTAGCTAGGGTTCCGGGAACCCAGCCCGTAGCTTTTTTTTTTTTCAGTCCTGAGTCTGAAACCTGACAGTCAGACAATTCTGTTTCCTTTTCACTGGGCAGGTGACCTGGACAGCACTCTCTGTCCCTCAGCCTCTGTAGTTGTGAAACAGAGACTGCAGTTCTCCATCTGAGAGTTCCGCTGAGGAGCAAGCTTACCAGGGATGTCCCCAGCACAGAGTGAGAGTATTTCCAGTATTTAAAAGTAAAGATGAATGTGTTTTTCTAGAAAAATGTACACATGCAATATACATTAAAATGTAAAACATTGAGAGGATAAACAAAATTTTCCAGTTATGAAGAATGGGAGAGGACACATATAAATGATTGTCATATGATTCGAAACTATGGAACCATTTCACATAGCCACATAACAAAATTAAGTTAATAAAACCAATTCTTAGACAGTAAAGATTAGATGAGGCAAAATCGCATTATGTCTGGAGTTTTGGCAGAGAATAACTGTATCGAATGGCTTTAAGCATGGCCCTGAATGGGGGGGATCCCCAGTGGGAAGCACGCTGAGCTGAGGGAATAGAAAATGGCGTTTCTATACATTGTTTCTGAAAGTTCTCTGGCTGGTTGGTGTTGGTCACCTGCAGGTGGAGAGGCCAAGGCAGTGCTCAATTGTGTAACATTGTCAATCACACTGTGCTCGGACAGAAGTGATTAAGAGAAAATTCCAGTTCCCTGAGTATCTACAAGAGGAGTTTGGTTTGAAAGAATGGAATCCTATCCCCTTAGAAGCCTCAGCAGAAGCCAAGCTAGCAGCGAACACTCTTCCTATCTAGACGGTGGTATCTAAATTTCACAGCTTACCAGTGGGAGCCGTGGCCCTCTGTAGAAAAGCCTGGTGCCACAAGACAGAAAGGGAGTCCCGGGCCTGGGTTCCTTGGCAGAACTCCTGCGGCGTCTGGGGTTTCCCGAAACATGGAGCTTCTCAGTTGTGCAGTGACTGTCTTCCGCTCACGCCCGAGCTGATGCTCACAGAGCAACTGCTGCTGGCTTCCTGGATGCTGGTGGATGGGACCTAGTTTCCAGCAGAGACAGAAGGTTTGGAATCACAGACTTATTACCACTCCCACGGGGCATTTGGCGGGTTCTGGGGATCTGAATGCCAGTCGCCAGTGTGCTCGCATGGCAGACCCTTTAACTCTTGAACCATCTCACTTACTCAACACTTACCTTTTTAATGAGCAATCATTTGATTGTGGAAGTACTTTTGGTCTTGAGTGGAGACTGGTGTAAAGTTGCACCGTGTGGCCTGGTGCAGCTTAGGTCACAGCCCCGTCTCTGCTGGTGAGTGCTTCCTCTAGGCTCAGTCCCTCAGCCACACAGCAGTGGTTTGTCCTTTTAGGGATGTAGCAGAAGGGCTGAGCTTGGGGATTACCAGCTTCTTTGAAATCTACTGAAAAAATTTGGAACTTCTCCTGGGAATAATTCATGTACCCTTATACCCACAAAATTTTGCCTAAAATGACATGGGATTAAAAATTTTTTACTAATATATTTTGTAGTTAAAGGAACCATGAAAGTGTAATGTGTGTCCCTTGAATGAATTTATTAGTAAGTGTTTCTCAGACTTTCTCAAAGCACAGTGCTGGTGTCTTAGCTTGGTACAGACTCCTGTGATAAACTCCGTGGCCGCAAGTGACTTGAGGAGGAAAAGGCTTATTCCACCTTCCAACTCACAGTCCATCCAGAAGGGAAGTCAGGGCAGGAACTCAGGAGGCACATAGAGGCAGGAGCTACAGCAGAGGCCATGGAAGAGCGCTGCTGACTGGCTTGCCCCCCATGACTGCTTTCCCCTACACCTCAGGCCCAGCTGCTCTGGAGTGGACCCTCCCACATTCATCACTAGCTGCGGATTTCCCCCACAGGCCCGCTCACAGCTTAGTCTGAGGGAGGCATTCTCTCAAGCTAAGGTTCCCTTTTCCCAAATAACTAGCTTGTGTCAAACTGATAACAAAACAACAACAACAACAAAAAAAACAAAACAAAAAAACCAACCAAACAATCCCCCCAAAACCCAAAAAAAAAACAAAAACAAAAACAAACTAAACAAAACCAAACAAAACCCACAAAAACCCCAAACCAAACCAAACAAACAACCACCCCCAAAAACCCCAAAAAACAAAAACCCCCAGCACAGCTGGCTCTAATGATGCTTTCTGCAGCCAGAACAGCACCATATAATATTATAAAAGCCAAGAAGAGGCTGTGCAGTAGGAGGAGGCTAAGCTATACCACAGGGCGGCTTGTTTCTTCAAGTGTCAGTATAGAGGGTGGGTGACTCGAGATGTCCCCATAGACTCAAATATAAACAGCTGGCGGTGCTGTTGGAAAATGACAGAGCCTTTAGGAGGAGGCAGGGTCTTACCGGAGGAAGTGCATCTCTGAGGAGAGCTTTGGAGTTTTATACTCTGTCCCCACCTCCTGTTTACTCTCTTCTTCCTGAGTTCAGACGCAGTGCGACCCACCAGCCTTGCTCCTGCTGCCATGCCTTTAATGTCTGTGGCTGCGTCTTTCCCCCCATGACAGGCTATATGCCCCCCAGTACTGAAAGCTCCCCCAAAACCCTTCCTTCCTTCATCTGTTTCTGTTTTAATTTGTTTGTTTAGTGAATAAATCCCTTAAAGAAATTGAGAAAAAAAGACAAGAAATTGGAGAAAACGAGTAAAGCCCTTCAGGAATGCCAAGGAGCGGGGTGGGGGTGGGGAGCGGGGTAGTGAAGGAAATGAATAAAACTGTTCAAGACCTGGAAATGGAAATAGAAGCAATAAAGAAAATAGATGCTTAATAAAAATGACACTTTTTATTGTCTGGCCTGTACTCAACTCTCAACTCTCTGGGTACAGAAATCAGCATTTGAACAATACAAGGACAGTCTTTGCACAGTACATAAAAGGGTCACCCCTAACACATGTTGATCAATGGAATGAAAGACTCAGAAGTAAATCCACACACCTACGGACACCTGACTTTTGATAAAGAAGATGGAAATACGCAATGGAGAAAAAGCATCTTTTATAAATGGTGCTGACCTAGTTGGAAGTCTGCATGTAGGAGAATGTAGAAAATGCAAATAGATGCATATTTATCACCACGCACACAAGATCGAAGACCTCAACATAACACCGGATACACTGAGCCTGACAGAAGAGAAAATGGGAACAACCGTGAGCACATCGGCACAAGAGACAACTTCCTGAACAGACAGATAGCACAGCCACTAAGACCCACAGTTAATAAATGGGACCTCATGAAATTGAAAAGCCTTCTTTAAAGCAAAGGACACTGTCAATAGCACAAAATGGCAGCCTACAGAATGGTTAGGCCATGACTGGGGCAGCTAAGAGCTCATATCTGATGTGCAAATAACCAGAGAGATTGAGAGCGCATGGGGGTGGGGTGGGGGGATGGTGTCCGTCCCCAAGGACACAGAGGACACACCTCTTCTCACAAGGCCGTACCTCTTAATCCTTCCTAAACAGTTCCTCCAACTGGGGCCAAGTATTCGAAAGAAAACAACAAGCCATGTGAGCCCTGAGGGGCACATCGCCATTCGGATCACCACACCATCCTTGCAAGGTGTTAGGAAATCACCTTCTGAGCTTGAGAGTTATTGAGAAAATGGGTGTTCTGGCAATGATGACATCACCCTGAGTGTGAGCAGAGGAGGCCTGGTGGGCCTGAGGAACTCCCTAGTCAGCCACCCTGATAAGTGTGTCTGGCCATTCGATGCTGGGTCAGAGGTGGCCAGTATCACGAAAAGAGACACACCAAGGCGTGTGTGTGTGTTTGTCTCGATAGGCACTTGATGGAAGAATGTGTCAATACAAAGTAAAAGGCGAACAAATCAATCTCGAACTGCTCAGGCCTCTAGAAAACTTCTACCAATATATAGGAAAGTCAAGATGGCAGAGAAAACTCTTTTAAATTATTCTTAAATGCTATGGGGCCAATGGATCTATGTGACTCAGTTTCCTTAGCAAGTGTATTGCCAGGAGGGGGTGAGGGAGGGAGAAGGAATAAGAAGGAAGAGAAAAATGAGGAAGAGGGAAGAAGGAAGAGGAAGATGAAGGAGGAAGTAAGAGGAAGTAAGAAGGAATAAGGAAAAAGAGGATGAAGGATGGGGAAGAAGGGGAAGAGGAGGGAGGAGGAGGGAGGAAGACTCCTTCTTCCCAGCCTCCTCCATCAATTTTATGTTTGGGGAAAATCAGGAATCTGCACAACCTATGGACCAGTGAGGAAGGTGGGAAGATGGCGCTGCTCCCTGTGAGGGAGACTGTCTGGCAAAGACCGACATGTAGGGATGTACTGCCGAGTCCTCTCGAGATCAGCACTGCAGAGCGTGGACAGAGAAGCTAGGTAGAGACTCTGTTTACCTCATGGCCTTTGACCCCTGCCTCACTGGATGGCTCTTCAGGGGGCCTCTAGCAAGCAAGGTCATGGCCTTGTGCTATAGAAAATGTACCGACTGGCTGTGGCCCATCCCAGGGAAAGGTGTGCATCCCCAAGCGAAAGACTGAGGAGTTGATGGCCGATGGCTGGCATCACGCAGCTGACTGGGTCGCGCACTAGGATGGATGCTCAGTATAGTTCAGTGCCCCTGCCGATGCTGGGGAGAGTTTGAGGAAACCTAGAATGACTTTTGCTTTCCTGTCCCCAGTGAGTCCTTACAGTAATGCTTGAAAGGTTAGTCATAGTGAAGTGTGGGGGAGGGGCAGAACTGTGGTCTCAGCCTTGGGAGGCCGAGGCAGGAGGGTCAAGACTTCAGGGTTGTCTTTGGCTCCCTGATGTGTTAGAGCTGGCTGGGGCTACACGAGACCCTATGTCAACAGCACCCTCCAAACAGACCAAGCAAAACATTTTTTTTTTTAGGCACCAGAGACGCAAATATTTCTTAATGAAATGGTATCACAGATGGAATTTACTTCAAAATAGTATGTATAAGAGGCAAAAACTAACCGTGAGTTGGTAATTGTTGAGTTTGGTGATGGTATGAACTTTAGTATACTGTTTTCTACACTTCAGATATATTGACGTTTTCCATAATTAGAAAAGCAAAAGAAAGATGATACAGTTACAATTTTTTAAATACAGGTCTGTCCACACTACAGCTTCCATAATGAGATTTTTTTTTCTCTGCAGGGGGGAGGTTGCAAGGGTGGCGGGCATAGAGGAGATGAGTGGGACTGGGGTGCATAATGTGAAGTTCACAAAGAACCAGGAAAAACATAACAAAACATGAAGAGGCCTGTCAGCAGGCAACGGGTGGCCTTCCTGTGACTGGGGGTCAGCGCTGTCTAACCTGGACCTTCCTTCCTGTGTACGTCTTATGAGGTCGGCAGCCACGTTAGATCTGAGCTTCGCAGTGAAGCTGGTAATGAGCCAACTGCTTTGGAGAGGGTTCGAACCTAGGTTGGAATGAAGGACCAACCAGAGCCCTGGGAAGCAGAGTGTTGTTAGGTGTCAGGCCAGATCACTAGGAAAAGTCCTGTGGTCATCTTAAAAGTGGCGCTGACACAAGCAGTGCCCGGGGATGCGGCCTCTGCGGCCTCCCATGCAGTCAAGCTGTCTGCCTTTTCAGCACAGGCTGACTTCTTTCCTCTTGGAAGGTGCGAAGTGCTGCCGTGTGTTCTCCAGACGGAAGAGAATATTTTTTTTTTTTTGTTGTTCTTGGAAACAAAAGGTTTGTACATCCTGTTTCAGAATCCGTACTAGATGAAGCCAAGTTAAAAATAACAGAGTATTAATGTCTGCATCTTATTTCTTAAAATGAAATTCTTACCCACAGAATATTTCCTGGATGTGGTCTCTAATGACTGTCATTTATCCGAATTGAGACATCATGTCATTGTGTAAAGTGGGTCATATGAACCACAGCAAGAAGTAAGTGTGTGTGTGAGAGTGTGTGTGTGTGTGTGAGTATGTGTATGTGTGAGCGTGTAAGTGTATGAGTATGTGTGTATGTATGAGTGTGTGTATGTGTGTGTGTGAGTGAGAGAGAGAGAGAGAGAGAGAGAGAGAGAGAGAGAGAGAGAGAGAGAGAGAGGCTGAAAACCTTTGCTTTTAAAGTTTTAATTAAGCTTGTAACTCACACAGCAATCTCCCTGTGCACCCCACATCCGTCATTAATAATTGGAAATCACAGTACTGCGTAGGCTTCGTGTCGCTCCATGTTGGGGACTCGTCTCCAGCAGAAGGGTAAAGGGACACCTGTTCTAGGCAGCACTGCTCCCGGGGCCTGGTTTGGCTCTTCTTGTTTGGACTAGATTGATTCCTACCAAAATGGAACTTGGGCCTCGGATCGTCCAGTTAGCCTTGCATGCATCTTGACCTTTGCAGGGTGTGTCTCTTCTCGCCTTCCCTCTGCATCCCTGTCTGTCTCAGATGTCGGCCAGAACAAGGCGTGCACCCACTGGGAGGCCAGGAGAAACTGCAGGTGTCATGGAGTTTCTGAAGAGTTCAGCTTAGACATGGCTGTGCAGCTCAGGGGATACTGATGCCCAGCTGAGCAACATGGCTGCCCGCGGTCATTAAGGGAGTCACTGGAGCAGACAGTGGGTTCTCCCAAATGAACTCCTTAACCTGGAAGCACTTTGCACCAGCATCACATCCTGGTGCGCGGTCTTCAGTCCTTTGCTCACGTGAGTCCTTCACCCTCCCGTCGGTTCCCTCTTCCACATTCCTGTGTTTTTATACTCTGTGTCTTGTCACTAACTCCCCATGGCTAGCCGAAGAGTGAGCTCAAGGAACCGGCCTTCATCAATGTGTCCTTGTTTTTTGTCCAACGAGTCTGCTGCTTGCAACCCCACTCGATCCACCGTGCCAGTGGCATGTCACCCCTATCCACCACTTCTTCCACAGGGATGGCATGAATGCAGGGTTTTTTGTTTTTGTTTTTTTTTTTAAATTCTCTGACACTTTCATACGTGTGTATGACGCGTTTGTCCATATCTGTTCCCCAGTCTTCTCGTCTGTCTCCCCAGGATCCCGCCGCATCTCCTTCTCAACTCTGTGCCTTTCTTATTGTTATACTGTTGCCCATGGCTTCCTTTATGTACGGTCATGATATCCTAAAGTCTTTGAGCTCAAAAAGCAAATCTGTGCATGAGTCAAAGAAAAAGAAAACCTTTTTTTTTCCTCCTTTGTAATTTGTTCTCCAGAAGCTCACAGCTGCCGAGGTGGTGGTGGCGGAGAGAAAGGAGCCAAACGCCCTCCAGGGAGACGTCTCCCGTCACCCGGCTCCTCTAGCTTTGTAGTGTGGGACCCCCACATCCCAGAATACTACCAGCCAGGGCCAAGTGGCCTACAGCACCTCGTCCTTTGGGAGGATGTTTGGTATCCAGCCACGACCCCCGAGGGCTGAGCCAGTCCACTGTAAGTGTGTGCCACACACCGACTAATTCAGCCCTCACAAGTCACTAGAGGCAGGAAGAGAAGGACACTGAAGCATAGAGACGTCAGTTAGGGTACCCAAGAGGACAGAGCCGGCCCTGTACGGCAGCATCAGAGTTCAAGCCTGGCAGTGCTCCGATGCGCAGGGTAGTGTATGCGTGGCTCTGTGTGTGCATGTGGGAGTGGGTGTGCTTGCCATGTGGAGGCCAGAGGGCAGCCTAGGTGTAGTTCCTCAGGTGGCCTCTACCTTGCTTTTTGAGACCGGGTCTCTCACTGAACGTAGAGCCCACTGATTCAGCTGAGCTGGCTTGTCAGGCAACACCAGGGACCTGCCTGGCTCTGCCACTCCAACACTGGAATTACAAGCATTTGCCACCACAGCATCTGCCTTTTACACAAATGCTTAGGAACTAAACTTAGAACGTCATGGCCCACAAGACAAGTGCTTTACCAGTTGAGCCAATCTCCCTGGCCCTGTCTGCCTCTTTATACTAAAAAAATTACTCGAAGATAGGTATTTTAGATTTTACTTTTTTTGTTGCATGTGGGTGTGTGTTCCTGTGTGTATGAATATGGACTATGTGCATCCCTGGTGCCCGTGGGGATCAGAAGAGAGGGTATCAGATGCCCTGGATCCTCTGTAAGAGCAGCAAGCACTGCTGAGCCGCATCTTCAACCCCTCAATGACGAGTGTTTTAAAGAAAACACAGGGCTCTGATGACCTTGCCAGTCAGAGACATGTTAACTGACAGTTAACACTCCCCGACACATAGGCTCAGCCCGGGGAGGCTGACAATACCTGTCCTCCTTCAGATGTGACAGCCGAGATGCAGAAGGCACTGACACACAGAGGCCGGCTGGCATCCTGTGCAGCCGGGTACCCGGATGGACTTCCCGAGGACAGTTATTCGAAAGCCTTGGGTTTATTTTTAGTTGCCTGCAGAGTCCTTCCCAGAGCACATCTCAGCAGTGTCTCTTCCTGACACTCCTCCACTTTTCCAAAAGGGAGAGACACTGAGCCCTCTCTCCTCCACACTAAAACGTCTTTGTCTGAAACCACACATGTCGATTTTAAACAGAAAATAATATGAAAACATAGAGATTCCTTTATGAGGCTCCTGCAGCGCTCGGCCCCAGCGTCCCTGGATTTACGACGTGCTCTTCCCTCCCCACCTTCTCAGTGCTGCTCTCCCACATTTGAAGGAGAAATGATCAAGAGATTTGTGCAGGAGTAAATTTATTCTGTCTGGAGCCGGGTGAGGTTCCAAGTTCACCACAGCATGGAAAATATAAATGCTGTGCGCGGGAACTGGCCAGGCCGAGGGCTCGCACCCTGTAACCGGTGTGCCCTGCTCACAGTCAGGGGGCTCTTCAGAGAGATGGTAGACCACGGTGCTTCTCAACACTCTTCTTTCCCAACTGAGAGAGAGCGCGAGCTTTGGCAGAGACAGACGCTGTTGAGGGGCCAGCTGGGGCATATTGAAGAGGTGGCTCACTGCTGTCTTTCACAAAATTAAACTGGTGTCATTTAATCATTTTCCAGAGAGCACAGGTCAATCTGTTTCCTTAGAAAAACTAGGGGCATCCCTCCACGTGGAGGCCTGCTGGAGGTCAGGGAGATTGCCTCCCAGGTGTGTTGGGTACCCTGGCCTTAGTGCGGTTTCCTCCCAAGTGTTGTGTGCATGTCTGCTTTCTCCTACCATGCCAAGAAATGTCCTTAGCCGTGGGACTTGACGCCACAGCAGGCTTACTTGGGGCTCAGTGGCCACAGAAGCAGACTTTTAAACTGTTCTATTAGTACAGGTCAGTTGCGTGAAGTGGATGTGGGTTTTGTTGTGTGATCTTTGTGCATTTGACCCTTTGACCTCTCTACCATGTCACACTGGTTCCCAGCCTCTTCCTGAACAGCACTCCTACCTTTACATCTTTAAAAAAAAAAACCTAAACCAAAACAACCTCTACATCTCATGTGTGGCAGAAAACATGAAATATTTGGACTTCTGGGTCTGGTTTATTTTGCCTCTTATGAAGATATATATTTTATATATTTTCATGAAAGTGACAGAATTTTATTCTTTTATATTGCCAACAATACTCCAATTTTTTTTTTTTTTTGAGACAAGGTTTCTATGTATAATAGCCCTAGCTATCCTGGAACTTGATTTGTAGGTCAGGCTGGCTCTAACTCACAGAGATTCACCTGCCTCAGTCTCCTGAGTGCTAGGATTAATGGCATGTGACACCATGCCTGGCCTAACAACACTCCATTGTACCACATTTTAAAAAAGGTATTATTATTTTCTGTGTATGAATATTTAGCCTGGGCATATGTGTGTGTACCATGTCAATGCTGGGTTAATGCCTGTAGAGATCAGAGGTCAGATCCCCTGAAGCGGGCGTTACTGATGGTTGTCAGCTTCCACGTGGGTGTGCAAGGAATAGAATTGTGGACTTGTGGGGAGCAAATATGTCCTGAGTGAATGAATGTTTGTTGTTGACATGGGCCCAGGCACCTCAGGGACTTAAGCCTCCGACCCACGGTAGTGGCAAAGCTTTTCTCCCCTGGGTGAGGCTCAGAGGGATGGCAAAGCCTGACCCTGGCCAAGCGTGACTGGAGAGCCCCCTCCCTCACACTGAGCTTCTGGGGTGCTGAGGCTTCTCCGTCTGACAAGCTTAGATCACTCGAACCCAGTGTTCCTGTGTGAGTGTGCCCCTCTGCCATTTCTTCGTGCCTCCCTCGGGGACTCTAGGTCTTGGTTCCAGGACACAAGCTGTGCAAGGACAAATTAGGGTCCTTTGCAAGGACAAGTTCTGTTAAGTGCTGAGCTATCTCCCCAGCCTCAGCGTTTTCTTTTTCTGTTCATCCCTCAGCGGGCACCTAGGCTGACTCCATAACTTGGGTATTAGGGGCAGTGCTGCAGTGAAGAGAGGCTCCTTCTGTGGTGAGCAACATACCCAGACACTGCTGACGGTCGCTAGAGAGTGCTTTCATCTTCCTTCACTGAGGAATCTCTCTCCGTTTCGATGGTGTCTAGATGGACTTAGATCGCACCAGTGCCGTGTGAGCACCGCTCTCTGCTGGCATCGCTCCTTCCCTCCCTCCAGCGATACTGGTTGAGACGTGGTCTCTCTGTAGTTTTGACTTAATCTCCCTGGTAGGTAATGACGCTGAGCACTTTTGCGGCGCATGTTGGCCATCTGCCCTGGAACTGTCTGTTCGTTCTGATTGCATTCATCGTTTCTTTTGTTGTTTGGCTTCTTGGGTTCTCTGTAAAGTCTGGACACGAACCTGTTGGGTGAACAGCTGAAACCCTTTTGTGCTGCTCTGCAGACCACGGTT
Organism: Acomys percivali; assembly: GCA_907169655.1. Classification (NCBI taxonomy): domain Eukaryota; kingdom Metazoa; phylum Chordata; class Mammalia; order Rodentia; family Muridae; genus Acomys; species Acomys percivali. Next base: position 2,346,961 of record OU015745.1, on the reverse strand, counting down.
CACTCAGGTGATTGCTCCCTTTGTCACACAAAGACTTTTGATTTGATGTAACGCATTCATCAACCATGTCAGTACTTTTCTGAGCTTTTAGAGTCTTGCGTGGAAGAATCCTCGCGAACATGTCTGCTTGCTTTCCCCGCTGTCCTCGGCAGCTTTGTCTCCATTGTCTTCAGTTGAGTTTTGTGCAGCGTAACGGATGAGGGTCAGGTGTGTTCTATATACAAATAACCCAAATAACCGGTGTTTGCAGTACCATTTATTAAAGAGGCTACTTTTTCTCTGTCTCTACTTTTGGCATCATTGGTAAGAACTGGGTGGCTTAACTGACTGTATTTATTTGTAGGCTCTCTTCCATTCCACTGGCTGACTCACCTGGGGTGTGTGTGTATGTGCGTTTATGTATGTGTGTGTGTGCATGTATGTATGTGTGTGCATGTGTGTGTATGTGTGTGTATGTGCATATATGTATGTGTGTGCATGTGTGTGCATGTATGTATATGTGTGTGCATGTGTGTGCATGTGTGTGCATGTGTGTGCATGTATGTATGCATGCATGCATGTATGTGCGTGTGCACGCACACACACTTCAATCAACCCTAAACAGCTGGAAGAAGAGATTATACTCTCCCCCTTCCCCCATCACTAACCTTTTTTCTCTCATACCTACTGTTTAGGTGTAGGAGGAATTGGGGTGAGGAAAGGAGGTAGAGACAGTAAATACCTCAAATAAAACAGCATTAAAAACTAGCAGCGACAGACATTATTCATTTAGCACAGTGCTGGCTGCAGGGTTGCTGTGTGTAAACTTTGCTGTGTTGAAGCATCATCTTTCTGTTACTATTTTTCAGGAATTTCATAATGATATTTTTGGATTTATTATTGTAATCATGTGATGCTTGTCACTGACCTATTTATGCATTATACTGTATGTAATGGCTTCGTGTGTTGAACCATCCTTGCATTCCTAGAGTGAAGACAACTTGGTCATGGTGTTGTGAGCTTTAGAAAATGTCACAGAGTTCAATGCGCAGGCGTTACATTGATTTCTGTGTTTATTTCTGTGATGAAATTGGTCAGTAGTTCTCTCCTCTTGTTGTAGGATCAGGTAATACAGGTTTCGTGGATTGGGTTTGGAAGCAGGTCTTCCCTTTCTGATCTTTTGACTTTTTGAAAAGTTTTGGTTACTAACCTTTCCTTATAGACCTGGTAGAATTCAAGAGCAAGTCCACATGGTCCTTGTTTGCTGTTTTGCTTAGAGATGTTGTTACCTCTGTTTCCCCCCAATGTCTGTAGGTTGTTCATATCCTCTTGGTTTAATTTTAGTAGGTGAATTGTGTCTAGAAACATGTAAAAATTTTCAAGATTTTTGAGTTTATTAAAATATGTTATCAAAATATTCACTCATTGTTGTTCAGATTTCAGCATTACCTGGTGCATCTCTTCTTCATCTTTAATTTTGTCTAATTAGGTCTTATGTTTCTGGTGATTGGCCAAGATTTGTCAATCTTGTTCATCTTTTCAAAGAATCAGCTCTTTGTCTCATCGCTCCTTTATATATATTTTTAGTCTTCATTTCACTGATGTCGAGTTTGGCTTTTCCTAGTTTCACAACTTCAGCTGCCCTTGACGTGGCTCCTGCTTCTCCCGACTTTTTTGTTCCCACCAATTGGGCTTCCTTCCTACTTCTGGAAGCCATGAAACAACTTCTCTCTGGGGTAGGGGGGCTTTGTTCTTGCTTTCCTCACAGCGTGGAGTCACCGAGTACCTCACTCCCCCTAAGTCTTTGCTTACTTTCCCTTCAAGGCACTTCCTGTCCTCTACAATTCCTGTCCTCTGCACTTCCTGTTCTGTCCACTTTTCTCGTTGCTTCCTGTTCTCTTTACTTCCTGTCTTTCTCACTTCTCATTCTATTTCCTTTCCTTCCCACTTCCTGTCCTCTGCACTTCCTGTTCTCTCTACTTCCTGTCCTACCCATGTCTCCTGTCCTGTTCCCTCCACTTCCTTTCCCACCTACTTCCTGTCCTGTGGGGGCCCTGCATATGCATGTGTCTAGTATGTGTGTGTGCTGTGCCTCTTGGGGGCAGAGTAGGGGATGAACTTTCCTTCTTCCCCCAGAATTGTAGAGTTGTGCTGGCCTGTTTGTCAGAACCTGTTACCAGGTTGCAAAGGAGTTAGAGATAGGTTGAGACACCGCCATCTCCTCCCGGCTGCTGCCTTGGGTCTTGGCAGCTAAAGGTCTGGGGACAGTCCTGTCCTGCTTCAAGCAGCGGGATGGATTTATACCTTATCAAATTCCCATTTTCTAGGCATGCCAAGGCATTGGGAGCTTGAGACACTGCGTCTTGGCTATGCTAATTACACATGCCGTACACGCACTTTTCAGCTGGTTCCGTGCGATGCCTGTGTTCTTCTCGTGTTGAGATCAGTATTTCCCAGAGAAGCGTTGGTTCAGGAACAATGTCTCCTGTTTGATCAATGACATATAGTTTTTCAGTAAATGATTTTGTGGCATAAACGATATATTTTGAAATATTGAGAATCTATTATTACACGAATGAATTAGTGAATACAAAACAGGAGAGTGAGGAAAATGATTCAAAGCTTTGAAATGACTGAAAGTTTTGAAAAAAAAATAGAGATCTGAAAGGGGTTCTAATGGGTTCTGTCTTGAACATTCTACCCAGTTGCTCTGCAGTGGCAGTTCCTCTAGGCAGAAGGGAGTAAGGGGCACCAGGAGGCTTTTTACAAAGGCTTTGAAGTCCGGATAATAGGTTCCCCAAATATTTCTCCTCATTCCTCTTTTCCTAAGTCACAGACCTCTTAATGTCCCTTCCAGGTCATTCCTCTTGGCTGTGGTGCCCAGAGAACTCGCCATGCTGGCTCTGCCTGCTCCATGGTGTCTAGGGAACATTTCAGTGAGGAGGCACAGCCTTGGCTGCTTAGCGACTGGGCGTCAAACCAGAGCAATAAAGTACCGAGACTCCAGGCTCGAAACATTAGGCCCAGCAGAGCCCTGGGAAGCTGAGAGGGGAGCTCAGGCCAGGCGAGGCACTTGGCTTGACTGCGGGTGCCTGGAGCCTGGCAAGGAGGGAGAAATTGGAGTCAGGAGTTAGAATAGGCCGGGAAGTTCTGGTTCATTAGGTGAAAGCCAAGTGGAGTACGGAGAGAGGGTCAGGACCAAAGCAAGGGCAGCCGGCAAAGGCATGCCTTGCAACCAACACAACAGCTGTGGCCAGAGACCGCACATGCGCCTCTGGCCAGGGCAGGTTGCAGCATGCAGCTCGCCGTGGGCTGGCCAGGGTGGAAACAGAGCCAAGGGGACGTTCTGGCACTCAGCCTCCCTCCCTGACAAAGTGACATCACCCTGTTCTCCTTCTAGAGATTATACGGATGTTTTGGCCTACACACCCCGGGAGAAACAGGCCAGAAAGCCCAAGTGCGCACGCGTGAGCTCTGAAATCCCTTTACCATCAGGATCAGGGCAGAGGAAGTAGAGCCTGCCATGCTGAGGTGTCAGGGAGAGGATGGCCGCTCAAGGCGGCTCACCCAGGACGGTCTACGTATCAGGGCTTCATGGTGGAGCGCCCTACCACATCGAGGGCCTCAGCTCCAGGCCAGCAGCTTTGACTCCTCTCGGCCTGTCCTGGCCAGTGCCAGATGATGGTATTCGGCTGTTGACGTCCCCCATCCATCCCTGTAACTCGGACATGGCTCCACTGAGGGTGTTTTCCAATGTTTCAATTTCCTTGCTGATTTCTTCCTCCGTATTCTGGTTTTTTTCCCCTCCTGTTTCACAGACTTTGAAGACCATCATGTCATGGCCTCCTAAGCTTCTCATATGTGTGTCTCTGTGAATCTCTGTGCATCTTCTGTAAGATTGACATCTCTAAAAAAAAAAATAAATTAATTAAAAAAAAAAAGATTGACATCTCTTTCAAAAAAGCAAGACTCTTGACTTCTCAGGCTTTTCCGCTCCCTGGATTTAGGAGAACCCTAATTCTAAGATCCTAAATGGCAAGAGGCAGGGAAGTTGGCCAGTTGAGGATGGTGGGCCCATGGGTGGCGGTTACGTCATCGATTTGTATTTCCTTGTCATATTTCACACTTCTGTTGGCTTCATCTTTGTGTTTTTATTACTTTCTCCTTTCCCCAACTGTATTTAGATGTCTTGCTTTCTGGGGTTCGTGAGAGCTCAGCCGGGCGAGGGTGACAGAAGCAAAATTAGCTTAGCCATGTGAACCTTGGCTTCGAGTGGCTATGGCGACTCAAAGACACAGGGTCCCTGTCCTGTTTCACTGGAAGAAGCTGCCTCCTCAGGGTTGTACTGGAGGGAGGGAGGAGTCCAGCCTAGATCTGGCCATTCCCTCGGCTTCCCATCATGCCATGAGAAGAGAGCGTTAGGCCTTCACTTTGTCCATCACAAGATGAAAGTGAGACTCCCACGGAGAGCCGATTCCGGCCCTGGGAGCTGATGGATACCCATCTCCCCTCTGCCGTTCGCTTTCACTCTAGTCTACTCTGATGGAGTGCAGTGTGATGGCCCCCTCTAGGGCCAACTAAGACACAAGCCATGGGGCACGCCTGTGAAGGCGTTGATCAGAGTATCTGAGGCAGGAAGACCCCTGCTCCCTAAATCTGGGAGCACTTTCTGGTGGCAGCCCAGTTAAAAGGACATGGAGGCCCACGGCCCACGTGCCTTCAACCAAAACCTCTTTTTGTCCGCTTGCCCTCGCCTTACCGGCAAGTTCTCTCATGCAGCTGCTGGGCTTTCCTTTGCTGATATCAGAACCAGCTTCGCAGCCCTCCAGGAACCTTCCAGGCCTTCAGCGCCAGGCTGGGACTGCTGAGGCATCCAGCCTCGTGGCCTGAGAGAATCCCAGATTCTCCGCCTCTCCAGCATGAGGTAGCCATTACTGAACTACAAAGACTGCACCCTGTAGCCAACTTACTAAACACCCTATATTTATATATACACATATGTGTATTACATATTCATTCTATCTATTAGGTTTTTTTCCCTTTAGAGAACCCTGGGTGATACATAGAATGTGTCTTGTGTCATCCCTGTGGTTGCTCCTGATGCCTGGCTACGCAGCAGCCGAAGCTGGTGGAGGTGACTTGGTCAAGCAGATGGTCTCTGTACACTAGACCAAACTCTAAGAGTGGCAAAGAAAATCTTTTGAGAAGCAGAGTATTTCTTTCTTTCTTTTCTTTTCTTTTTCTTTCTTTCTTTTGGAAAATAACAAGACATAAACAATAAGAAACAGAAACTCAAATTAGCTGACACCATGTGGGCTGGCCTTCTCACTGCGTCTCTCATTCCCCCACCCCCACCCCAGGACGCGTCCCTTCTGACTTGGAATCTTCCAGAGAGTGGAGATATGGGAGGTGGGACTGACTCTCCCTGAGTGACTGCTATGACAGGAAGCAGGATGGCAGGGAATCAGAAGAGGAACAAGCTTTTTATTAAAAAAAAAAAACTTCATTCATTCATTTATTCAGTGTGTGTGTGTGCATTCATGTGCATGTGGTGTGTGTGTGTGTGTGTGTGTGTGTGTGTGTGTGTGTGTCTGTCTGTCTGTCCGCCCGTCCACGCAGCACCGTGCCGTGCCATGTGTGGAGGTCTGAGGGAGTCAGTGCTCTGCTTCTGCCATGTGGGTCTCGAGGATAGAACTCAGGTACCTGGATTTGCAGTGGGCACCTTTACCTACTCGCTCATCAGCCGGAGAACAAGACGCTCTGATGGAAAGTTCCACCCTGTACCCCCTGCCCCCCCCCCCCCGCACACACAGAGAGAGCAGTCGGGTTACCTGGAGGTGAGCAGGAAATGAAGTGTGGACTGGACTCCGGAGACTAGTTGCTTTCATCTGTAGGAACTCAGTAAATGCTTCTGGAGTGTCAGTGACGTCAGATGGGACCTAGCAGGGGGCCACTCCTACGTGGGGCCGCATGCGCTCTAAAGGGAGGAGGGGCACAGAGCTTTGCCAAACTAAGGAAGTAAATGCTATAGCTTGGCATTTGAGAAGGCGACATGCAGAATGGGGACAAAATGAAAAGATGTCAGGGCACGGGATGCTAACGCAATTCTGACACGGCAGGGGTGTGCCTTATCGTGAAAAGTTTTCATATGAGGAGACAGAGGCTGAGAAGGGATCTGAGTGGTGGTGATTCTGTGGAAATCCAGGTCTTCACCCACCTCACTTTCCTCTCCACAGTCCTCTGCTCTGGCTGGAAGTTTTCATTTGTTTGTTTGTTTTGAGATAGTGTCCCATGCAGTCCTGGCTGGGACTTGAACTCCCTTTATAGTTGAAGGACTATGCTGAACTCTTGCTCCTCTGCCTCTACCTCCCAAGTGTTGGGGTTACAGGCATGCACCACCATCACACCCAGCTTCTTTGGCTGGATGTTGAAAAAAAAGGAAGACTGAAAAGTGTAGAACAGGCTGCAATTGTTTTCTCTAATAAATGGACCAGAATTCCCCAGTGTGTGGCCATCTAGAAGGTGTGTGGGCTGTGTGCTCCATTGAGAAGCATTCGCCCTCTGCTAGGAGCAAGGATGGTTTTGAGGTCAGCATCTCAGCCTTAGAGCTGAGCATAAGGAGACTAAAGCTTTTATTTCCTTATTAAGGAGGGGAATCTGTATTACCGCCGGGTACGAAGCCACCCCAGAGCGTGCATGATGCTATGCCCTTCATCATGGGTGAGCATTGTTACCAGTCAGCTGCCCACTTCCAGCAGTGTGGTAATTATTTGATCTTTTATTAAATAAAATTCTTCCAAAAATATTAATTTAAAAATTATTGTCAACACTTTCTGACATTCCATCCCTGGATGTTGAAGAAGAAAAAAGCTTTAGAGTTTTTTAATAATCTTGGTAAATATTATTTGAACTTTACTTCAAGCCAAAACAAGTTTCATGGGGGAAAAATCCTTTCTTCAGCCATGGGCAATAAATTTGGCCAGGAGGATCTGGAGGCAAGAAATCCAACAAGCTAAACACTAAGTGGGCATTCATGCTGTGGGCACCGTGAGTACAGGGGCCGCTATTCTGTCTCCCCAAGTGAGAAACATTAAAAAAAAAACCTCTTAATTCTTATTTATCATTTCGGTTCTTCTAAGGACCTCTCTCCCCCTCCCCCCTCTCCCCTCCCCCTTCCCCCTCCCCCCTCCCCTTCACCCTTCCCCTCTCTCCCCTCTCTCTCTTGATCGGTGTTTAATGAAAACTACTTTTTGGATAAAGTCTCTCTCATTTTCGGTGGAAAGAAGAAAGGCATAGGAAGCTAATGCTTCTCTCTGAAGCCACACATGTCCCAAGCCCAAGGTTTCTTACCGAAAGAGCGGTGTGCCATGTCTCTGGGAGGGGGGTTCAGTATTAGCTCCTTACTCGTACCTTCTCCCCTGTGAGTGGAATTTCTTTCCTTTTCCTCTACTGCGTCTTAGCGAGATGTATCAAGACTTTGAGGAGAGCATATTTACCTCTTGTTTTGTAATTTCTTGAGGGCGTGACAGGGAAAATCAACAGGGAAAGCAGGGCAGGAGCATGCAAGGCTGAGGGGGGTCCTGCGGTCTTTGAGTTGGTTCAAAAAGGAGGAATTAAAGCACCCTAAACAGTAGAATAGTGAACCTCTTAAACCAAGGCCCCAACTAAAACCAACCCAAGAGAACAAGGCACAGAAGAGGAAGTGAAGTCAGCTCAGTAACTGAAGGAGAAACCAAAGCCACTGCTTTTTTCACTTAGCACAAGCCTGGGCTAAGGACAGCCGGGGCTTCACCTGGCTTCTCTCTGCATGAACTTGGCCGAGGCTCTGAGGGCCCTTGAACTACGCATGCTGACTGACAGCCATCTCACTTTTCACTCCTAACCCAGCTCTAACCAGAATTCTCCAACAATGGCCATGGACCGGGTGTGTGCTTCCGAGAAGGCAATGTACTTCATTAAGAAGCATTCTTCCCTCTGTTAGCCACAAAGATGGGTTAGCCTTTCAGCCTTGGAGCTGAAGATGAGCTGGAGCAAACCTTTAAAACTCTTCTTTAAAGGGCTGGCGGGAAGCTTAGCAGTTGAGAGCTCTGGCTCATCTCCCAGAGGACCCAGGGTTGATTCCCACAACACCTGTAACTCCAGTTCCAGGGAATTAAGCGCTCTCTTCTGGGCTTCTTGGGCAGCAGGCGCGCAGTTCAGAGGCATACATATTGGCAAACACACACACACACAGAAAATCTGCCTTTTCATGGATGTACAAATCTACGTGCGTTTTACCACAGGCAAGCACTGTTAGTGATCAGCGGTCCGCTTTGTGATGATACGAATATTTGACTTTTGGTAAAATCCAAATGATTACCTTGAGCGAATGAAATACTGTATTACATGCACATTCTTTCAGTCAATACGTATCAAAAGCTTATTCTACGATGGACAAATTTTGCTTTATGAAGCTTACACTGCAGGTGTGTTCTAAAAGAGTATCTGAAATATGTGTGTATGTGTGTGTGTCTATGTAGGTGTTTGCACACATACGTATGCACATATTGATGCGAATGGATTCCTATGGGTCATGCCTACATAAAGATGTGTGTAGATGTGAGTTGACATTTAAGCTGAGCACTGTGTGGTCGGTGCACGCTTGGCCACACCTATCTTATCTCTGTAATCTAGACTTTCTGACAAGCAGTAGATGCTGCCAGGAGAATACTCCAAAGAGAGCAAGGACATTCGGTGGTACCATTTGCTTCCGTTTGCACAGAATGCTCTTACCTGGATTACCTCACAGCAGGAATATCCAGCAGATCTGATGCTGCAGACGAATGTTAGCTGAAGAGACTTTTTGGGGGGTGGGGAGTTTGCTACAGCTCTGGACTCGGAATTCCATGTGTCAGGCTCTGCCCTTGCTTCACCTTCTAGACAAGGGCCAGGATCTGCCTCAGCCTTCTCCTTCTTCTTCTTCTTCTTCTTCTTCTTCTTCTTCTTCTTCTTCTTCTTCTTCTTCTTCTTCTTCTTCTTCTTCTCCTTCTCTTCCTCCTCCTCCTCCTCCTCATCTATCCATTCTTCTTCCAGTGTTGTTTAGATAACTAACAGTGAGGCAGACAGCCAGGGCAGGGGAGATGGGAGTGCTTCTGTGTGTCGCGATCTGTCTCCCAGAGGGCAGGATATAGTTTGGCCAAACAGCAGCTTAGCGGCCAGCCTGACAAACCTGCTTCAGGCTTGATGGCCGTCCTGCCCTTGGCAGTCCAAGCTGTTGAGGGGGTGAGATGGGGGAAAGAAGACTTGGTGCTCTCAGAGATGGAGAGCTATCATATGGACAGCAAACCTTTCGTTTCTATTCTATATGGAAGGAGGAATGAGACCTCTAGTCAAAAATCTTAGGAAAATTATTGGCAAGAGACACTTTCCTGTAGTTTCCTTCTCCCTTGTGTGTGGCCCCTGGGCTTGTTTATGACCTTTGCACTTCTGCTTCCTGCCTTAGTTCACCTGAGCTCCTACACCAAGGAACCACAGGCCATGGGCTTATAAACAGCGTAGACTGCTTTTCTCCAGCCTGGAAGCCTTGCTATCTGTGAGAATAAGCTTCCTGTTTTTTGATGCCCGTTCTGTCCCTGTGTCCCTCATGGTGGGAAGGTTAAAGGAGCTCTCTGGTCCTTTTTTATTTGGGCACTCATCCAACTTACGAAAATTCAACCCTTATGAGCAACTAACTGCCTCTCAAAGGCTCCACTTCCATCGCATTGGCTGTGAGCCTTTGGGAAGAACGTGAGCATTCAGCTTGTGGTGTTCTAAAAAGCCGCCTTCCTTTTGTTTTATTATTTTCTTTTTAAATGTTATACATGGATGTTGTATCTATATTTCTGTCCATCTTATGTACTTCTCTATTTATGTGATAAAACACCATAACCAAGGCAACTTATGAAAGCAAGTGTTTAATTTGCCTTACAGTTTTGGAGGCTTAGAGTCCATGACAGCCAAGGGAAGGAAGAGCCGGGGGAGCTCACATCTTGATCTACAGCCGTGAGACAGAGAGAGGTCTTTTGAAACCTCAAAGCCCTTGCCCGGTTACACACCTCTTTCAACAGGGCCACACCCCTACTCCGTCCCAAAACAGTAGTGCAAACTGAGGACCAAGCAGTCAAATATACAAGACTCTGGGGGCCATTTTTCCACACCATTCTCTCCCTCCCCTTCCAGCTCTTCCTGGGACCCCGACTCCTTTTCAAAGTCATGGCCTCTTATTCTTTGATTAAAATTAGCACACACATACATACACACACACACACACACACACACACACACACACACACACACACACA
>OU015745.1:2283135-2313019 GCA_907169655.1 Acomys percivali | reverse complement strand
GATCAGGCTGGCCTCGAACTCACAGAGATCCACCTTCTATGGCTCTGCTGCTGGGCAACACTTAGAATCTCTTGAGTTTTTTAGCCTAGGGCAGGAGATTGCTTTGAGCTCATAGTCAGCCTGGGCTATGAGGAAGACACTGCTGGGGCTGGGGGGTGGGGCAGAGAAAGGAAGGAAGAAGGGAAGGGGAGGGCGGGAAGAGGAAAGGAGGAAGGCAGGAAGGAAGGAAGGAAGGCAGGAAGGAAGGAAGGAAGGCAGGAAGGAAGGAAGGAAGGCAGGAAGGCAGGAAGGCAGGCAGGAAGGCAGGAAGGAAGGAAGGCAGGAAGGAAGGAAGGAAGGAAGGAAGGAAGGAAGGAAGGCAGGAAGGCAGGAAGGAAGGCAGGAAGGAAGGAAGGAAGGCAGGAAGGAAGGAAGGAAGGAAGGAAGGAAGGAAGGAAGGCAGGAAGGCAGGAAGGAAGGCAGGCAGGAAGGAAGGAAGGCAGGAAGGAAGGCAGGAAGGAAGGAAGGAAGGAAGGCAGGAAGGAAGGAAGGAAGGCAGGAAGGCAGGAAAGAAGGCAGGAAGGAAGGCAGGAAGGCAGGAAGGCAGGCAGGAATGAAGGAAGGAAGGAAGGAGGAAGGCAGGCAGGAAGGAAGGAAGGAAGGAAGGAAGGAAGGAAGGAAGGAAGGAAGGAAGTTGGGCTGGGAGTGTGGCCTACACTGGTTTTAAATCTTGTAGTCAGGGATCAACACATAGAAGGTTCTTGGTCTCCTGGACCAGGGCAGAGGGAGGCAGGGGAAGCCTGTTGCGCACAGCGGCTGGTACCTTGAGCTGGGCTCCAGCAAGGTCCTGGAGGTGTGGGGCAGGGCGTCCTCCAGCAGGCCACTCCCAGCAGTGTCCAGCCAGGTGGACCGAGTCCTTCGCTTCTTCTTCTCCTGCTCCTTGCGTTTGCCGGGCTTGCCTTTCTTCTTCTTCCCAGGCGTCTTGTGCGGCTGTTCTTTGTACGTCTCCACCTTGTTGGTTTCCTGAGTTAGGTATCTGCCCTCGTCGTCTGAGCCGAACCGCACGGGGTGGTTTTTGGTGTTGGGAGCAGGTTTGGAGTTGGGGGACACCTCCGAGGTAGCTCTGATTTCGGCTGTGTGGATCTCTGCGATCAGGTGGTGGAGGAAGAAACGGCGGCGCAGGTCCTGGATGGATTTGCCCTTGTCATGCAGCAGCTGATGCTCCGACACCGCCCGCTTGCTGTGGGGAGAGAACACAGTCAGCGGAGGCTGCAGGACCCTGCCCGTGGGTTCCTTGCAGAAATAAGCTGGGGAGTAGGGGGCAGCTAGCATAGGGAAGGGAAATAGGAACGGGAGACCTAGGAGCCAGTGCCCAGGTCTCGCCATGGTGGGAACAGGAGAATTCTTGGGGGTCATTTGTATAAAGGGGTCATCAAATTCAGCTCCCATGCTTGCTCAGAAAAGAGGCTCAGTCACAAAGCCTTGCTCAGCGTGTGCGAGGCCCTGGGTTCAGTCCTCAGCACTGCAAGTACATAATAAAGAATAAAATAAGTTGCTCAGAGGCATTGCTGCAGAAGATCTAATTAGGCGACCAACCCTAACTGGGGGCTGCCTAGTCACATTTCCCAGAATTCTGCTGGAGAAACAAACCCGTTTCCCCCAGCTTTTCTGGAACAGGCAGAGTCCCAGGAAATGCAGATTAAGTTGCTCTAAGCAAGCACCCTCCAATCTCATATGCGCGCGCACACACACACACACACACACACACTGTAAGATAGTGATAACACAAACAGCTGAATGCAGCAAGTGTGAGAGTAAGGCAAGAAACCTGATGGAAAATGGAAAGGGAATGCTGTCTGGGGAAACATAGAACCAAGATGCAAGAATGGACCAGAATGGCTCAGCAGGAACCTGGATGAGAAGGTGGGGGTGAGGGTGGGGGAGGGGGAGGGGGAGGGAGTGGGGTGCCAAGTAGATAAGATTTCCCCTAAAGTAGTGGCCTCTGCCTGGATGAGAGCCCTCTATGTCTCGGGTGCTTCAATGTTTGTTTTTTCATTAAAAACCTCAGAGGGGCCAAGTGTGACAGTGAACACCCATAATTCTGGGGCCCAGGAAGCCAAGGCATGTAGACTGCCCTGAGTTTAGGCCACCTATATTTTGGGATGACACACATTACTCTGTCATACCAGTCATCAGACTTGCTTGAACTTATACATTCTTTTCTCCTTCCTTCCTTCCTTCCTCCTTCCCTCCCTCCCTTCCCTCCTTCTTTATTTCCCTCCTTCAGCCTCCTGAGTGCTGGGATCCAGGCGTGCACCATCATATAAAGCTTTTAATTAAGTTTTAGACTAAGTCCAGTTTCCCCCAGTGGGCCGTCCTTCTGAAATGGCTTCTCTTCAGAAGTGTCTGAGTGCGTTTCACAGGCCCTCTTCCTAAGCGTTCTTACTTGACTCTCACAAGAATTCCCCCCCCCCCGCCTTCTTAATAGGACTTTGCGAACCCCTCAGAGAAACAGCATCATTAGGCCCATTTTAAAGATGGGAAAGACAGGTGTGGAGGTATGAGATGACTTTTCCCAGTCTACAAAGTTCACAAAGCAGGGTTCTGATTCTTGAAAGGCAAGATTACCTTTTTAATGCTCCCAGCACATTGTCCAGCCCAGCCAAAGCAGAAAGGAGTGCTACAGAAAGGGGACAAGAAGCTCAGGGCACAGCACAGCAGGCCCTGTGAGGATGATGATGGGCCGGCCACAAGGAAGACAACCCTAACCCTTGAAGACAAACTCCACCCAAAGTCGTTTTCATCAGCAAAATGAGGAGATTCCCAGAGCTTGTCTCACTGTGGGCGTGGGCTGGGCTCAGAATGCCGGCTTCCTTGTAGCATTTTGGTATGGGGACTGACTTTAAACCATATAGCTTGCTTTAAAAAAAAAAAAAAAAAGACATGACTTCATAGAAAGGAATTTAACAGGAGCCTAGCTTAAATGAGGCATGAAGGAGGCTCTCTTCCTTTCTGAAGGTGCCACATGTGAGTAGATTAAAGTCCTCTTATTCTGGTAACAGTTAGTATCTGGTAACATTTAATAGTCTACAAATGTGAGGTTTGGGTACAGTGTATTCATATCCTCTGGTAACACTGTAAAGGACAGAGCCACTCTAATGGTGCCTTTCAAAGTATCACAATTTAGTATCTTTTACCAAAATATCCCACTAAATAGAAACTTTTCTTGATAATCAGTTGTTCTGGGGATTTTTATTTCTTGGACAATTCCTGGCTGATGTCCCTGTCTTCAAACTTATTGTACAGCTCACTTGTCCCTGAACTTGGAGACAGCCCTTTACCGGTTGGTCTGTTTGAACCAAGTAAGCCTTGCTCCTGCCTCTTGACTGGCATGGGCGTCTGTCATCTTGGCCATCCTGTCCACTGTGAGTCACGGCACCGTCACAACTCAAGGTCTGTTCTTCCCTTGTGTTTTATAAAATTCAAGTAGCAGTGGTACCTCTCCCATGGGTATGTGTTCCCTATCTTCTTTTGAGAAGATATTGTTGATATAGTAGAAAAACACGTTTACATTTTTTTTTTTGGTGTGTATTTCTTTTCTATGTAGCCGGGAATGACCCAGACCCAGACTGATCATCCCGCCCCTGTCTCTCCAGTGCTGGAGTTAAAAGGGACACCCTGCCTGGCTTACATGGTGCTGGGGATTGAACCCAGGGCTTCATGCACCTGAGTCTCTTCCCCAGCCTAGAAAACGCAAATGTTCTTAGATGCTGACCTTACATATGCTTAGACAAAGTACTTAGTATCTTTAGGACAACTGCCTTTAAAATACAGTGGAGCACACACACCTCTTTGGGAAATTGTGCTGGGCAGTGAAAGAACACCAATGGGAAATAAGGTCCATACAATGATCTACTTCCCCAAAACACAAAAGATGACACAGATAATTGACTTGAACAAACAGGATGGATCTTGGTTGTGAGAAATAAATTAAGGGGTTTTCAATGTAGATATTGCTGAAGCATTTTGGCTGCAAATATGGCACCAATCATCGCTGTTACTCATGATGTCTGTAAACATTTCATAGCACAGCGGCTCACATGGCTCTTATTACAAACCCTAGTGCCAGCATGGAAAAACAAGTCTGCTATTGCTTGTCATCTTCTTTGATTATTGTTAAAAGAAGAAGAAGAAGAAGAAGAAGAAGAAGAAGAAGAAGAAGAAGAAAAATGGGCAAAATGTTCTTCAGAGATAACTCATACTTCGGTCAAAACATAGATGTTCTGCTAGAAAGAAAAGCCTCTCTCAACGGAGTTTTCACGGAGGGAAAGGAAACTTCTCAGGAGCTGTCAAGGAACGGGGGAACCACGGGCATGGGAGCTTGAGTGTGAGCCAGTTTGAGTGTGCTAATGTGACACTCACGGATGCATTAGGAGTCTGAGAAAAGTTCTGTGGTCCCCAGAGCAGACAGGGTTAGGGTGTTAGAGTTAGCATGACTCACAGCCCCCGTGACTCAGTAGAAAACTATTCCTTCATTCTGTGGAACAGACCCAATCTGGCCTAAGCAAGGCAGCCGATGATGCCCGGGCTTCTCCGTCTCCCGGGGTTCCCTTGCTGTGGCAAACATGGAGAGCCACTGGCCACTGTGCTCGGCTACACAGCAGCATCTGTTCACCCCAACTTGCCAGTAGCCAATCTGATCACGAGCTAGCCATAACTACTTACTTCCAGTCGGCTTAGGAAGCCCCCTTAGAATAGTCTCCTGTCTCTAAAAAGGTACCCATCTGTAGCTGAAAATAAAACCAATACATCTTAAGCAGAGTCCCTCGGATTGGATGTTAGGGTTTGATGGTAAGTTAAAAAATTTCTTTCAAGGAACTAGCCCGATCGTGGGGAGTAGAAGGTACATGTTTTCTCCAGCACACATACAAAAACCTCTGTTTGGCTGTGGTGATTTCAACTCCCTCACTTGTTATGGGATGAGCTACGAGGCACCAGGTATGTGAGCACCTCGTAGTTTTATAACCGTAGCTCTGCGTGAGCATTTAGTTATGCTATTATATTTCACCTACAAACAGAACTAAAACACAGTCCCTAGCTGCCAAATGGTTTCTGATGGGCAGTTCTGTAAGGTGCAAAAAAGAAAGAGTTAAGAACAACTGTGAGGGCAGCCCGGTGCTATTTTTATGCTGTCATTGTAGACTCAAGCATGGCTCATTTACTCTCTCTCAAAAGAGAAAATAGGTATTAAGCAACTTTAAAGAAGAAGTGGGCTCTGTTCCAAGACAAAAATTCTTAGCCAAATAAATACAGTATGTAAGTGTGCCTTTAAAAAAAAAAAAATCCAGTTCATCTGTATTTATATTTGGATGTTAGGTAATTGAATTTCACACAAGTCTCAAAACGAGCGAAAAGTCTGAAGACAATTTTCAGAAATGCGCCAGCAGAACACTCACTCTCAGGACAATACTGCCTTATCTGCAATACAGAGCTCCACACAACTCGCCTTAGGAGATTCATAATAGAGTTTCGTTTTCGTGCCAAGATCCAGACATGTCTAAAGTAATTTCATTTAAAGATTTTTTCTGCCGAGCTAATAAGAATAGACCCAAAGCAGGCACTGAACAGTTGCCTTTTTATACACCCTCGGGAGTTGACAAGAAGCACCGGGAGCCTGGCTGTGAATATTAGGTAGATATTGCTACTTCCATTGTGAGGCGCACAAGTCCTCCTAATGTCTTCTCCAGAGCCAAACAGCTCGGTTCTTAAACTTTATGGCTTTCCAATCCTGAATAGAGTCTGCTGCTCAGAGAGCAGCCTGAAGGCACTACATGCACACTGATGAACTGCCATGCCCAGCAGGCTGTCAAGCCCTGCCTGTAGCTTCCCAGACACTGCAGTGATATTTTGCTGGTCCACTTATATGTATATGCTTATCTCAAAGTTATAATCGCTCTTCTTAAAACAAACAACAACAACAAACCCCCGCCAGCTGAGAATGCCTAATACAAGCTTTCAGTCCACAACGCAAATATTTCGACTCCAGATTAAAGAACTGTTAGCAGCAATTCCAGGAAAAAGAAAGTTTCCACGCCTGAAGTCCATTTTGGATGCAAGCACACCCCCGCCTTTCCTGAACGGTATCGATACTAAAGTTGGAAGTTTGCCACTAAAAAGTTATTACTACCAAATTATATAATATTCTTTGTTATGTAACACAGTCCTGTTTTATATGCCTAAAATTATGTCATTGATAATAAAACTAGACGCAAGGTTTTCTTTTTTTTTTTTTTTGCTTTTCACATGCAAACTGCCACCCACGTTTAGACGTATTGTAGCTTACACACAAGTACACAGATAGTTGCTGAATCCCTTCCCTTGGCTTTCTGCTGACTTTCAGAGCCTCCTTGGGTTGGGTAAAGGAACCCTGGTGGTTCCCTGCAGGCAGATATCCTGCTGGTGGGGGATTCTGAGAAACACTCCTCTTAGAGAAATGCACATCAAACTCGTCTCTATCCTGTCCTTTTTGGGGTCTCACCAGTTCTCCAGATGGCTCTACCGGGCTTAGTCCCTTGGTAGCAGGTACGGGGGTGATTGTGTCTAACTCAGGCTGGGAGCATCAGAGAAGTCTCCCAACTCTCCCAGCCCTGGGCATCGGCATCACCCCAGCCTGGCCACCTCTGGCGCGGGCCTTCCCCACCCCTCGCCATGGGACATGGACCAGGTACTTACAGCCTGCGGCTGAGCCCCTCCACAGAGCGCCCGCAGGAGGGCATAGAGTAGCTGAGCAGCAATACCAGGACGCTCCACCGCTGAACCAGCCTCCGCAGCATCATGCCGCTCGCGGCTCCGGAGACCTGCAAGAGTGGAACCGGAGGGTCAGTCCCGGCTCTCCATCTCTTCCTCGTACTGCCCCGCTCCCTCTTCTTGAAGCCCGCGGCTTTCCAACAGCCACTCCAAAGTCGAGGGCATCTTACAAGTTACAAGGAAAAGAAAACAAGAAAAAGAAAAAGAAAGCAAAAAAAAAAAAAAAAAGTTTTCTCTGAGCCCCAGAGCACTTACTTCTGTAGGAATCAGCGCCTCCAACTGTGCCTCTCCCAAACCACACAGGCAAAAAAGGGACCCGAGACGGGAAAAAAAGCAACCAGAGAGCTTCCACTTGAAAGAAGAGCAAAAACTGAGCGTTTTACATAGAAGTCCGGGATGCGTGGCGCGCTGCCGTGGCTCCCATAGCAATGTTTAGTCTTGGCGGCAGCGCTTTGGGGTTCGTGGGTCAGTGTGAACCCCTTCTTCAAACGCGAGTGTCCCGCAGGAGTCAGCTGCCCTGCGCCCTGGGCTTCTGGGTGCACAGCCACTTGCGGCAGAGCGCGTATATATACATAGCTGTCGGTCTACCTCCTCCGGTGGGCTGGTTGCTTCCGGAAAGTTGATTCCACAACGCCCTTGAACAAGTTGCAGGCGCGCGTGTCGTGGATGCGAGGGCCAGGTGGCCGCGAGGGCGGGTTCCGGCGGCGGGGCGGAGCGGAGCGGCCCAGCTGGGGCGGCGCAGGTTGGAGAGGAGCTGTGAGCCCAGCCCGGGAAGGTTCACACGCTCCCGGGGCCAACCTGCTGAGAAGTGAGCGAGTCGCAAAGAGGTGGCGCCCGAGGAACGCGCGCTGGCTGAGCAAGGGTGAGCGGGCCGGCGGGGGCGGGGAGCACAGGGGAGTCCGGAGCCACAGAGCCCCACCCCAGCCTCAGCCCGCGTGGGCCGATCTGAAGCTCTCCTCCTCCTGAACCGGTCTGCTGCCTCCTGGCTCGCAGGTCCAGGAGCTCAGGTCCCCAAGGGCGGGACCGGCGGGCGGCAAGGGGAATCCCGGGTGGCCCGAGAATCATAGGAGTCCCAAGCTCGCCTACAAGCTCGCAAGCAGGCAGTGCTCCAAGCCAGCATTGCTGCCTGGCCTGGCCTTCTTCTGGGGAGGGGACCATGCACTAGCACCCAGGATAGCAAAGGTGATTGCTGACCTTCCTCTTTGGGAAGGGCCAGGACATCACATCTGGAGCCGGTCCAAGAAAGGGCGCTGTGCTAGGATGAGGACCCACTTTACAATCTCAGAGGACCAAAGCACACAGAGTCCTTCCTTCCCATCCTCCTCTGATAACCTACTCTATGCGCAGCTATAGATTCACCAAGTGACCCTATCCCGGTTTCTTCAGAGCCAGGGAGAAAGTTTGTGTTACTGGGTCTCATCACGTAGGAAAGGGTCCAGCCAATGTGGGCGTGGATCCTAGAACCCGCTGAAATGAACGAACGCAGGAGCCACTCAAAGAAGTTTGCCTTCTAGACAATCCTGCTGGAAGGTTTCATCTGTCTCTCTAGGAGGCTAGTATGATTCACAGATTTCAGATGATTAGCGAGTCTGACCTTTGTCAGGCCTGGGCCATCCCCTGATGCTCAACAGACTTCTGGGGCGGGTAAAGCAAGGACTTCTCCCCCCACCCCCACCCCCACCCCCACCCCCAGGCACTGTGGCTGGCCAGCAGTTAAGGCTTTCAGCTGTCTTGGGTGGGGTCCCCTCTCATCAGAAGGCCTCGTCTCCTTCCCTTGATTCCTTTAAACTTCATACTTGTTAAAAAAAAGAAAAAAAAACTTTTGGCTTCCTCCCACCTTAAAAAGAAACCCGGGAATTTCCACAACGTCCTTTAAGAAGTTAAGAATTTGTAACTGTTAGACTTGTTTTCATGGCATGAAAATACAACCTTTGAACCTGTGACACTTGCTCGGCTCTGTGATAACCCTCCCCCAAAGACGCTGGGACCCAAATTGCTCTGAAGTGGGGGAGCCCAGTGAGAGGAAAAGAGGGGACTCACAAGCGAACAACTCTGTTGTGGTTCCTGAGACGTGTTTAATATTAAAATGATAATATTTGCTTCCACACCAAGAAAAAAAATTCAAAGGTACTTTGCCAAGTCTCAAATTACTCTGACTTAAAAAAAAAACCAAAACAAAACTATCCTCCCCCCAATAAAAGGTTGAAACAAAACTTAGGCATACCGTGAGTCGAGTCTGGAATCCATACAGTACTTTGAGTTAGGCTGCTTTTTCAAATTTTTTTCAAATTAGACAAAATTGACCCTCTTCTCTCTCCCTCCTTCCTTCCCCCCCCACCCACTCCTTTCCTGAGGTTAATGGAAAAACATCATCGATTTTCAAAGAATTTCCTCTTCTCCACACGCAGAAGAGAAACTATAGAGAAGACACAGCTGAGAACAAATGAGCAGTTTAGTCTCCTCAGAGCCCAGCACTACTCTTGCTGAGTCCTCCTCCTCTTCCCTGAGTTACAGCCTCCTCCACGGTCTGGCAAAGAAGGGAAATCCTGCTGGTCTCTTTCAGGAACATTTTTCCCCCCTGTAAAAATCAAGTCTTTAAGTGGCAAGTGGTCTTTTCAGCCACTGGACAGCAGGCCCTCCTCCCAGGTGGACCCTCTTCATTTCCGGCTGTAGAACGTTTCTTCAGCGTCTGCCCAGCACCTGATTCTCTGCCTTGGCAGCAAAGGGCGTTTTATAATGTCGTAATCGAACTCCTGATCCTACTGAGGAAACACAGTAGGAGCCCAAAGCCAGGTGTATGAGCAGGTCAGGTGCCTGATCAGATTTGCTTAGGCGTCCTGTCACACAAATGCACCTTGGCAGGCAGGCGGCCCTGAAGGCCCCTCTCTGCCAGTCCACACTGACAGGAATGCCTAGCTCATGAGCAGTCTCTAGGCTCCCTGCTCACATTGTTGCTCGCGACAGTTTTCCAAATCCAGCTTTGACAGAGGGGGTCCCACAGCCACTAAGCTCATGTTGCTCACCACTTACAGGTATTACTCAGAGATTTCGTCTTTGGAGAGAAACAAAACGGAAAACTCAAAGTTGCCTTTGTGTTCTGTACTTAGCTTCCTCTGTCTTCCTTTTTGGGTTAAGCAAAGACGTAAACATTTGATTTGTGTGTTTGAGTCAAGCGTAGGACTAGCCACCGAATCTCACATCTGTCCCTCTAAAGTCCCATGGAACCAAAGCGTGCACCCTTTCTTTCCTTTCACCTCTTGGCTGTTAAGAAAGAGAAGCTGCCATTTTGAGAAGGGTCCACATCTGACCGCATGGGATCGTGGCTCTGATGACTAGCTCCCTGAGACAGGCGGAGAAGGCACCTGTGCGCCGCACCGTGAGCTTGTACTTAGGTGAGGATGGAACTCGGCCACTCCGTGGAGGGGCTGGAGAGTGCGCTGGGCTGCTGGGACCCCACACCTTCCTTACCCACTACAACCTGGGCAGTGCTGTTTCCTCCAAAAGGACCTGGAAGCCCATGTAGGAGACACTTTTCCTGGGCGGAGCCCAAGATGAGTGAGAGGAAAAGGTCTTAGGAAAATGGGTTCCCAAGGTTCCACACTTGTGTACCCTCACAGCCATGGCTAGCAAGGCATATGGGGGGTGGACAGAGAGAGAGAGAGAGAGGGAAAGAGAGAGAGAGAGAGAGAGAGAGAGAGAGAGACTGACTCATTGTTTGGGTTGCTGATCACTGGAAGGTCCTTTGCTGAGTCAAGTTCTTGGCTCCCCTGAGCAGACAGCTCTGAACTTGCATGTCACCACAAAGAGGATTCAAAGACACCCCCTCAAAAGCACAGTCCCACAGTCACATCGCTTGCCCTGTTGTAGAAAGTTCCAGCTGTGGCCCAGTTCCATGTGAACCTGGTGGCCCCACTGGGCTGCCTAGAAGGCCTCACCCCCAGGCGATACTGGGACCTTGGAAGCATCTGCTTTTCAACCTCATTGTCTGTTCTGGTCCCCTGACCCCAGTCACTTCGCAGACTCTCCTCGGGGCAGCCATTCCTCGGGCCGCCTGCCTTCTCAGGCAGAAAGACTTCCAGATACGGAATGTAGGTGAGGCCTTGCCTTGCATCTGTTTTGTTTTCAGCAGCTGGTTGTATGGTGGTGGGGCCTGCCTACTTTTTCTGTTTTTCAGAACTAAGGCCATGGCAGAGCCTGCCCCCTTCTCTGGATTCTTCTGTTGTCCTGAGCCAGATATAGCAAGAAGAGGCCAAGTGTCCTAGGGAGTGCACCTGGGGGTATCCCCATCTATAGAGAGGGGCTAAGTTTGGCTTTCAGGGATCTTAGACCAAATGGAAGTTTTAGGGGCCTGAGTCCCCTTGCTTTCACATACCCAAGGTTTACCCAGGGTTCCTGGGCTTTCTTGGCCCCACCTCCAGAGCTTCTGGACTCCTCATGGCCAAAGTTTCTCCCAGAGCAGAGCTGAGGCATTCTCCCTCCCTTCCATCTTGCAAAGGGGTGGGGAATATTGGGTGCCTGGTGATGTCATAGCCCTTAGGGGAGTCGCTAGCCTAATGCCCCAAGGCTCTCCAGCTTGCCAGAGACGACTTGGGGGAAAACAGTGTGACCCGGGGACAGAGGCAAAGGCTATTCTCCAAATCCTCTGTGCTGGTCTGTCTTGCTCCAAATGTAATAAACCCCAGGGAGATGGTGAGGGGGAGGTTTTGACAGGCTGGGGCTGAGAAAAAGGTGGGTGGGCTGCTTCCCTTCTCCCAGCCCAGGGAGTGTGCCTTCCACTTCCCTCCCCAGATCCTTAAAGCTCACGGTTGCCCATGGTCCAGGGCTGCCTGCTTCATGTCATTTAACACAAGGTGGGGTGAGGGGCTGCACGGCAGAGCAGAGGAAATAAAGGGGGTGGTTGGAGGTTCTCTGTGCCAGAAGTCTCCATCTGATGCTTAAAACACAGAGAGTGGCTCCTGAACAGACTGCGTCACATGTCACAGGCAAGGATCAGGCCATCCAGTCCTGCAGCCCGCTCTATTTGCATGCAGATGGCAGGAGGGTGCAGAGTGGGGAGCCGGGGTGGAATCCCGGAGGCTCCTTTGGAGTTAGTTAACTTCGCAAAGCTGGCTGGGGCAGCAGTGAGCTGTCCATGGTGGTTAGGACGGCTCAACACTCGACGTGCTTGTGGGTGATCCCAGCCAGTCCTTAGCCCCCCAGCACAGCTTGGGACATTGCCAGTGACTGCACTGGTTGCCCCTGTGCCTATGGGCAGCTTCAGTGGGATTGCTCTCTTCTTTGACCCACTCTTGGCTGGAGTTGAGACCAAGGTCAATGATCTCGTCACACGTGGGGCACACCCACCACCTGACCATTGTGTTTGTGCAGTGTGTGACCTGTCCACAGCTCCTCCTTTCAGAGAGGTGGAAACTGAATCCCAGAGTTGGCCAGCTAGCTCTGGGATTTCAGTCTGGTCATTTCCTGGGCATGACGGATGCTGTAGACATCACTGACCGTAGTTGGTCCCCGCCTTCCACCTTTGCTTGGCACAGGGTCTTGTTGGTTGCTGCTGCATTGTACACACTGCACTAGCTGGGCAAGGTAATTTCCTTAGGCGTCTGAGTGCCCAGGCTTCGGTCCCCTCTCTTAGCAGCACAGCGAACACATGGCCATGGGAGGCAAGACATAGGCCCATTTTGCATGGTGTTCCAAGAGACTTTTAAGCCAAACCTGAATTAAGTTCTTATTCATGACAAGGCAAAGGATATATCAACTTTTAATAATTGCCGCATTGCTGTTAAATGACCCTCTGAATAATAAATTGTATGCTGCAAAAACCCTACACATTACTGTAAACACTGGTGACTTCTGCTTACTCTGCACCTTTGTCTATGGACTATAGATGTGAACATCCAGTCCGCGAGAGACCTTCCATACAAGACTGTACTCAGAACACGTGTTTAATACTTTTCTACCCTCTCCGGTCATGATAAAGAGCCCGGGGAGGTAGCTCTTGGATGAGGCACCTGCTGCCGAGCCTGAGGACCGAGTGCAGCTCCTAGACCTAGAAGGAAGTGCAAGGTAAAACAACTTGATACTTTATTCTTGATTTTACAGTTTAGAGGGTTAGCTTTTTTTCTAGAAATTCTATTAAATTTAATTGTTGAAGCCTCTGTGAGCATTTGTATGTGCATGCATACTTTTCTTTTGTCTGTGTGAGTGCAGGAGTGTGTGTGCGTGCGTGCGTGTGTGTGTGTGTGTGTGTGTGTGTGTGCGAGCGTGTGTGTGTGTGTGTGTGTGTGTGTGTGTGTGTTCAGAGCACTGCCTCATTGTTGGTCCCCACCTTCCACCTTTGCCTGACACAGGGTCTTGCTGGTTGCTGCTGTGTCATTCACACTGCACTAGCTGGCCGAGGACCTTTCGGGCATTATTTGTCTGCCCCTCTGTCTTGTCGCCCCAGGATTGCAGGCGCTCTGCTGCTGCTGCGGCGGCGGCGGCGGCGGCGGCGGTGGCGGCGGCGGTGGCTGACTTTTTGAGTGGGTGGTATGAGCCTGACTCAGGTCTTCATATACCACACAGCAAAGTGCTTTACCAACCGAGCTGCCCTCCCGGCTCCTGCTGTTATTTTGTGCCCTATCTGGTGACTTTCCGCTTTCACTCAGTGTTCCCCCACCGTGGTTCCTCTCATCCCTCCGCTTTCTGTGTTTTTGGCAGCGAGGACCCCAAGGGCTCATTCATGCCGAAGCCTTGCCTGCCACTGAGCTGCGCCTTAGCCCTCAGTTTCTTTCTTTCCTTTTTTTTTTTTTTTTTAAGATTTGTTTATTTATTATTACTTATACAGTGTTCTGCCTGCATATACACACACTGGCCAGGAGAGGGCATCAGACCACATTATAGATGGTTGTGAGCCACCATGTGGTTGCTGGGAATCGAACTCAGGACCTCTGGAAGAGCAGTCAGTGCCCTTAACCTCTGAGCCATCTCTCCAGCCCCTTTCTTTCTTTCTTTCTTTCTTAAAAGTCTTTCCTAACAAGTTGTTAATTTACTTTAGAGGTCTCATTCTTTGATCTTCTTAAACTCAAGCCACACTTATCAGAGAGCCTGACTCATGTGCCACCAGCAGCTTGTTTGTGGCCCCTGCCTTGAGGGAGAAAAAAAGAAACCCACTCAGCTGTCTTTCCCGTGGACTAACGCAAGCGTGTAAACGCAAGTGCCCGCTCCCCGAGTTCTGCTCGCCTTCCCAGGGTACCCTGCTCCAGTCACTGCAGCCCCCTGACAGTTTGAGTTCTGTGTTCTCTCCCTGATTGCTTTTTGAGAGATGAAAACACACTTAAAATCCCTTTAGAGGGTGTCCAAAATTCATAGGCAAAGCCCTTGGATCGGCTCCCGGAGGCTCTCAGAGACATTTCCTACCTAAAGCGTATGGCAAGAGGCTGGGGGGTGCCTCTATGGCTAAAACGCTTGGAACACAGACAGCAAGTGTGAAGATGAGAGTTCAGTACCCACGCACATGGCCACGCACATGGCCACGCACATGGCCACGCACATGCCCACGCACATGCCCACGCACATGCCCAGTGCATACAGCCCCACCCCAGACCAGCATTCAGAAGCCCAAGGTGGGATCACCTGAGTAAGCTGGCTCCACTGTCTGTCTCTCTGGGGTCAGTTGAGAGGCCCTGACTTAGTAAATATGTTAGGAAGTGAGAAAGGAAGCTGTCAGCCTTACATGCACGCACACATATGCGCGCGTGTGCACGCACGCGTGCTCACGCACATGTGCACACACACACACACACACACACACAAGCCAAACGCATGCCATTTCATTTCTTTTTTATCTCATCTGTTTCTCTCTCTAGAAACTGGCAATTGGGAAATATTTATATGAACTATTGGTGTCTCATAGTATATTTGGGTTGGTAATATGGGGCTAGGGATATGTCCTCAGTGGTAGAGTGTTTGCCTGGAGTATTCAAGGCCCTGGATTTGATCCTTAGCACCAGAAAAACTCCAACAAAACACTTATTAGGTGAAAATATTTACGTTTAAAATTTTTCAACCAGTCTCAGCAGAAGTCTTCACACATTGCTTCTACCATTTATCCTGCTGAGCTAATAATTAACAAAGGCCCGCCAAGGAGTGCTTTTTGGTTAAAAAGAGGAAACTGGTTTTTGTAAAAAGAATTTTAAAAATATATGTATGTATCTTTGTTCTATAGAGATAGTCACACTTGTTGTAAACCTGTTTTCTTAGTAGGTAAAAATGTCCATGTCTGTAGTAGTTAAAGTGATCCTTAAAAGCCCGTGATGGCCTTACACAGAGTGAGAACTCCAGTGTGGTTGACAGGGTTCCAAAAACCCCATGTCTCAAAAAGAGTTCCACTGTCAAGTTCCCTGGGGTGTGCTTTTTGGTCTCGAATACACGGGCTGGGCATCACAGCCTCGTAGTTCCCTCATCTCATTCCAACCCGTGTGTGGTAAAACCAAAGACACTCTGGACCAGGGAGGATGGAAGACTTGGGCAGAAGGACCAAGCAGCTCCCCCTAGCCTCCGATGCAGCTGAGGGGTGGCCTGCCTGCTAAGTGTGCAAAGTGTCTCAAGGGCTGTCGTTGGCGCTGCGGACATAATTTATGACCTCATCTGGAGGCTGAAAGAGGGTTTTTGTGTCCCTCTGGCACAGGCGGGCCATGTCCATGTCCAAGCTTTAATACTTGGGGTTGATTTTAGCTAACAACACTGTTAGGGCCTCTTCTTACACCCCCAAAACACGAAAGGCAAATGTTACATTAGGCTGTAATGTTACCACGCTGTGAGGAGGGATCTGCGCCCTGAGTGTATGAACGGCCACCGTCAGTCATCTAGAGACAGAGTGCACTTGAGAACGGAGCTGTTACTCGGGTCAGACTGGGAGAAGAAGAAACTGTGAAACATCCCGCTTGATTCACCTCCTTGAAATGGCTTTCCACTCAGACCTTATATGCAAAAAGGGATTTTTTTTCCTGTCTTATACAATGAGATTAATGGCAACCCTTGAAAGTTAATTACGGTACTGAAAGGCTTTAGCCTCATTTCTGCTAAAAATAAGTGGGAGGCAGGACAGTGCCCTGGCTTCTCAATTGCTTACATCTGGTTCCTATTTCTGAGAGACATGTTTGGTTCTTAGACAGTTCACTCACAGCCGTTGGGGGCCCAGTTTCCTCTTCTGTGATGGGGAGAGCTTGTGATCACCCACAGGTTTGGATGTTTTACTTGTGAGCCCATCGTATAAGAGCTGAGCTGTCTCTCCAGCCAGATACACGGAGCTTTATTTTCATGTGAATACTACAATTTCCTGCATAAGGAGATAAGATAAGCTTCATCAGATTTAATCCAAGCATTCTGGAGCCAGAAGATGTGGTGCTGGTGCTGGTGGTGCTGGTGGTAGTGGTGGTAGAGGTGGTGGTGGTGATGGTGGTAGAGGTGGTGATGGTGGTAGAGGTGGTGATGGTGGTAGAGGTGGTGGTAGTGACAGTGGTGATGGTGGTGGTGGTGGTGACAGTGGTGACGGTGGTCGTGGTGGTGACGGTGATAATGGTGGTGGTGGTGGTAGTGGTGGTGGTGGAGGTGGTGACAGTGGTGGTTGTGCTTCAGAACTAGGGTCAGAGAAAGCACCCCAGCTTACACTGCTTTACAACAAGGTAACAAAGATAAAAATGGAGGGAAAGGCAACACAGAAGAAGAAAGCTGAGGAATGGAGAAAGAAGAAAGTAAAGAAAGGAACTTTCTTTTTCTCTCTTTCTTTCTTTTTTTCTTTTTTTGCCAGCATGGAATCACCTCCACCCCCTCCCCCATCACACTTCCCATCGCCTAATGGAAAGTCTTAAAACACACACGCGCACACACACACACACACACACACACACACACACACACACACACACGTACGTCAGACTATACAGACAGAGTTGCACTGTATGGGCTGCTGGCTGAAAACAATCTCTGGAATTCCTGCTCACATATGGGGCGGCCAGGGCGTGCGTGATGACGTGGGCCCTGAGAGCTTGCTCATATGGATGGATATAGAACAGTGAGACTCCAGCTCATAACCCGTCTCCTTCCTCCATCCGGACTCTAAGGGTGTTCTCCGTGTGAGCAACATCTAACCACTTCCCAATGGACAGGTCTATCAGAAGATCCTACAGGCAGGTGTGGTGGCAAATCCCTGGGGTCTCAACAACCAGGAGGCTCAGGAGCTAGCTGTGGGCCAGCTTGGACTACACAGTGAAACTGTCTCAGTGCAAAGCAAAGCAGTAAGTAAACAAGTAAGCGATAGACATCCTCTGTAGGTGATGCGCCAGTCTCCTGATGGCTGTATTTTTGGCCTAATACATAATTTTTCTAATTCTCCCTATTTAATTTACCAGTAACCAAGTATCTAAAGTATTCCAGGTATGTGCTTTGCACCATGATGACTTCAAAACATTATTGCTTCACTCGCAATAGGTTGTTTCTATTTTCCCCAGCTGGATAAGTGGTGACTATGCTGAGAACTTGCTCAGTTTTGTCTGAAACCATCTTTTCTCATTGTGTAGATCAGGCTTTCAGGAACTTTTGAACTTTCTGCCCTCATCTTCCAAGTGCTGGGGTGATAGGTGTGTGCCACCATGCCCGGCTTTATTTGGCTTTGCCTGGCTTTACATGGTACAATGCAGGATTCAGAGGCATTGTTTTGGCTCCTCTGGTTGGGTTAGCAGTTGGTACTCTGTCTCCTTCATTACAGTGGGTTCCTGAGAGCTAAGCCCTCAGTTGAAAGTGGTCAGCAGGAACCGTTCTTTGATGAAGACGCTGGGCTCTCCTGCTGGAAGGTGTGTCACAGGGCACTTTACTTTTACAGAATGGGACAGGAGGAACCTCACTGCTGCCCATCACACAGCCTGTCGCCACACTGTAGTAGTCTGGAGAGTCACCTTGACTTTGGAGGTCTTACATCAACAATCACTTGGAGTTTATTTGACGCCAGGTCATATTACCAGGACTTTACAGAAAGACACGTACTTCTGAGGGAGACCCTGGCCTCACAGATGGACTTAAAGGAGGACAGACTTTACAGCTCTCTCTCAAAAAAAAAAAAAAAAAAACCACTCATATTTGCCCATCACCGTCCTCTGTTCAAGGACATGTAGTGTATTTTTGAAAAAGTCATGTGAAAAACCACGCGTTATCTCCTGAGACGTTGAGAGCCTGTATACTTTATCTGAAGCTATTGGCCTCCCCGAGGTCTGCATCAAAGAAACCAGAAAAGACTGTACACCGAAGTGACGTTGCTTTCTTTGTGGCTTGGCTACATTCTCTGTAACTGGTGACACCATAAGATCCCTTTTAGGAAGAAGCAGACACAGAAAGGAAAGATGGAGGGTGGAGGGCTGAAGGGGTGGGCGTTGAGGGGCCGCGTCTGGTCATTTGTAGAAAGCACGCGTCTCTCGTGTGTCTCGGGTCTGGGCACTGAGCTCTGCCCTGGGTTCTCATGGCAGCCTGGCCTTAGCAGCCTCTTTACACCTGTGTGTCTTTAAGTTTGCAGTTTCTAATAAACTTCACTAATTTTAAAGGTGTCAGTTTGAGTAATAGCATAATAATATTTCAGTCCCGTTGCTCTGTTGTCTCCCTTTTCCCACTGAAGTAAACACAGACCTTCAAGAAGGCGAATAAGTTTATCCAGCCTGCCCAGGCACCAGCCAGCAAAGAGCCCAAAGAATCAAAGAACAAACAGAGGTTAAGTGGTGCCGACTTCTCCTCTAAACACGTATCTGTGTGGACGCACATGCACACATTCCTTCGATAAGGCATACTTTTACCCTTCAGGATTGCTGTGTCCTTATTATTATCTTATGTCAATAATTTTAAGAATTATTGATAAAATAACAGTAATGTCAGGTCAAATGTGATTTAAAAAAAAAAAAAATTCTCTTTGACAACTAAATAGACTTGCGCAGGAGTCAACTACCTCTGGTATCAAAGGCAACTAACTTCCTTTTGCGCATTCATCTTCCGCAGTTGGTTTGAGTTCAGTCCTCAGACCTGCGGCCGGAGTGGAGACGCACTGTTCCCCACCTCAGTCGTTCTAATTCCTGTGAATTGGTGAAATGACTGTTGTCTTCTAGGCAAAGCCGCCGTAGTGGAAGCCCTACACAGGTGGACTTTTCCCCTGCAGTAAGCAATGGCGGATGAGAGGTGCAGAGCATAGTCACGTCTGAGTCAGAGCTCGACTCTGTTCTCGGACTGCCACATTCAACTCTGTCATAGCGCTCACAATGCAGTTTCAGGAATTTTTCAAAACCACAATTTCCCCCGCACAGAACCTGCCTTAGCCATGGCTTCAATGCTGCATTTTCCTTACAATAGCTCTGAGCTACCCACTTCCTCTCCACTAGGACCCATATGCTTGGTGTAGCTATATTGCCTTAGAATATTGATGACATGTACCAGAGACCTGAAATAAGCCTGCGCTGAAATCCTTACAGTTTATAATTTTATATATTACCATCTGTTTGAAGCCTCAGACACTTCTGAATGCCTGAGACCTAATTATCCGGGTCCTATCAGCCCTGCCAAGAAAGGTCACTGCAAAGCCAATCGGTTGAAACCTCATGTGCTCCAATATTACTGTTAGAAACATGTCATTGAGTCGGACTTGAAAATCATAGCTGCTCTCCTGCTCAGCCATCCGAGATCTTGGCCCAGAGTTCTTGGCAGAGAGCGTGTTTGAATGGGGCCTATCTCAAGCTCTAATAGAAGCATTGGAGGGAGAAATGTTGGCAACTTTTTGGCCAAGCACCAAGGGTAGTAGGTACTTTCATCTTAAAAATCAGACGCAGCAGAGCAGTGAGGCCCAGGAACTGCTTTGAAAAGCGACAGCGGCCTTTGTTTAAATGGGCCACATTCTCCATGTAGAATCCGGGTCTCAACCAGTGAGGGCATGGAGGGTGGGCAAAATGTGACCAGGATGAACGGGAGAGCTTAGCTCAGCAAGATGGCATTCCCTGGTCTCCCTCAGCCAAGCAAGCAGGACACCCTGCACTGCTTCTGTCTCACCAGGCATGTTCCTTGTTCGTCAGAATGTCCCAAGTCATCTGTGAAGACACATGCCCGCCATCTCATACTGAGCCAAAGAGAAGTTACAAGAAAGCAAAGCCACAGGCCTCACACGCAGGAAGCAGCTGTTGAGTTGCAACCGACTGGCTTCTGACTCTTGCTACATCTTAGGTACCAAGGTCTGTCTTTCTAGGGACCGTGGGCCGAGGTGTGATTTGAGTGAGAAATGTCCCTGATTGGCTCATGGACACGGATACTAGTAGTGACACTGTTTGGTAAGGCTCTGGAACCTTAAGGAGGTGGAGCCTTGCTGGGGGAGCGCCAGCTTTGAGGGCTCGTAGTCTGGCCCTACGTGCTGCTCTTTCTGTTTCCTGTGTGTGGATAAAATGTAAACGAGCCAGCTCCCTGATCCTGCCACCATGCGGTGCTGTCTGGGCCATGAGGCCTATAGCTCCTGGGAACCATAAACCAAAATAAACCCCTTTTCTTCCTTCTGTTGCTTTTGCCCACAGAATTTTATCATAGCAACAGAAAAGCAGCAGAGAGAGTTGAGGTTTTGACTTTAGAGCTGATGATTTCTTTTTCTTTTTACCAGCTACTTGTATAAAACTAGAAAGGACACACAACTTCTCAAAATTAAATCTATTCCCTTATAAAGTGGGGATGGAATTGACACTCACTTCCTAGAGATGTGATAATGACCGAACAGAATAACACGGGGAGAGATGCTTCACGGGCTGTGATGATTTCCTGACTTTGTTCATGCACCGCAAGTGACCACAGTTCTATGTAGACACATGTAGCGCGGTCTTGTGTAGCTAAAGACATGCTTAGATACTTAGACAACGAAAAGTATATAATACCCAGGATTCTTCTTTTTCTTCTTACCTTTCCAGTATTTTTCCTTTCTTTATGTGACAAGTCAACATTAGCACATGCAAATTGCTTCAGGAAATACCAAGCTACCTGATAGGCAGTGTGAACATACCAGGCGGAATGTCACTCGGAGAGGGATAGCAAATTGATTTGTAACAGGGTGTTATCTTTCACAATGACTGCTAGTTTCTAAACGTCTTTGTTTGGACAACTATCACAGCTGTGGCTATTACAATTCCTGTGGTATCCAATCGTCAGCAGTATTCAGTTTTTTTGGGGGTGTCGCTTTGACCCTCTGGGTAACTAAGGACTTTTCAGGCACCACTGGCAAGTCCGAGGCTGGAGTCGGAATTCAGAGGTGGGAAGGAACGGCAAAGGGATGTGAAGAGAACACTAATTGGGACATCCCGTAAATACACAGTAACGCAGGAGGAGGGGAGCCACTCAAAAGATCCTTACAGAGGAGATGGAAGGAGGCACAGGGAGACTGGCAAATCCCTCCGAAAAGCTTCTGTAAGCTTGGCGTCTGTGTTTTCTGAACTCGTTCAAATTTGCGATACTCTTGATGGGGTCTTTAGATCAGTTGGCACTTGGGCGTGCCTCTCCATCTTGATGGGAGAAGCTAGACACACAATCGTGTCAAGACTGGACTTTCTCCAGACCATTCCTGTCTGACCTAGAGTCTGTGTTTTTCTCTCACTTCTGCTCATCCCATGATATTAAAGCATACTAAAATTATAGTTGGAGGGTCCTTGACACTGGGTGATGATTCTGATTTTGACTGCAGAGAGGATGGCATCTTAAAGCCATGGACCTCTGCAGATGAGGATGGCATCCTAAAGCCATGGACCTCTGCAGATGAGGATGGCATCCTAAAAGCCATGGACCTCTGTAGATGAGGATGGCACACTAAAGCCATGGACCTCTGCAGATGAGGATGACATCCTAAAGCCATGGACCTCTGCAGATGAGGATGGCATCCTAAAGCCATGGACCTCTGCAGATGAGGATGGCATCCTAAAGCCATGGACCTCTGCAGATGAGGATGGCATCCTAAAGCCATGGACCTCTGTAGATGAGGATGGCATCCTAAAGCCATGGACCTCTGCAGATGAGGATGGTGTACTAAAGCCATGGACCTCTGCAGATGAGGATGGCATCCTAAAGCCATGGACCTCTGCAGATGAGGATGGCATCCTAAAGCCATGGACCTCTGCAGATGAGGATGGCATCCTAAAGCCATGAACCTCTGCAGATGAGGATGGCATCCTAAAGCCATGGACCTCTGTAGATGAGGATGGCACACTAAAGCCATGTGCCTCTGCAGATGAGGATGGCATCCTAAAATCAGGGACTTTGCAGATATCTTTTGCTAATGAATGCTGCCAGGACATGGACCATTTCTAGCTCAATTCTAGCTGTCATAAAAGTTTATAATAGGCCTGGAAGACATTAATGAGGTTTATAACTCATCATCTATTTATAGAACTGAGCTCCACAGAACGCATAAACACGAAAAGGGCATTTTCTCTTTATTTAGAGAGAGAGAGAGAGTTCACAGTTTCATGTGTCTGAGAGTCATTAAGCTTATAGAAAATAACCAAACTTCCCACTTTGATTTCTTCCTAGAGTAAAATTAAATGCCAGAAAACTGCATTGAAAAGGCACTCAATTTTGGGCTGCCATTTCTCCAGCCAGAAAGTGTGTGGAAAAGCTTCCTGCTGCTTGTGTTGATCTCCGGTTTCCCAGGGACAGAAGACTACACCAAAGTGGGTTCTTGAGGAGAAGGTCGTTCTGTTGTTCAGTCAGTGCTGGTTGAAATATAACCCCGCTAAGAAAAACTAGCACTTTAGGGTGATTACTTCGAAGGGACTTTTGGTCATTTCTCACACAGCCTTCCTCCTCCTTAATACGACTCTACTCTGTTCAGATATCCACCCAAGGAAGTGATGCCGTTCTTCAGGGCAAGCAGGCTCCAACCTTGGGCTCAGCTCCCTTCACCCCCTTAGGCCCCTCTCCCACCCCCCACCCCCACAGTGCCTCTAAGGTGGTTTAAACCAATCACAGCCTCTGGCTTCTTTAGTCAAGGATTGGCTAGGCATAGGCATATCATCTGATTCCACGAATAGTCTTGAGCCATGAGGGAGTGCTGGCAGATTCTGGAATTTTCTTTGTTCTTCCCTTCCTTCTACGGGACACTACTGTGTCATGTGTGGCTGCCAGGCTCCCTGGCGGCCATCTTACTTTCAGCTGAGCAGGTACCTTACTGAGGAAGAGAGATGTAAGATTGTCTTATGGGAGCAGAGGCAAGGCTACTAAAGGCCACACGCAGGGTAACCTAATGGTGGAGTTTTGTTCTGAAGTAGCAAATGTCTTGTTCTGGCTGTTTTGTTGTCAACCTGACACAAACTAGAGTCACCTGAGATGAGGAAACATCCGTCAGGAACTGTATCCATTGGACTGGACTTGTGGGCGTGTCTGTTGGGCATTTTCTTGATTGGCGATTACTATTGGGAGGCCCCATCCCCCCCCCCCCCCCCCCCCCCCCCCCGGTCCTACCTAATGTGGACAGTACCAGCCCTGGATAGGGGGACCTGGGAGTGTAAGAAATTAAGGCCATGGAGAGTCATTCAGTGAGCAGTGCTCTTCTCTGGCCTGTACCTCAGATCCTGGCGCAGGTTTCTTCCTTGATTTCCTGCCCTGACTTTCTACCATGCTCTAGAAACACTAGGATTGTAAATGTGCATCACCATTTGCAGGTTTACGTGAGCCTGTTAGCTGCCTCGGCACTTCGCTTGGGGAACCGCGATGAGCATGTCCCAGTGCCCTCCCCTGAGTCAGGTAGCTGATTTGACATGGGTTCAGGCTCTGCCTTTTAGGGCCTCCAGCCTCTAAGAGAATTGAAGGTTTGGGGTTTAGAAGAAAGGCGGGAGGACATGATAAAGCTTGCCAGTTTTCAATAATCACATGAATGTTGCCACAACAATATCGTGTACTTTCCCCCTCTTGGCTGTCAAACCGTAATTCTTATTTAATGCTGTGAAAATGGGGTGAAGCTCCATCTCTGAGGGGAATGGGCTTATGTCAGGGGCAGACGTAGCCTCAAAGAGCTGAATCTCGTACATTTTCTCTCAAAGTAAAGCGACTGATAGGACGTAGTGACTGACAGAGCGTCACGGTCCAGGGTTCTATATCTTGGCCTCTAGCGTTTTCCAACTGCGCAGTCTACTCCGCGTTGCTGCTTTCCTTGCATATGAGCGTCTGCGGATGCAGCTGGCTAGTCTCTGCCTTTCTTCGTGTAGTGGTTAATATCACCCATTTGGCAGAGCCTGCACTCTCCTGGGAGACCAGCCTCCATGGACACCTCCACAGACACTTCCACGGACACCTCCCGTGGACACCTCCACGGACACCTCCACAGACACCTCCATGGGCATCTCCCACAGACACCTCCACGCACACCTCCCACGGACACCTCCCCAGACACCTCCCACAGACACCTCCACGGACACCTCCATGGACACCTCCCACGGACACCTCCACGGACACCTCCACAAACACCTCCATGGACACCTCCCACGGACACCCCCATGGACACCTGCACAGACACCTCCACGGACACCTCCACAGACACCTCCACGGACACCTCCCATAGACATGTCCACGGACACATCCACGCATACCTCCACGCACATCTCCATGCACACCTCCCAGGGATTATCTTGGTTAGATGAGCTGACACAGGAGGGCTAATCTTAGCCATGGCTCGCACCATTCTGTGAGCTGTGTCCTGACTAATCAGACAGCCTGGTTAGCACTGGAAGTTGTCATCTCCTTCCCTGCTTCCTGGCTGCAGATCTGTGACTTCCCTACCATGATGGACTCTGACCTCGAACTGTGAGCCCAGGAAACCCACCGTTCCTTAGGATGTACCTGCCAGGTATTTCATTACAGCAGCAAGGCAAGTACCCAACCTGCTCTCTGTCTCCTTAGGCATAGTTACTACATTATTTACATGGTGTATGTGGGGGGTACTACATACCCACAGCACTCTCTTCTTCCACTGTGCTGGACTCAGCTTGGTGGGCATGGTAGCAGGTGTTCTTACCATGGGCCAGCCCCGTTGCTTCTCTTTAACACTCAGACAAGTAAGTGCACCTTGAGCTTGGGGCACTGCAAGGAGCAAAGAGATATTTGGCTTTATTTAGATGTGTCAAGAGTCTGTGGGCCTTTTGGGAGTCAGACAGCTGCCACAGCTTTTAAAGTTATGCCCTGCACAAAGTCACGTGTGTTAGCAGGGTGTGGGCACCGGTCTCAATGGATCTCACTATCCCAGCGAGAATCCATGCCACAGAAAAATCTCTGTAAAAATCTCTGTATAGTCAGTCTTTAGACCAGGCAGACATGTCACACTTAAAGGGCCTTTGAATCTCACCTGCATCAACTGCACAGTGAGGGAGAAACTTCTGGATTCAACACCTTTTGGGGAAATAAAAACACTCAACGGAGTATGGAAGGAATTTATCTGAGCGTAGCAAAGGCTATCTAAGAAAAGCTTATGTCTAGCGTAGTAAGACACAGAAATCCTGAAAGCTTTCTCACAGAGTCAGGGACAAGGCCACTCTAATCAGTGTACCTGAAAGCTTAACTTGGAACAACTGGACGGGGAAAATAAAGTTGTGTGTGAGAAGGGAGGAAGTCAGGGCTTTCGTGGAGGACAGCCTCTTACATGCAGCGAACTCTCCGCCACCTCCCCCATCCTTGTTAAAGCTAACCCATGGTTCAGCAAAGTTGTAGGGCATACAACTAACTTACTGAATTAGCAATGTGTATACACACTAATATTAAACTACCCAAAAAGAAGCTAAGAGAATATAATTTGTAATAATATCAAAAGTGTAAAATACTCAGATATAGCTAAACTGAGGAGGCCAAAGGCTGAAAGTTTAAACGCCAGTGGAGAAAAACAGGTAAACGGAAAGATCTTCCACGTTCACAGACCGGAGGACAGAAGCTTAGTACAACAAATGTATTACCCTAAAGCAGTTAGTCTCTCTAACAATGATTCCAAAGGCCTTCCACAGATTATTAAGATAAAGTGTATCACCCCAAAGCAACACATAAATTCGTCAGTTTCTATAACAATCCCAAAGGCATTCCTTTTCACAGAAACAGAAAAATGGATCTTAAGTTTATATGGAGCTGCAAAAGGCTGAGAACAGCCGATGGAAACGGTACTGGAGCCATCATATGGCCCAGTGCCAAAATATATTGCAAGGCGGTGCTAGTCAAAACTGTGCGCTGCTGGCACTAGGCAGACACGCAGATCAGCAAAACAGAACGGAGCCCAGAAATGGATCAGTGTGTTCAGTTGTCTGGCCTTGACCGAGGTGGTGCTAAGAGCACACAATGGTGGTGGATAAAATCTTCAGCAGATGTTATCGGAAAGCCTGAAGTAATTGGCCTGCATCATACATACCAACCTTAGGCAGAGGGGATTAAAGATCTAAGTGGCAAACCTGGGCCAGAGTGGGGAAGTGTCATGACAGCGTTGGTAATGACTCCTGCTTTCCAGTCAGAAAGCACAAACAACAGACCTGAAAACAGGCGTGGGGGATGTGTGTCACGTGCAAAACCTTCTGCACATAAAGAAAAAAAATGCAGATTAAAATAGCTACCCAAAGAAAGGGAGGAGATATTTGCAAGCTATGAAGATGCTGGTTTCCAAATAGTATGGAAACTCTTGCCACTCAATTGCAACAAAGCACATACAACTTTAGAGGTGGGCAAACGACCTGAATAGACACTCCCCCACCCACAAAGAAAACAAATAAATAGCTGACATGTGTGTCAAGATGTGCGGCAATACTAAATATGAGCAAACTCAAATCACAGTGAGCCATCACTCCGTGCCCGTGATGGTGCCCGTCATGAAGACTAAGATATAACAAATGTTGGTGAAAAACTTGAGAGGTTGGGATGTGAAATAGGAGGGTCCAGTCACTAAGGAAACCAGCATGTGTATGCAGAGTCCATCAAAAAGTAAACAGAAGGACTTCCTTATGATCCAGTCATCCCACCCCAGGGCTGTATGTCAGAAAGACGCCATAGCAGGGTCTCCAGGAGACACTGGCACCATATGTAGCTTTACTTATTCCCAGGAGCCAGGAATGGAAGCAAACTGAAGGCCTACTGTTGATGGACAGATGAGGGGAAAAAAAGGTGGCATGAACTTTAAAATTAGACTGCTTTTGAGTCTTTTCCAAAAGAAGGAAACAGTGTTGTCCTTGGGAACATGAGGGGACCTAGGGACATTATGTCAAGAGAAATAAGCCACATTCAAGAAGCCCAGTGCTGCCCAACTCACTTGAACAAGGCATCGAAGCCCCCAGACTCACAGAAACTGAGAAGAGACCCAGGTTGGGAGGCGGTGGGATCAGGGAGTTGCTTGCTGTGCATATAGTTTGGGCTATGCAAGATGGGTGTTTCTAGAGATCTCCCGTGCAGCTCAGAGCCCAGAGTTAACAATACTGTTTTGTGCACTTTACATTTTTTTTAAATCAGCCTGGTTACATCTTACAAAGTATTCTTGCCACAATAATTTTTAATAAAACCAGAAGACAAACTCCTTTCACACCTTACTCTTAGGGTTGTCATGAGAATCCGATGATATAATTCCCATGAAATATTTGAAAAAACGATCCATGCCATGAGATGACTCGTCTGTTGGTGTTGCTCTTTCATTCCGTCTTATACTGATGGATGACTTACGCTGTATTTCAAAATCTCCTTGTGATGGTCAAGCCCTTGCCGTGCTGAGGATCACTCAGCATGATGCAACTATCCAGGAAGGCAGTATAATGTGTTTATTGCCATTATTCAATCAAACAGGTATTTGCTAAGCTTCTGTTTGTCCACTATGGTTCCTAGACACCGTGGGAAACAAGCTAACTGGACGGGCCCATCCGGTCTCTTAGCGGCCGGACAACTTAGTTAGGGAAACCAAACAGGTCATGAACCTCTGGACGAAACAACACTGTGCCAAACGGTGCCTGCGTGTGGGGCCTGGCGGCACGTGAAGATGAGGCAGGCCCTGCGTGTGTGCGCAGGTTCCACAGAACTTCCTGGCAAACTTGTCCTTGGAGGATCGTGCACCGGAGAAGGTGGCTGCACTGTATGGGGTTATTCTGTGGGGTTTGTACCGGGTCACCACGTAGGCTCTCCCCAGAGGATAAGATTATCTTTATTTAATTGTCGGTTGTCAGAAGGTGCATATGTTTCTCTGTATGAGCTGTTTCCTGCCTCTGGCTTGCTGGTGGCCTTGGCCCTTGTGAGGTTGCAGGCTGTCTTGGCGTTTTGCAGCTGGGCATAGTTTCTGACAAGAGGTCGGCACCAGCGCGCTGCT
This sequence comes from Acomys percivali, assembly GCA_907169655.1. Classification (NCBI taxonomy): domain Eukaryota; kingdom Metazoa; phylum Chordata; class Mammalia; order Rodentia; family Muridae; genus Acomys; species Acomys percivali. Next base: position 2,284,902 of record OU015745.1, on the reverse strand, counting down.
CCCTGCGCTGCCTTCTGAAGAGGCAGTTGCTCAGACTCAGCAGTGTACACACCAGCCAGCAGCTAGATCAGTTAATTAGCACCTTCATCTCACACTTCTCCTCCCCTCAGAGGTTCCTTATCCTGGGGGCCTTTGGCAGCCTTCGCCGCTCTGAAGGCGTCGACGAAAGCTGTGTTCCTGAGGTCCGAGAGAGCTGGCTCCCCACTGCATGCAAGACACCTGCTGTTCTTCCAGAGGGCCTGAGTTTAGTTCTAAGCACCCAAATGGGGTGCCTCCTAACTGCCTGCACCTCTAGTTCCATGTCACCTGACCCCCTGTTCTGGCTTCCATGGGTGCACACCTGTAAATCATGTACATGCACAGACATACACATGTATACATAAAATTTAAAAAAATTCTTTCAGAAAGAAACGTGTGGGTTCCAGAGACCAGATACAAGTCTCTGCCGCGAGTCTCTGGGTGTGCATGGGACGTTATAAACACACAAAGGTTCTCAGGTGATTTTGTTCTTCATTTGCCTTGTGCTTGGTGACCTTACGACACTCAGCGTTTGCCGGTCTCTTGTGCTTTGTGGGCTTAGAGTGTCTTGTGCCTCACGGTGCTTGCAGTGTCATGGGCACCTGGTGACCCCTGCTCACAGGCAAATCTGATCTCCGAATTTGAGACCCGGGCGTGGGGGCTCCCGATGTACAGTCAAGGTGGGTGACCGAGGCGTGTGGAAGCATTTTCCAAGTTTGATACGTGTATGAAGGGCCTGGGCCATCTCACTAAAATGTGACTCTTACTTATCTGGAGTGAGGGCTTAAATTCTGCATTTCTGTTAGGTCCTCAGACAATACTGATAATGCCAGGCCATGGACTGTACTTTGTAGTGAGAGCTTACATACGACACATTCAATTATTAAGTTGCTCCATCCTTGGTTAAAGCAGTCTTCTGCATATCTTATAGATGATCAAATAAATAATTTCATATTAAATAATCTTGTGGGGTTTATCTTATTATTTTGCCTCAGGCATCACTACGAGGACCAGACTGGCCTTGAACTCAAGATCCCCCTGCATCAGTCTCCTGAATTCCGGGTCACAGGTGCGAGCCATCAGAGCTCACATCAGATAGACTGGTTTAGGGCAGAGCTAACGCTGTGTTCTAAAGGAGCAATGTTTCCACTGGCCTATCATAAAGGGTAAATATTTTCAAAACTTAAGGTTAAGCGAAAAAGATTCCCAACAATGTCAAAGAGGCAACAGGCAGGAAGTAGGTGAACACGTGACTCAGGCCCTTGAAGAGCAGTGGCCAGGGTGACAAGCAGAGAGAACCATGGGCTGAGGTAGTGGGAGCTTCCTGTCAGCCAGTAATGAAGCGTGTCTGTGGTCCCGTCAGTCCAAGCACACACCCCCTCTCATACACATACACACACACACACACACACACACACATATAAACACATACACATACACACACATACACACATACAAAGACACACATATACATTTGCAGGCACACACAACACAAACACACAGATACACATACATGCACACACATGCAGACTTACATATGCACGTGTTCATATATGTGTACACATATACACTTGCATACACATACATATACACATAGGTACACACACACACACACACACACACACACACACTCAATGTATTAGATACAGCCAGTGTATCCAAAGATGAGCGTGTGTTCATGGTCCTCTTGTCTTTACCTCACGGGCGCTGGGATTACAGGCCTGTGGCACCACACGTCTCAGACGTGGG
>OU015745.1:2270138-2283125 GCA_907169655.1 Acomys percivali | reverse complement strand
GGCACCACACGTCTCAGACGTGGGCGCTGGGATTACAGGCCTGTGGCGCCACACGTCTCAGACATCTCCCGCCGTCCAGGAGGGCTTGTACCTCTACTCCTGTCTCAGCCCTAATTTCATTGTCTCCATCCACACTTACCCCTACTCACAGGTTTGCCTCACGGTTTTCTGGGAGACACAGTTCTTTTCAGAACTGAGCTCATGTGCAGGCTGTCCTTATTTTTTTTCCACTCTACCCCAAAGGCGGACTCTATCACTCCGTGTCAGCAGACTTTGTTTTCCTGCAAGACCTCACTGTTTGAAATTCCTGTTTATTATTAGCACTTTGCTTCTTAACCTGCATATTTCTAAGGAGACCGCTTGAGAATATAGGCCTGATTTATCACGTCCACAGCCCAGTGTCTAAAACTCCAGGGAGCACGCAGATAACCACTGGACACGGCGAGGAAGGACTGGCGGTCAGGAGAGAACTCTAGGGGGGCGAATGCGGACGATGTTTTATCTGCTTAAAATGCTCACGCTATGTGCCACCCTCAGAATTTGTTCCAGTCACTTTGGGAAGGGCTCTGTAGACCACAGGTTAAGAAATAGAGTTCTAGAATACGTTTTTCCAGCTGGCTGAAATTTGTAGCCATGGATGGAGGACACCGTCTAGCAAGATGCGTTTTGCAGCCGTGATTCATATTTTAGGTTCTCTATGGGCTGTGTGGATGCTGGCATCGCTCTTCAGCCACGAGGTTGTATTTCTCATCGTCTGAGCGACATTCCTGCACATTCATCTCAGGTGTCTCTGTACTCTAAAGGACCTCAGGGGATCTGCATAAGTACCCAGTCTGTGCAGCTCGAGGGTGGGACGGGCGACTTGGAGATGCAGCAAACAGGGATACGTGCTCTGCACAGTCATCTTCGTGATGCCCGGGCAGAAGAAGCCGTATCTGATGGAGGTGCTTTTGAGCAAGCAACAACAATAATGAAAGTCTGATTGATGGTAGATTAAACAATAGGGGCTTTTTTTTTTTTTTTTTTTTTTTGCCTTGCGTAATAAGAAGCCCGATTTAGGCGCTTGTTGGCGCTGGTTCAACAGCAGAGCCATCAGGAGCTGCTCTTGTCTCTCCTGCATCTTCCCCATCCTCATGTGCCGCCTTCCTCCTCACCTGTGACTCCGTGTTTGCACGGAGCCAACATGGCCTCGGGCATTGTATTCACATCCAAGGCAACATGAAGAGGGAAGGCCTCATCTTTTTTTTATCTGAGCAGAGACTTGCAGACTCTTTGTTTTCCCTTGGCCAGAACTCAGCCTCGTACCCACCTGTGAGGAAGTCTGAGCTGTGACCGGAGTCCTCTCGGTGGGAGGTGTCTGTGAGAGGGAGAGGAGGGTGAGAGTGGTCTTCAAATAACCAAGGGAAAACACTTTCCACGTGGGCTTTTTTGGACCCTGCCAGGCTGCCACGACATCACGGAGGGTAATGTCTACCCTCTCTGGTCTATTCGGCTTTTGGTTTTCTAGGATTATTTCCCCCTCTGCCTGGAATTCTTTCCCCAACTGGCCTGTTCCTGCTTCCAAAGCGGTCATCTGCCTTAGCTGGTGAGGGCAGTTTGTTAAACACCTGGCACAGTTTATAAGCCATGTAAAGACTCACTTGGTCCTTGGGGCAAGTGTTTCTTGTGTGTCTTCTCCTTCCCAACAAACAGACTATGAGTTTAGGCACAGAAGCGTTAAGTAGCGGGGCCAATGCTACCAGCCTAGTGAGGAGCAGACGGGGATCCAAACCCAGGCTAGCCGGCTCCAAGTCCAGGCCTGAGCACAGGTCCCTTAGTCCATCTCTGTTGCATTGCACATGGGTGCGAAGCCAGGAGCACTGGAACACAGCCAATCGGACTTAGGCTTCATCCACTGCTGTGGAAAGCAAACGTACATAAAAGCAAGAGTGAGGTTTGTGGAGCTGCCTTCCAGGAGTGACTGGGCCATTAGCCTCTAGAAATCTGAGGAGGCCTTTCCCCTCCCCCAAGGACATAAGCAGTTAAACTACTCGTAAGTTACCCAGACTCCTGTAGTAATTCCTCACCCAGAGCCTGCAAGTTGCACCCACTAATATACTGGCTCACCGAGCTATGCTCGGTCTCTGTGGTGTTGCCCTGTCTGGGATGAATAGATGTTTGCTCCTCTCCCCAGAAAATGTTCACTCAACAGTGCGACACCTCAGGAAAGAAAATGAAGGGGCTAGTGAGGTGGCTTAGTGGTTAAGAGTGGTTTTTGCTGCTACAGAGGACCTGGGTTTGATTTCCAGCACCCATGTTGGACAGCTTAGTGATCTCTAACTTCAGCTCTAGAGGATCTAGTGCCCTCTTCTGGCCTCCATGGGCACTACACACACACACACACACACACACACACACACACACACACACACACATTTAAAATTAATCTCTAGAAAAGGAAAGGAAAGCAAAAAAAAAAAGATGGTTAGAGGCTTTTGTGAGGTGGAGTTAGTCACACGGTGGCTTAAGCAGGGAAAGCTCGGATTAGCAAAGCTGACTGATTTCCAGAGAGTCCAGACAGACCTTGGCCTGAGGTCTTGAGTCCATGTGTAGCCATGTGCACTGTCTGTGCTGGGGCTGAGCAGACTCCTGCTAAGAGCACTTCAACTTGGTCTGCCTTTATAGTCGGCAGGCACAGTTTGCCTGCTGTGTGAGTTGTGCATTCCTGAAAATTGTGGCTTTCATTTCAGCTTTGAGTTTCCTCCCCAGAGCTATCAGGCCCCGAACCGGAGGGCTGGAATGTCCTGCTTTGGGATGGTGGTGGCTCCAGAGCTGACTTTTAACTGTGCTAGTTACCTCAGCACAGCCCTGACTCTTTCTGCTGAGGAGCCTTTTGTGGATCTTCTAGAGTAAAGCCTAGCCCTGGAACAATTCACATCTAGTGATATGATGCTGAAACACAGGCCCAGAGTCGCTGTAAAATGGCTCGTGTGTCCACTAAGCTACTTTGTATGCTGTTTAGATAACCAAATGCATTCTCCATTGGTTTGCTAGGTAGTTCAGCTCGGCCAGTGTCTGGAGAGAAAAGCTCCTTTCTAACAAGTGTTGGTGGTTAAGCACACCAGGAGCACACGCTTGACGGGCAGAGGGGTCTGCTATTAATTATGAATCCTGCACCAACAGAGGACAGAGATGATCACTGGAATAACAAACTGGGGACTTGGAAAATAAGTGTCCGATGGCCAGTAGCTGTGGGCATCTACGGGGATCCGTGTCACAGCCGGTTCTTCCCTTGGTTCAAACAACCAGCAAGATGTCCACTCAGCCATGAGAAATGTCCAAGGAGATGGGGTGGCCTCACATAGCAGTGGCCCTCCACTGGAGGTATGTACTGTTTCCTTCCAGAAGCCTTGTTCTCTGAGCACCTCAGCCTCCTCAAGGTGGATGGAGGCCTTGGCAAAGCGAGGGCATAACTCCTCAGCGCCAAGAAGCAGCCGAGTTCACATTCTGTGTACTGAGGGTCAGAATTACCTCAGCACAAGCGTACAGCTGCCTATTTGAATACACAACATAAAAGGGCAAGCCGTCCTTAGTTTCCTCTCAAACGCTTGCACCTGCAGACTTCCTGGAGCTTCCTCCTGTTAGGTACCCCTCCCCTCAGGAGGAGCATCCTGGAAGCACCTGGAGGCCAACAGCTGCAGATGTCTGCCTGAGGGCCAAGATCCCATCAGGTTTATGGAACCAGTGTGGTATGTCCTAACAAAACAATCCTCTACAGAGACTACAAAGCTCGAGGTGTTTTTAATTCTGGAGATATGCAAACCTTATGCCCACAAAAGTGACGGGAGATTCCACAACAGTAGTGCGGACGGTTTCCAATCATGTTCCATCCAGAGCAAGAGTTTTGGTTGGCATTTAAGGTTGTGTACATTAATTACATATTGTTTGAAGCCACAAGAGACTCGATGGTTATGGGTGCGGATTTGGTAAAGTAGAAAACGACGGTTCTGTTTTCTATTTTTATTTTTTGAAGTGCCACGCGTTCATTAAAAGGAGGGTCCTAATTGTTTTCTTCAGAATTGAAAAGAGCACTAGATTTTTCAAAAATAAAACGGAGGCTTTAAAAGCCCCCGCTAAAGAGCTTTTTGGCTACCTAAAGCACAATGAAGAACAGTTTTTCAGTAAATCAGAGCTATAAGATGAATGTGTCTCTTGATTGATGCTTTGCCCCGGAGCTGCCGAGCTGTCCGTGCCCGCGCATCCATTCCTGACCCGCAAGGAAGCCTCCACTGTTGTTCACAGACCTGACCATTTTGCTAAATTGCCATGGTCGCACAATCAGAATCTTTATAGTACAATGTAAAGAATGAAGCGTTTACCAGACTTAGTCACGCCCCATAATTGTAAAAGTGCTCAGGCCTAGGTCAAGTTAAACAAGTTTGTTCTTGACTGACCTGCTCCCTCCAAGACTACGGGAAGGTATTTGTTTCCTCTCAGAATGGTGTGCGCCTCCCTTTAGGGCCGTGAGGCAAACATAGACTGTGCATGCTACCTGCCCACCCACTCACCCACCTACCATCCCTGGAGCTGCTTTTGAGACTCTGGCTGCATCAGTTTTGAAACCCTAGCCCTGGGGGAGGTGTGTCAGCTCCTGATGTTGGTTTCTCAGCTTTGTTCCTGATATAACAAGAGCCATGAGGTCGGAGCCATCCCCGTCCTGCCCAGCTTCATGTAGGCAATGTAGGTGTCGATGTTCCTTTCGGGCAGGCTTGGACTCTGCAGGTGCGAGTCACAGGCTCTCCTGGGTTTGGGGTTGTCACTGTGGACCTCCTGACTCATATTACAGGGTCTTAAGACATGCTTAACTGGAAAAAATCCTCCCAAGGTTTGGGCCAGTGATCACGTAATTTCCTCACTTGTACACCCAGAAGCTATGGTTTTGTTCAGTATAGTACACTGTGGGCAGACTGGCGAGAGCTTTTCTTAGTCTCAGGAAGATGAAGGAGACTCTTGCGTGCAAAGAGACAAAAACTTTTTTTGTATGTGTGGTTGTGTTTGCATGTGTGCATGGCTACACTAGACCAGGCAGGCGCACAGAGGACGGAGGAGGACCAGGGATCCAACACTGTCACTCTTCATCTGTCTTGACAACAGGGTCCCTCACCGAATCTGGAGCTCACAACTTTCCAGCTGTGCCGGGAGCCACTAAGGCCCAGCTACCGTCCGTCCTCCCCTTCCTTCCCAGCCCTGAGGTCACAGGCTTTGTATGTGGGTTCTGAGGACTTCAACTCAGGTCCTCAAGTTTCCACAGGAAGGGCTGCTACCCACCAAGTCATCTTTGCATCCCTGGGAAGGAGCGAATACTCAGTTTCCCCGACTCACGCCCTATTTCTTCGCCTTGCTTAACATAACCTGAGCGCACTGCTTCTTGGGGCTTACTGATCTCTCCAGAGAATGAACACGCGCCCACCCAACAAAGAAAACTTTCAGGAAGGGCCTTATTTTCAAGGATGATTTTAAAAGCTCATATTTATTCCACAGTGTTTGCAGATTCTCTTTTCTCTTCTCGCTGTGTGGGGTAAGGTGGGGTTGACGCTCACGCTTGCATTGTGGGGCAGATGCCAGTATTCGGGAGGAGTGAGAACCATAGGCCATAAGAGAGCCTCATGTCCCTTTCTCAGCAGCCTCACATGGAAGTGAGAAAACTCAGGAGCTAACTGTGTTCAACCCATGGAAGCAGTGAGGTGGACTCAGTGCTGGCTTCTCTAAGAGCCAAGGCTTTTCCTCGAGCAGTTGTTGATGGCCCAAACAGAGAATGCTTGCCAGCCTTGTCTTGAGAAGAGCACTGGGGAGTCTTATTTAAGATAGGCTTCAGTATAGTTTTGGTTTTCCTTTCATGGACAGCAGCCGTATTAGACAGGTGCTATGCACGCAGCGTCTTCCCCAGATCACGCGCAGGTGGAAACCCAGCTCCTCATAACATGCCTGGCCGCATCAACGTCTCATCTTCTCAGTGTATTTTGCTATGAAGTTCCAGTCTGCCATGTTCTGGGCTCCATGCGTTTAGTGGTGTCCGTTTCTGTAGGGGACAAGGCCACAGTGGTAGAAGCATATTGTAACCGCGGGTTTCCCTCCACACCAGCTTCAGGAAGCTTCTTTTTACCTGTGCCTAGCTGACAGCTCCAGATTCTTTTCTTTGTTCTGCTTGCCCTCAGCCTCAGAGATTTTCCCTGCCTCTCACACACAGCGATTCCTCTGGGTAACTCTTTCCACTGGGCCTCCTCCCTCACGGTCTTTACACTCCCTCACGGTCTTCACACTCCCTCATGGTCTTCACATTCCCTCATGGTCTTCACACTCCCTCATGGTCTTCACACGTCACACAGCCCCTCCTCTGAGGACTCTGCCCCTTGTCTTGGCCCTCACATTTTCACTCAAGAACAAAAGAAATCCGTGCCTTGAAGTTGCCACACGTTTTCCATCATTCACCTGTCGGTCCCGTCATGTTATGAAGCATTTGACAAAAATGCTCTCTTGTCACTGTTTACTCTCCGGCACCCAGTGCGTCGTGGAGATGTGGGAGCCCAGGCTGGGCAACAGCTGCATCTTAGAGTGTTTGTTGAACAGTGCGTTTGGGTAGGACATGGGACAGATGTGGCTGATAAGGGCTTTAAAATACTGACATTTATTTTTGGTTCCCATTACTTATTCTGCTAGAGTGGTACTTCCAATACAAATACGATATAAGCCATGTATATCAGAGGAATGACAGCAGGTCACTGAGAAGAGACTTGATACCCTATGAGCATATACAGAGGGAGGTAATCCCTCTGAGGAACAGTCATAGGGGAGGGGAATAAGGGGAAAATGGGAGGGAGGGGAGAATGGGAGGATACAAGGGATGGGATAACCATAGAGATGTAACAGGAATAAATAAATTAAAAAAAAAAAACATTTCTAGCAGTCCATTGTAAAACGTTTAAAAAAAAAGCCAGAAACAGGTAGCATTAATTTTGAAGATATTTTATTTAGCCCATTGTATCTAAAATGCCATCACCTTAACGTGTATTAATCTAAGAAATGATTAAAGAGATGGTTTGCATTTTCTGTTTGTTCAAATGTTCTTTAAATCTCCCCCAAAGCTCTTTTGTGTGTCAGTCTGGACGAGCCACACTTCTGATGCCTCTCAGCCTTGTGTAGCTCATGGCTGTCATAGCACGCACAGCAGTTCTAGGGCTTTCTGCCTCCCCCTGAGATGCAGCAACCGCTTCAGGAGAGAGATGACAAACAGAAAAGAATGGGACAAGGACCTTTTTTTTTTCTGGCTCTGGAAACCCTAGGCCCTTGGTGTGTAGGGGCAACAGGGCACTTCATGCACCGAAAATGAAGTAGATCCAGGAGAAAGTTTGTCTCAAAAATGCTTCCTGCCAGGACTTTCCTCTCGGCTGTCACAGACGACACGGGGCATCCTGATAGCCCAGTGTGCGCTCTACACTTGGCAAAGGTGCCTGTGAGCCGGAGTCGGAGGGAGTGGGGAAAGGCGCAGTGGGTTGCGTGGAGTGGTGTGGTCTTGAGCAAAAGAGGGTTCCGAGGTCCAGGCCTGCTCAAGTCTGTGCCTGTGTTGAGGTTGATGGCCCTGTGATGGCCTCATGACCTTCCTTGTGTTTTGGAGCCTTATAGTGACTGTGAACTGGGGAGCACCTCAGATATGGGGCACGTTATAAAGGCAAAAAGAGAGAAAACCACAGCTGACATCAGATGGGTGAACAGACAGGCGAGTGACAGGCAAAGCAAAGACACAGCAGGCCTTGTGTTAGGAAGAGGGGGACCACAGAGCAGTTACCTATGTACACAAGGGGTCAAAGAGCAGAGCCAACAGAAAGCTGGGGAGATGTCACCACGAGCGGATGGACTTGGATGTGATGATGCCCCTCAGACTTTGGTACCACGTGACCCTGGACCTTAGACTCAGTCCCAGTGGGCAGGGAGAAGCAGGGCGACACTGAATTTTGGCAGAAACTCGAGGACTTTTAATTAAAATCAAGTTTAGTTGTAGAAAAAATAAAGCAAGCTCCATCTCTTGTGTGCCCGATTTCGAGGACTGAGATGGTTGAGCACCACCCAAAGGGTGTTTGGGGCCCACAGTGACTCGCATATGTTTTTAATGGTCTTACTATTATCTTTTTAAAATTATTATTGAAGAAATCCATAGTCATAAAAATAACCTGAAAATATTTTAAGTTGAACATTGTAATTAACCATCATTGACTAAATTACTATTAGATTCAGAAAACCTAAAAGCTAGAGAACAGAGAATTCACCATGTAGCCAAGGAACCAGAGATTAGAACCTAGACAGTGTTGAGTGTTGAGAAACGTGGGGCCAGTGACTGTAACAACCACGTCCCCGAAGTCCTAGAAAGGGACGCTCACGCACAGACGTTATCTTTCTGCACTGTGGCAGGGCACCCAATCCTCTTGTAGAAGTCTCATAAGGAAAGAATAGAGGATGCGAGGCCCAGACTCCGGATGAAGGAGAGGGCCCAATACCTGTCAAGGAAGTGAATGAACAAATACAGTGGTCTGTCTAACCATTGTGGGTGTTTGGAGCTTTCGTGGCTTGGAAAGGAATGCAGATAAATTAAGTCTAGATTAATGATGAAAGCTACTTGGGGACTAATATTTGGCAAGAGAAGAGAGGAACACAGAAGTTTCCAACTGGTAACTCACTAGGCTCACGGATGACACAAGTGTGATATCCTCTCCTCTCCTAAAATGAGGAGAGAGAGGAAGGCTGGCACCTTCTCGGTTTCAGTATAAAGATCTTCAACTGTGGCCTCCAGAGGAAGCAAATCTCTAGTTGTTCTAGAAGTCTACCTGACCCGGTGGTCAAATTCAGAGCTTCTGTCAAGCCTTGAAAAGTGTGTGAGGTGCCGGGCATGGTGGTGCACGCCTTTAATCCCAGCACTCGGGAGGCAGAGGCACGCGGATCGCTTTGAGTTCGAGGCCAGCCTGGTCTACAAAGTGAGTCCAGGACAGCCAAGACTACACAGAGAAACCCTGTCTCAAAAAAAAAGACATGGCTTCTCGGGGAGTCAAAGAGCAACCTTGAGTGCTGTTTCTTGGGAGGCGTCCACCTTGTGTTTTGAGGTAGGGTTTTTCAATGCCTGAGCCTTGCTGACTTGACTGGGCTGCTTGGCCAATGCATCCCAATGTCTGCCTGCTCTCCTGCTGCCCACTGCCAGCCTTACATGCATGTTTTGAAATTGGGTTCTTGGGAATCAAACTCAGGGAGTCCTGTTTGCAAGACAAGCAGTTTACCAAGCCAGCCATCCCTAGCCCCGGAATAGATCTAGAAAAAGAGATCACCAAGAGAAATGCTATCCTTGGGTAACAGTGTGCACAAGTGCCTCTGCTCACACTCCGGCCTCTGGAAATGCTTGGAAATCATTCTGAACCCAGAAATGGAATCGTGGCCTTAGTTGGCCCTTTCTTCCTCGACTCCTTTCTTTCTCTCTCTCTTTATTTCTCAGACTGAGATACATGCCGAAGGAGACTGAGGGGTAGAGAGAAAGAGCTGACCCTGCCATTACCAGACACACTGTGGGGAGGAAGCGCTTCAGATCTGTATTTAAATGAGCCTTCTTTCAGAATGCCACTCAGGGAGAGAGCTGGCTCCCTGGCCCCTGGGTAACTAGACCCCTGCATACTGCCCTTATAGAGAAGACCTGCCTGTCCTGTCAGTGGGCACATGAAACAGAGAGCACCAGGGCTGCTTGGAGTGCTTGTCAGCCGATAGGGGCTGTCAGGTATTGGGAAAAGCCCCTGTATGGAGTCATGAGGAAGAAGGGGTGTTGGTTTTCCCACAGCAGATTTTTCATGTGTTCCTCTCTGGCTGCCTTTGGTACTAGCAATGAGTCCCAGAGCATCCTGCTTGCCAGGGAAGCGCGCAGCTGGCACAGCTCAGGGTGTCGCTCCTGGCCTGAAGTAGACCGGCTCATATTTTAAGTAAGATGAGCACCAACCTTGACAGCCAGGTGTCTCACAGGGCCACCCAGTGGGATGGCAGTGGACTCCTGTTGAGTGCCATGGCTCTTCTTCTAAGTCGAGGATAAGTCTGGAGACACGAGGCTATAATCAGGGTGCCCGGCTCCCAGTTGCTTCAGCCTCCGAGTCGACACGAACTTTCCTTTCCCTGGGCAGCAGGAAGTGTCTCATTCATCCGCACGAAGGCAAAAGCCTCAATGTTAGCAACACTGGCCTGGACAGAGACAGACAAAGTTCATAATCAGGGATTATTATATGGACAGTTAGTCAGGAAACAAAGACTCTACAATCTTAGGCCACAGTGGGATCAATCTTCCCTTCTTTTTACACTGATAAAACACACTTTGTGTTTATTTGTCTGCTTGCCGATTGTGTGAGACTATTCCAAGGACAGCTTCCGGCTCTCTCTGTGTATCTTGGATAGGATATTTCAGTGTGAATATTGAACCAGCTGTACCGTAATTGCCCAGGGGACTGATTCACAGTGTTTGTCCAAAGAACCACACTCCTAAGGCTGAAGAAGTCCAAGTGCATATATACACGCATATGTGCATATAAAAGTGAGTGTGTGTACAGATATTCAAGTCTGTGTTTGTATGTATGTACGTGTAAAGCATATGTGTGTGTGTATCTATGTGGTAAAGTGTCTACCTGATATTTACCTATCAATCACTTGTTATCCTTTCATTCCCTCTCCTCTCTCTCTCCTCTCTCTCTCTCTCTCCTTTACTCCCTCTTCCGTCCCTTCTATCTCTCCTTCGATAAATCTCTTACAAATTGGAGTTTTAAGGCCCAGAAGTTGATTTAAAATGATTCATCTCTGAGGAGAGGTGATGATGTTGGACGACTTGGAAGGAGGAGGCCATCGCTCTGCTGGGTGGAGGAAGGAAAACAGACTTTGACGGAAGGTCAGAGGGACGTCCGGAGTGGGGCGAGAGCAGGGTGAGGGGAAGGTTGGTGAGCTCTCTCAGCAGATGGGTCTGCAGTTCATTTCTGGGTGGGGCGGGAGGCTGGAAGAGGAGTCTGTGAATCATGGGTCTTTTCTGTAGTTTTCTCATTCCTAACTTAGGGTTGAAAACAGCCGGTCACTCACTGACCTACGCTGCAGTCACTCCTGGTCCTGCGTGGCTGGGATAGTGAGCAGGCAAAGATGGAGGCATGTGCTCCCCGAGGAAAACCCCACTGGAGATGAAGGAGAGGCGAGGGGCCATCGGACCTACCACAGCCCTTTGCCTATGAACCTCTGTGGTTGTGAGAACAGACACAGCAAAGGCCCCCAGTGGGTTTTTTTTTTTTTTTTTTTTTTTTCAGCCACCACCTTGGGCTTTCAGTAGCTTCTCATTTGGAGAGTTTAATTTTGTTCTCACTCAGTACCCCAAATCCACTTTCCCAGGGCACCTCATGTCACCTCACAGCCCACCTTCTAAGAAAGTGGAGATGTCAGCACCTTTCCCTGGTACACAGACCTCAGACCATTCTGGGGTACACTCAGAGCTGGTCTGTCAGTCAGCAGGATGAAGGCTGGTAAAATAAACTTGCAAACCAATGAAATTCATGGTAAGCTGCATTTACAGGATTCCCCAACCCCTCCCTCTTCATCTGGGAGATTTTTACCCCCCACTGTTTTGGTTATAAATCCATTAGAAAGAGTAAAGACACAGAGGAAACTATATTTTCGCTTTGACATTATCTTGAAATATAGCACGTTATTAAATTTGTATAGACGAAATGTGTTTTTTACTGCCGATAATGAGCCTCGGGCTGAGCTCCAGTCAAACATTTTAAACAAGCTTGGGGGAGCATCCTCGCCTTGTGCAGGTGCAAGACACTGAGATGGCGCTTGACGTGTGAGCCGGAGACCAATGACCCTGAGAGGCACCCCGCCCCCTTTCTCCACATCCCTATCTATAGCCTCTTTAGCGTGATGAAACCCACGTGGTCCACCCACCTGTAACGAGGGAGGTCAGATCCATGAGGCCAGCGAAGGAGGCAGGAAACCCCACAAGGAACCTGATGTCTCAGTTCACTCAAGAACTTCCTAAAAAATTGACTCCTGCCCTGGGCCCACGTGGACTGTCACACTTCAACCTCTTCCTTCCTTAGATAATGTTGGACCTTAATTTGATTCCTCTTCTCGACTTCTACCAATGTGTTGTTGGAGGGAGGTGATGAGCGCAGGGTGGCGTGGAAGAGACAGGAGATGGAGGACGGTGGGAAAGGAGTCTCTGGCTGAGGGAAAGCCGGATGCAGAGACCCGACACTCCCAGGTGAATCATCCTGACTGCTGGTGTCTGCGGTCGGTGGCAATTCTGGTTTTAGGCAGAATTTAGTGTAAGGCAGTTGGTCTCTGCCTTCCCTGTGTGTTTCCACCTTATTCTCCCAGAGCTCTCTGGGTCTCTCTCCTGACAGACATACCAAGAGAACACACGGTCCAACGCAATGGCATTTCTGTGAGCTCACCCCCCACCACAGTGTCCAACTCTACAAGGAGCAGGTTTGGCCCACTGTTGACCCACGATCCTCAGTGTCTGTACCGCAGACCAAACCAGAGCCTGATGTTCAGAAAATGTGTGTTTACGGAGAGCCATGCTAAGTTTAACCCACGGAGCACAGTCTCTTAGCGGAGTGAACTTTCAGTTCCTTTAAAATGAAGGTGCAAGGTATTCTGAAGAGATGGAGCCTTCCGTTCAGCAAGCATGGCGGTGCACACCTTGCCTGGCAGCGCTGGGAGCTAGAAGCAGGCAGTGAGTTCTAGGAGGCCCTGGGCCACGTGGTGAATCACAGACTAGCCAGAGCTGCATGGCGAGCCTCTGTCATGTAACACGTGACCCCATTGGTGTGTGTGGTGGTCCTATAAAGGCGATAGGGAAAAGAGAGCCAGAAAATTCTCAGAAGTACTAAGATGCATGCAGTGGCCAGGGCTCCCAGGGCTCCCAGGGCTCCCAGGGCTCCCAGGGCTCCC
>OU015745.1:2259087-2269738 GCA_907169655.1 Acomys percivali | reverse complement strand
CAGGGCTCCCAGGGCTCCCAGGGCTCCCAGGGCTCCCAGGGCTCCCATCCTGCAATGACAACAGTTAATAAGAGGTCTGGGCACAGGACAGGGAATATAAAAAGGCTATGGGTCTTCTAAAGATATTTTAATTTCGATGATGATGATGATGATGATGATGATGATGATGATGATGATTTTAACAGCTAAAACTTTCTTAGAATTTGGGACCAGAGAGATGACACAGCAGTTAACAGCACTGGCTACTCTCCCAGAGCACCTGGGTGTGGTTCCCAGCACCCACATGGCAGCTTTGTAACTACAGTTCTAGGAGATGTGGTGCCCTCTTCTGGCCTCCACGGGCGCTGCATGTGCGTGGTACACAGACACCAGCACACATAAAATAAATAAACAGATCTTTCTTAGGATCAGAGCTTTGTGAACACGTGCTGACACCCACCCCTTGTGCTAAGTCTTCGTGGGAAGAAGGGAGTTTCTCTGGTGAAGTACTGGAGTTTAGGCTGGCGCTGGCCCTGGTGTGTGGTGGCGGCTAGAGGACTATACCCCGGCTCTCCTGTGAGTTCTGTATTTTGAGTCAAGGTCTCACTGAGTTGTCCAGGCTGGCCTCGAGCCTACACTGTAGTCAGGGGAGATCTTGAGCTTGTGATCCTCCTGCCTCAACTCCCTCAGCTGCTGTGATTGAGCCTGTACCAACTAGGCCTATGTGAAACTGGAACTTTTACAGTGATTTTGTTTTTATACCAAACTCAGAAAATGTTTTTTCAAAGTGTCATACTTTCATAGTTCTAATTGCTATAATTAATTATTAGCCAACTTTTCCATTGTTGAAATATTATTTTTATCACAAGCTAAAATTACTATTTTCATTTGCATCGCAGAGTACTTTGGTGAAATATCAAAACATTACCGAACTTCCCCCGAGATACACTGGGTTCATAATAGAGTAATTTTTATTCCTCTGGGTCAAACACAGATAATTTGGCTGTTTTATTAATTCTTGCCTCAGCATTTTTTTTTTAGGAGGATAATCTCCATAACAGAAGTTATTTTTTTTTCTGCTCTATAATAAGCCATTTCTGGTGTGGAGATTATTCCTGGCTTATATATTGCTTTGCAGAATGAGCGAGGTTCTCTCTGGGTACTTACTTCTCAGCAGCTTATCGGGGACCACCTGCCACCAGAAGAGGCAAGAATTGTCTAAGAGGAAGAACGGCCATGTATTTCCTTTCAGGCGTGCGATGCTAACTGCAAATGGAAATATACCTTTTGATTTTTTTTTTTTAATATAACTTCTGATGGTTTCTAAGTTCCATTTTAAAAGGGAAGAAGTCCCTCGTAGCTCTTCTTAGGACGGAGAACTTTGCAATTAGGAACAGGAAAGTAGGAGAAATGAGTGCAAAGCAGCAGTGTCTGATCTGAGCAGTGAACGCTGTTCGTCTCTCTGGCCCCTCTCTCCTTGTTCCTGGCCAGGACCCAGTGACACGCCTTCAGATCGGCTGCTTCTGGATGGCGAGCACAGCCACGCCCTGTGACCCATACCGACCTGTGTTTCTGCCCCCTAGCTCTTCTCTTCCCACAGCTCCTTCCAGAAACCCATTCCAGAACATACCAGAGTGAGGAAAATATTTCTGTATTGTCTTAACAACCGTCCCATATGAAGTTCTGTCTTGCAAGGGCCTGGAAGACCCTGGAGGCTGAGCCTCAGGGCCTGAGCTATCCTGGTGCCTGGGGAAGACCAGGGTGTGTTCAGTTTTTGAGGGAGAAAGGGCGGAGACGCTGTCAGGGCCACGCACGGAGAGCGTATGGCAAGAGGAAAGGTCAACAGTGGCTGACCTGGGGAGCGACTTGGAAACATTGAGCTAATGGGGACCTTCGGAAAGAAACGCTGTATGCTGAGTGATGGGGCTCCCACACTCAGTCGACTCCAATTCCCAGGCAAGTTTCACATGCTGAGCTGGTGCTCCATGTGGTAGCTTTCCTCTTGAGGAAGATTGTGTGTGCAGAATCTTCCTTTAAGCTTGGCACAGGGCAAAATACAAAGCTGCCCTATGTCTATCCTTTTAAGCTCAGCCAAAGCCTCAGAGGAACACATTCCAGTTCGGCGAGCCAGGACCACTGGGGTGAGTTTCTGAGTTCAAGCCTTGGGATCAAAGTGCTTTTTAAAGGCTGAGCCTGGTGGCATGCACATATGACTCTTCCGGCAGAGAGACAAAGACAGGCAGGTCCCTGGGCCTGCTGAGTAGTTAGCCTTGGTGACACCCAGGTAAGCAAGAGATCCCGCTGTGAGAAACAAGCAGCCAAAAGCAAACCACAACAAACCAACCAGGTGGATCACACAAGCAGGGAGTTCAAGGGTGTCACCGACATGCCACGCCCGGAACTCAGCAGTCCACGCTGCCACGCCCCTACAGTCTTTCTGCCCCTTCTTCTGCAGTGTTCCAGGAGTGTAGGGAGAGTGATGTGGACGTCCCATTTGTGGCTGGGCATTCAACATCACTTCTCCTAACACTGACCAGTCGTGGGTCTCTGCCCTCCCTGCTGTTGTGAAGAGAAGCTCCTTAGACCAAAGCTGAGAGCAGACGCAATCAGTGGGCAGAAAAAATAAGTATTTAGGAAGTTATTTGATAAGCTCATGGTATCCACTTAGCAAAACAACAATAGTGGCATCGCCACGAGGTCCTGTGACCTCCTTTCCTGTGGCAGTTGAGATTTCTCTCCTGTGGTGTGGGCGTCAAATCCCATCGGAAGGAGGTTGGTTCTCCCTCCGAACCTCTCTGTCCTCTGAGTGAGGACAAAGATGCTGTCTCAAGATTAGTTTGGACAACACCCTGTCATGAGAAGGGGAGACGCTCTTGCCCCTTCCCTGCCCCCCTGAGGCGAAGAAGAGCCATTTTCTTCAGTGGTGTAGCCAACAGTAAGATGATCGGGCCCCTGTAAATAACCCTAATGAGAATTATTGTGACACACACACACACACACACACACACACACAAAAACAGGATATGAAAGTAGAAACACTATTGGAAAGAGGAGGAAGAAGGTCAGCTGAAGGAGAGGAGCCAAGAAAGGGAAATGGGGTAGCTGAGGTTGTCTTCTGGCCTTCACATGCATGCACACATACCTGCATACACATGACAATGTATGTGCGCACATATTCATACCGAGTGACCTGACAAGGGTCTCTACTTCTTCACCTCTAGGTGCTAAATACATTTCCCATGGACAATTCTACCCCTCTGTGGCCTGAACCATGAATAAAAAGGTTTCCAAATGATTCTCGGGTCTGTCTGTGAGCCAGTCTCCTCTGCAGATCTTTATGCTGACGTTAGTTACCGAATGCTGCAGAGGCCCGAGCTTCATCTTGAAGAGTTTACTGATGTCACTGCCAGAGTTGAATGCCCCCTGTCTCCCCCTCTTCCCACACCTGCTCCTCTTCTGGGTTTCTCTGACGGGATGTTCTCAGTGTTCATTATCCTAGCATGCTGCCCGCCGTCCCCAACTCTCCAGTCGGCCACCAGACCCAAGGGAGTGAACAGCAATAATTTAGAGAGAAATCTACAACTGTGCTGAGTGAATGCACATACTGCAGAACTTACTAGAAAACACAACTTGGTGTTTTTGCTTTAGCTATTTAGAGAACACATACCATGACCATCATCTGACTACAGAATATCTCATCACTCTTAAAAGAACTCCACTAGCAGTTACCATACCGTCCTATTCTTCCATGGCCTCTGGTAAACATCACCTAATTTCTATATATCTCTAGGATTTCCACACAAGTGGAAATATACCATAGTTTTCTTATTTATTATTGTATTTTCTCCATTCAGTATTCAACGCCCCGATTTCTTGGTTAATGGAGCCCCACTGCAGCCTGGGGCTGCCACTGCAAATGAAAGATTTAGAATGTTAAGAATAGGGCCCCGTCGTACGGATGGACTGCGTTTATTTGTTGCTGACAGCTTCACATGTTAAGTGTAGAGTGTTGTGTGTGGGCTGCTGTGATTGCCATCTCCCCTGAAGGACTGGCCTGTGGCCACGGGGAGGGGACCTCCGCTGTACCTGCAATGTCTTGTCTCACTTGTCATGTCTCACTTAGAAAACGGCACCAAGCAAGAAGCTATGGTTGAGGAGATCACAGAAGCTGCTACTGTTGTTTTGCTAGAGGACACAGTATAGATCTGCCCTCCAAAGCCACGTTCTCCATCCGTAGGTTAGCCACTGTCACTTTTCCTCAGAGAAATTCCTTCCTGCAGGAAATGGGGGCCTAGTGAATCAACTCACAACTGGTCGAGTAAGTGTCATAGGAGTGCTCAGCCGCAATGGGGCGTCTGTATTACCCCAGCCTCCTCAAGGCTCCGGGGTCATCTTTGAAGAAGGGCAGGAAGATTCCAAGAGCCAGAGGTGGGAAGGACAGAATGAGACAGAGTCTTCCTGACATGACTGGATGCCTGCACCCATGGACTCGCGGGCAATGGTAGCTGGCTGCACCAAACCTGCCCAAGACCAAGCTGTCAGCACCCCAGCGTGGAGGAGTGAAAGGTTCACATGCACCTAGTAAGTCAAACAGCTTCCCGTAGATGCCTCACACTCAAGAGTGCATGGAAAGCTGAGCTCGACTCAGTGTGTGTGTGTGTGGGGGGGGGGGGGGGGGAGTAGAAAGCTGGGAGAGAGGGAGAATTTGGAGAGTGGATTTTGGAGGACTTGTGGGGAAGAGCAGAGAGCCAATACGATTAAAATACATCACATAAAGCCACACATAGTGTTTCGTACCTTTAATCCCAGCACCTGAGAAGCAGGGTCAGGCAGATATCCGAATTTTAGGCCAGCAAAGGTTACATAATGAGAGCATGTCTAAAAAATACATTAAATAGCATCCAAAGAATTGATAAAGTATTACATTAAAATGGCTTCGAGCTATCACCGCGTGGTAGACAGTTTCTCATGTGTAAGTCCCTTACTATGTATGGTCTGTGACTCCTCTCTTCCTCTGGTGATTTCTCTATACGGACTAACGTTGAATAGTGGATCCCTTCTCTGTCAGTACTTAAGAGGCCACCCCAATTCTAATGGCTCCAAACCACACCTTTTTGTGTGCTCAGGAGTCTGCGGGTCAACACAGCTCAGCACAGGCTTCGTCTGAGCTGAGCACTCTCTCCATGGTACGGGCTGAGCTCATCATGCGTTTGAGGTCAGTTGGCACCAGCGCTGGGGACTGGGCTGGTCTCGTTTAGCCCTGTGTGCTTGTCTGGTACTCGACTGGGCTGTTGGCTTCGGGATCTTGGCTCTCTGCCACGTAGCTTGTCATCTTCAACACGCCTTGCCCAGGCGTCTGTGGCACGGCAGTCTCCCAGCAGCGGGAGCAAGAGCAAGAAGCCGCGGGGTCTTTGGGGGCTGCGTTTAGAGGCTGTGCAGTATCACTTTGCGACACTTTAGAAGTCAAAGCAAGACCCAAGGTCAGTCCTGCCTCAGTGGGTTGGGAAACAAGCTATCTCCTGATGGGGGGCAATGGGAAACCCAGAAGTAGAGGAAGGTAGAAAGGCAGGTGTGACTCACCGGGACCACACATTATTTCCGACACAGTCACATGTCACAGCTGCCTGTAAAGTGGGGCTGCACAGCTGGGTGGGCAGCGGGTAGAATGATGGACAAGGCCAGGTACCCCACTGCTGAGCATTAGATCAGGGCCCCTACCTGCAAGCCGTTTTGCCTTCTCCCCAGGTTTCTTCACATACAGAAGGAATAAAGAAAAAAAATGGGTGTGGACTAAAGTCTTCCTTGAGCTGAATCTCATGACTTGATGGTTGTCAGTCAGTCTATTAGACCACAGCTACCGAGAGCTGCCTGCTTGAGTCACCCATGGGCACACACTGCTAATGGAGACTCACAAGTGTTGCATTTGCGGGGTGTCTCAAACGGTGCTTCCATTGTTAGTCGGACAGTTACGTGTAAAGACTTGAGGCATTCTCTGTCACTTCCTGTCTGTCTTATTGGTTCCTTTGAAGTGACTCTGAAGACTTTCTGTAACAGTTTCAGACATGCAATCCCCGAAACGCAAACTGGGCTGTAAGAGCTTCCTCTCCACTCATCCTACCCTAAGGAAGGCACTTTGGAGAACATTCTCGCTCCTTAGAGGATTAGGCCTCCTCACGCGGGTGTTAACGAAGCAAAGCATATTCTTCCAACTCTCATCAGCCCTTTTGTCTCTGTTTGGTATAAATTAAATAAAACATTCCAGCCCTTGAGTTTGCAAAAGGCTTAATTGCCAGGTGTCAAGTAAGTTATTTCCTTTGCTCAGTGAAAATAATATTTAATCTTTCAAGCCCCTGAAAGATCTTTAAATTACACAGTAGGACAGAATTGGACGATAGAAATATTGTTTGGGTCTTTCTGTGCCAATTCCTTCTTCATGTGAACTGGCTTAAAATACTATTGATTCCCTCCTCCCCCACCACTTTCTAGTCAGTATCGGTTCATACCAATGGTAACAGACTATGTGGAAGGGTGGAAAGCAGAGTTGGAAAGAACCCCATGAGTTAAGGCCAATGCAGACAGTGGGCCTTCAATATTCTACCTCAGGTTGTCTCTTCCTGAATTTTGCTTGACTACCGTTTCTTTTGAAGAGCCCCATATAAGAAGGGGTGTTGGTAAATCTTCCACGAGAATCAGATATACAGAATCACATCAACTGTTGTACTGGCTGAGACTATGGCTAAAGCGAGCAACTTGGTTTTATGAGTTGAGTCACTAACGGAACGAATAGCCATGCGATCTGTCTCTGGGTTTAAGTGATATGACATCTAAAAATACAAAGCATTAAAATGGAGCAAGGAGGATTAAGGTCCAGGTCACATCCTGAGAGAAAAAGAACTTGTGGGGGATGAGGGGGTGGTGCATGGAAGGGGGTGGGGGTGTCATGTTGTGGCGACGAACTGGCCACTAACACCACAGCATATCCTGAGATGAGGTAGGCACTGTTGTTAGAGACTTAAAAATAAAAAGAGCATCATGGGAAAGTGGTGTAGTGGGGCCTGTTGGAAGGACACCCAACCTTCTGAGGGCAGGAAGGGGCTGTGAGGGTTGGAAGTGTAGCTTAGCTTTAATTACCAGTCAAGTAGTCACTCTCAGTGTCTAATGGCACAGCTTAATTCCTCAAATAATGTCGTGGTTACCACTTTATAATGTGTATTGTTATTTATTTTTAATTCTTCTGCTTCCCAAAAGGATTCAAACAGCTTATTGTAGAAGGCATACATATAATTAACTCTACAGACCATTAGAAGAAGAATGAAAGCTCAGAGCTAAGTATTGAGGGAGGCAGAAGTGAGGGCAATAATTTATTTTGAAAGAAATGCCACCGCTCTAAACTTGCCAATGGCCAAGACAGGAGTTTTGACAACTCCATTTTTTCCTTGGTGGTACAGGTTCTTTTTCTGGGCACGACTAGAAGCAACTTAGTATCTTCATCAGTGCGATTCTGAGAAACGCTTGTTGAAAACCATAATCTTCCTTTTCTCACAGAGCCATACATTCTTAGTATATTCATTTCTAGACTTTGTCCTGTACAAGCAGTTTGGCATGCGAATAATCTTGTATATTTTGTGTCAATCTTTTCCCCACAATGGCTAAAGACTCCCCGGGTTTCCACCAATGATTGCTGCTTTAGACTGAAAGAATTGCCCAACGTGTCGCCATCTTGTTTTTTATTTAACCACTTCTGTTGTGCGGCTCTTTGTCACTAATATCTTATTTTTCTGAGGAATTCTGTAGTGAAAACCTCCTGTCTGTGACCCGTCCTCTTTTGGTACATTGTTTCTCCATTAGTCAACAACAGTTCTTAAGAAAGTTTCGATATGTGTTGGTCTCTCGCAGTATGTTGAGGACACAGAGGTGAGTAGCTCCAAAGCTCCATCTGGGCCTGGGGACACCAGGAGATGCCTCCCAGTGAATGCGACAGTCGGACAGTACAGATGTAGTACAACCATTATATTTTATTTTTCAGAAAATGTCTCACTGTATAGCCCAAGCTTGCCTTGAATTCACAAGTCTCCTGCCTCAGTCTCCAAAATGATGGATGGCAGCCCACACACCACAATCCCTGCTGTTTCTCAACGGTTGAAAAACAATAATTTCTTGCAGAAATTCTTTCCAGATAGGTTTTGTCAAATAATGATACCAGTGTGACAACGTTCCTACTTTTCTACGTTAAAAAAAAATGTCTAAAACTCACCTCAAATTTGTCTTCATTTGCTTAAACTATAACTGGAGCTAACATGCATGGTTGTATTTGCTGGCTGGGTTTACAGCCTTCATGCCTCAGTTGTGTGCTGACACCCAGCAGGGTAAAACCAGACCTTCAAGTCTCATTTAGAAGCCAGCTTTGCTACAGGAACAAAACCAGCATGATATTGGCACAAAAACAGAAATGTAGATGAACAGAATAGAACAGAGAATCCAGCTATGAGCTCACACTGCTGCAGTCTTGGGAAAACAGTCTGGGATGTATACACGCAGAACAATGAAACTAGACCCCTGCTTCCACACGGTATAAAAATCAGCTCCAAGTGGATCAAGAGGTTAAGAAAGACCCGAGACCATAAAACAGAGGAAAAAGCAGGAACAGCACTTCAAAGCTGGGACCCCAGTCACTCGGGAAAAATATGTGTGGTTGGCAAATAGGTCCTAAAGTTAAAGGGGTTCTACACAGCCAAGAAAAGGCCAGAGGCCAGTGACCAGTGACGAGATGGCCACCGGGTGGGAGGAACTCACCGCTAAGCAGGCATCTAACGGAGAATTAGAGCTTAAAATACACAGAAAATAACCAAAACAATCCTCTCAGTAAAGGGGCCTAATCAAATGCAAAGATAAACTTGAAAAAAGTAAGCACAAGTGGCTAATAAACCTCACCTTTGTTAACAACTCCTGAGAGAAGTGCAAACTCAAGCCTACGCTGGGATTTCGTCGGAATAGCAGTGAGTTTGTGGGAGGAGGGAATCCTCTCGCACGGTGAGCAACGGAAAGGACTTTCGCCACCGTGGACGTCAAGTTGAGCCTTCCAGAACACCAAGAGCAGGCCTACCGCGTGGCCCGCTGCCACTCTGGGGCGTTCACCTGAAGGCCTCCAGTTGGCGGCGCATCTCAGAGCTCCACGTGCAGCCGTGACTATTGCAGCGCAGTCACAGTAGTAGCTGGATTGTGGTGCAGTCTGGGTGTCCAACAGCGGGAGGTGGGTAAAGACAACATGGCGTGCATGCGCAGTGAAACTCTGCTCAGTCGTAAGGAAGAAGTCAGTGATGTCATTTGCAGGAATATGGGCCTGGCCGGGGACCGTGTCTCAAAGATACGTTCTGCGTGCTTCTTGTTCGAGCTTTCTTAGGTTTTTTTTTTTGTTTTTTTTTTTAATGCAGATAAGCAAAATCACTTATGTTCATGTGACATGGAAGCAGAAGTAAAGCTGTCAAGGGGACGATGGGGACTAGTGGAGGAGGGGGTCACAAAAGGGAGTGGGCAGAGGGAATGTGGTCAAGGTAGGATACGCTGATGGATGCACCGTCCTTATGCAACACAGTGCCTCGCACAGTCAATACAATAATGGAAATATGTATGTACCTATCTGCCGGCCGCTAAGCTCCACCAAGCTTCTATTACGCTGCAGCTGTTTTTCCAGCAGCCAAGGTAGAATAACAATGGCAGTTGTGTAAGAATTAAAATGATTACGGGAGAAGGTGGCTGAACACCTGGGCCTTGATAGGCATCTCTGGAGCGATGCGGTCACACGTTAACGCTCCGATCGTCTTCCTACGGACAGATACCAGGGCTTCTACAGATGTATCAACCCCACCCCCTCGCTGAGGAAAAGAACTCCTCCAGCACATTGCCTTTCTTGGTTCAATTCACAGCACAAGAACTTCTGAATTTCAGCTGAGCAGCGTCTCGTGCCTGCGCTTCTAGCATGTAAGGCATTGAAACATGAGCACTGCCTAGACTCTGAGGCCGACCGAGGCTACATTGTGAGACAAAACAAGTGACATTTTTTCGTGTTTTAAAAGTGTACCTTTGCTTTTATTTCCTTTATGTTTTAAGCTAGGTAAATTACTTTTTCTCAGCAGTTCTTTTAAATATTCCCCCCCCCCCCCCGCCGGATAGTTTTCCTATTGCAGCATCATCTGAGGCCTATTTGAATAGGTAAAATTCGGGGTTGGTGTGACAAAAAGCAGTTGGAATGTTATGCGTATTTCCCTAGACAAAAGCTTCCACCTCAAGACGCGGCGTTTGGTGTTGTAATGCTTTAAACTCTTCGGTCCCTGGCCCCAGAGCTCCGGCCGGACACGATGAATCCGAAGGTTGTTGACTTATAAGATGCACACCTGATATGAGATCAATGAAATCATAAAGGCTGAGGTAATATTTACAGAGTTATTCATGTTGGCAAACAGCGAGCTCTATTCACCGTGTGTTTGCTTGTCACGGAGCAGCGTAAGTGAGGAAAGTAAATATTTCTCAGGGTTGTTGCTACCTAATCTGAAGCCAAAATCTCAGAGGGAAACCCTGCAGCCATCACACCTCAGCAAGAACATCTAAACTGTGTGTGAGTGTGTGTCTGTGTGTGCATGTGAGTGTGTGTGTCTGTGTGTGGGTGTGTGAGCAT
>OU015745.1:2210133-2234087 GCA_907169655.1 Acomys percivali | reverse complement strand
TAGCACTGTATCCACATGACTGACACCTAGCACTGTATCCACATGACTGACACCTAGCACTGTATCCTCCATGACTGACACCTAGCACTGTATCCTCCATGACTGACACCTAGCACTGTATACACATGACTGACACCTAGCACTGTATCCACATGACTGACACCTAGCACTGTATCCTCCATGACTGACACCTAGCACTGTATCCACATGACTGACACCGAGGTCTATATCCTCTGTGATTGGCACCTAGCACTGTATCATTGGAAGAAATTGGGATAACCAGGCATCACCAGTGGCAAACCTGAACT
Organism: Acomys percivali; assembly: GCA_907169655.1. Classification (NCBI taxonomy): domain Eukaryota; kingdom Metazoa; phylum Chordata; class Mammalia; order Rodentia; family Muridae; genus Acomys; species Acomys percivali. Next base: position 2,233,779 of record OU015745.1, on the reverse strand, counting down.
GGCACCTCTTCTGGAAGAATTTGGCAAGGTTCTTAAGGAGCCATAAAACATTCCTACTTTGTTTATCTTTCCTGGCCCACGCACTGGCATTTATCCTAAGGAAATAATTTGAGAAAGGAAAATTTGTATACATGAAGGCATTAATTATCAAGCTGTTATAGGAGGAGAAAACAGAATTATTCTAAACGTCCGTGAAAGTCAAGAAGCAAACAACATAGAAGTAAAGCCCATGATGCTAGGAACAGCTTTAAAAGACTGTGACGCTGCCCAGCCAAGGTACACGCCATGAAGACGCTGCCCAGCCAATGTACACGCCATGAAGAGGGGGATACTGAAAATACAGCCACATTCTCATATATAATCAAGTCTTGGAAGAGAACCTAGGAAAAACTGAGCAGGTTTGTTTTGTAAAATTTTTTTTAAAATTTTTTTTAAATTTTTATTTTTTTGCTATTCCATGGGCTGTTTTCTTTCTTTTTGGTTCAAGTTAGGCCACATCTTACAGTGTTTACTTTGTTAACATCCTGTTTTGGATCACCAAATATGAATATATGTATATTTAAACCTATGAATTTCCAGGCAAGTTTTCCTGAAACAGTCGACAAACCCACAGCTATCACTCACTCACTCACTCACTCACTCACTCACTCACTCACTCGTGTGGGCGCCTTTGTATGATGTATCTGCATGGTAGCATTGGCTAGGGTTATTATTATTATTTTTTTGTTACCAGGCAGTAGAGTGATACCAACACTGAGGAGGTAATTTAGCCTCAGGAGCCTTGGGTGAGGGCTCCCCAGATAGGACTGAGCAACAAGCTCCACTGCACACGTTTTAATGGCTGTCGTGCCCCAGGTATGCAGAGCCCAGCCCAGAAGTTCTGAGCATGGACCTTCAGTAGCTGTGAACAGCTCCAAGTTACCTTTCACCCTCTCCCCTTCCCCTTCCCCCCCCCCCCCCTCCCCCCCCCCCTCCCCCCGCCCTGCTTCCCTGTGATTCCAATGAACAGTAAAGCACTGGTGAGGAAGATCTCAGAATCCGCACTTCCTCCTACTCTTTATTTGCTCTAGTAAGAATAAACAACCGAGTCTGCGGTTCCAGCAGTTGAGAGGCAGAGGCGGGAAGATAGAACTCAACTTCAGGGTCAGCCTAGACTCCGTGGTGAGTTCTAGGCCAGCCTGATCTACATAGTGAGACTCTTATCTAAAATTACATACACACATACATATGTACATACACACATACATTCATGCATACACATATACATGTATACATACATACATACATACATACACACATGCATACACATGTACATACATGAGTAGGACATTATAGGCATGGAGATGATTGCTCACTACTCCATGTGAGATGTGGTGGGCTGACACACACGCACAGCCACCAGGGACATGAGAGGGATGTAGCTGTAGGGTAAAGCCTCCTTGCTGGAGGAGAAAAGTGCCCTGCCAAATATTGGGAATCTGTTTACTGGGACAGTGTGGAACCTAACATCACTCCCCCGGCAGGAAAGGCAAATGAAAGACGAAGACATATTGAACAGCTGTGGATGAGTTAGCTTGGCCCAGACGATAAATAAGAATCTCTTTTTAACCTAGTTTTACTGTACAGTTTGGATCAAGAGGGAGACATCTGTGAGAGCAGAAACGTATTTCTGCAGCTTTTCAGTTTAAAACACTGTCTGTGTTGAATTCTTTAATTGTATTGGTTTGTATATTAGGTGACCAGGCCGGGGTGGGAGCCAGGAACATACCCTGAGGTAATCATGACACTTCTTATTCCGAAGCGATGTGTTGCAGGAAGGCTTAGCATGTGCATTTTAACCTTTTTTGTCTAATAGTATGACAATTTTAAAACTATTTGTTTGTTAGCAGAGTCTCCTTGTACAGTGTTGTGTAGCTTCAAACTCAGCACCCTTTGCTTCAGCCTCCCACAGGTAGTGACTGTAGCCGCACCCCTTAAGATGAGTGCTTTTAAGTGAGCTACTTAGGTCTGAGTTGGCGGTGCCCATGATCACAGCAGTCAGGGTCGTCCCTGACAGTAGGGGTCTTAAATACTGCCCCAGCAATGGCTCTGGAATTCCGCTTGGTAGTCCGTGGTGGGCTCTGCGTGGTCCTGCCCAGACCTTTAGCCCTCTTTGTCTCTTGTGAGCTGCCCCAGCTGCCCTGGACAGGAGGAAGGCTCCTCTCACCAGTTCCCCAGGACCCGTGCTCTGGGATAGCTCAATGGCGGCTTCTTCCTTCAGGCTTAGCATTGCGACCCGTCACTGAGCAGCCTGACTGATACTGGGCCCTCCAGTGTTCCTCTCCCAGGTCATGCATGTGCCTCCTGGGAACACTCAACCCTGAAGAGTGACTCACAGGGTGGGGTGCTTAGCACACACCACTATGGGAAGGTATTTCACCTCAAAGGCTTCCAAATCAGAGGTTCCTGCCTCTTAGCGAGGAAACTGTAACAGTGGAAAGTGTGGTTGTCCTTTCTACTCTCTGCGCCTTTTATGTCCACAGAGGCTTCGCCCACAGTTCCTCGGGTTTTTTTTTACTGTGAGGGTTGCCCCTTGCTTCTCTGTCCATCCCCAACTGGCTGATTCGGAAGCTGAAAACGGGCAACAAACAAAGGCAACTGCCTAACTGCAGCATCCCAGGGTAGGTCGCGTTAAGCTCCCGTCCCGCCCTGAGCTCCGATTATCCCTCCTGGTGTAACTCTGCCTCCTTAGATGAGTTTCATGGCTCTTAGGGTTGTGTCAGAAGTATTTGGCTTGGGTAGCAGCTGACGGGTCTAGATTGTGGGAAGGAATTAAGTGGCTTATGTTGTATCTTGGCGATGGGGCACTTGGAACTCGCAGCTGGCTCAGAGCTCTGATTAATCCAGCAGAATGAGCTGCCTCCCCATTGGGTGCGCCTTCCGCCCTGGCAAGCTGACTCCTGATTCAGAACCTGATCTTAGTAAATTTTTTTTTGGTCCTTTTTTTTTTCCCTTGCCCTCTGTTGTTGTTTTCTTAGAAGATTGAACTAAGCACTCCAGTCATGGCAATTTTCCTGTATTGAATTAGGGGTGTGCTTTCATTTTCTCTGCACTCCCTTTGATCTGTATGCTCCGACTGCCCTTGGGCTGAGGGCTGAGCAGCTGTGGCTTGCTGAGGGCTGAGCGCTGAGATGCTACCTGCTCCCTAGCTGCCTGGCCCATAGTTGAAAAACACATAGCATAGGACCCATAGTTGAAAAACATATAGCCACCCTCTGTGGTAGCACACTGTAACTCTGTTCTAAGAAGAAGAGTTATTTAGACTGTGGCTGTTACAGTTGGGGCTAAATCTTACCAGATGATGTAAAAAAAATGAGTTAAAATTAATAGACACAAGCCCATGAGTCCTCACTGAGAATGATGGGTTATATAAGGGTGCTATTTGTGGACTCGGAATATCACTGGTGTCATCTCTTCTACAAAAGTGGCACTTTATTAGCTCATCTCTGCTGTGAATCCATTCTAGAAAGATCTCTGCACAAATGGGAACCAATAGGAAGGCTTGTACTCTGTGAGTGTCACGTCAGGAGACAGCAGTTGGCAGAGCATCTGTTTTGGAAATGACTTGGTGCGTTGGAAAGCATACACTGGGCCTTCATGAGAAGGCCATCCGTTTAAACCCAGCACAGCCAGCGGTAGACAAATGTCACTTCCCGTATGGCTTGACTCCTTTGGAAGGGTCTGCCACCTCTCTGGCCTCAGGGGACAAGCATGCGTGAATGCTGTGCTGCAGAGAGCAGTGTGGGTCTCAGGGCTTTGCCTTTCTTGTCTGTCTGCACATGTACAGTCTGCCATTGGGGAGGTCAGATCATCAGCACTTAGAGGTGAAGATGAAGAAGTCTCGTGGGAAAGGCGTGACCAGCCCGAGGCAACAGAGCAGCGTACCCAGGTCCACATGGCTGTGAGGTACAGATGCAGTCAGGTCTGAAGCATCTACACGCCCGTCCCGGCTCACGTACAACCACGCCAAGTGCGATGTTTCTTCCGCACTCCGAGCTTCTCAGCGTACGAGCTGATTCAAGCCTCTGACCCACTGGTAGGCTGGTAAAATGCCTGCTGTGCAAACCTGAGGATTCCAGCTCAGAGTTTTAGTAGCCACATAAAAATTCTGGGTGTGGCAATATGTACCTGCCAGCCCAGCTCTGGACAAGTGGACTCCTGGGACTGGCTGGCTCGCCATCTAGCCAGCAGGTGAGCTCTTGGTTCACAAGAGACGCTATCCGAAAAATTATGGTAGACAGCCACTGAGGAAGGCACGCAACGTTGACCGCCAGCCTCCACGCATATATGCACACGCGTGAACACGTGAACATGCACATACATGCAGACAAGTTATAAATTCATGTAAAGGCATGTTAACGCACAGCATCGTCTGAAATTTGTCTCTTTTCTGACTGGTATTTACACTGTTGCTGCATATGGGTATGTGTGTATTTACACTGTTGCTGCACATACATCTATCTTTCATTGCAAAATTATATTTTGTGTATAAAACCGTTGGCAAGTGCTACTCATATTCTAATTTCATGGAATTAGACATTGGATTTTTGCCACTTGCAAATACAAAATTTAGTTCTTTCCAATGGAGTCTCACTAGAGATACAAAGTCCTGCTGAGGGCAGGCTCTGTGGCCAGAAGCAGGTGGCTGTCCCAAGACAAGCTCAGTGGTATCTTTGGAGGGTCTTTGTCTCATAATATTTTGTCAGGACATTTAATTTTTTTTTAACCTTACAAATCCTTTGCATACATCATGGCTTCCAGATTTGTGTTCTTATGGGTGTCTAGGTGTATAAACGTGTGTCTCTGTGTCTGTATGCACTTCTTGTTCTTTATCTTCGTCTCCTTTTTCGAGTTTTGTTTGTTTGCCCTGTTCTGCTTTGTTTGTTTTTATGTTATTTTATTGTTATTATTCAGATGCCTGTTTGTTTTCTAAGGAGACACAGAAAGGATGTGGATTAGGATGGAAGTAAAGACAGCGAGGACCTCGGGGGAGGGGAAAATATAGTCAGAACGTAGTGGCGGGGGGAAAAAAATCTATTTTCAATAAAGGAAAAGTAGAAGAGAAAAAAATAAATTGAATTTTTGATTGAATGTCTGGTTTTGTTGCCCAAGTCAAGGAGGAAGTTGTAATCTCTATTTCCATGGAAATTCTCCATTCATTGTCCAACACTGGCAAGTCAGTCACTCAGGCATGGGCAGCCAGTCAGAAGAGATTGCCCATGCCTTCTGTGAGCAGCTGGAAGTACGCTGGGGAAAGCAGATACCCGCCAAACCACAGCCCTCCGCAGCTCCATCACGGACCGTCCTGCCCTTCAGCTCGCCTAACACAGGAAGCAGAGGGCGGGCCCCAAGGAAGGGCCAGCAGTCCTTGGATCAGACAAATAAATGGGAGATGAGTGGGCAAAGAGCCAGAATGTGTCCGTTCAAATGACCCGGTAGAGTTGTTGTACCCAAATTAACGTTTGATAACTTTCCTCTGTGGGGCAGTCACGGGCAACGGCAGCGACTCTTGAGTTCCAGGACTAGAAAGATGGAGATCTTTCAAAGGGACGCCCGATGTTTTGATGTTAAGGGCTCTATGTGGAAATGTGGGTGTGTCGTATTAACAAAGACAGGAGAAAAGTGCTACACCCCAAAATCAGCTTAAATCACGACTTGGGACACCCACACAGGAGCGAAGACATCGAGAAGGCTCATGGGAAATGTGTAGGATTCCTCGAGACTTCCGGGACAAAAGCCACCTGTTCCGAGATGCCCGGAGCCTAAGTGGATAAGAGAAAACCCTGCTCACTGACCTGTCCATGAAGGACCTGAGAACGCGCGGCTCTTGGCTTGAGTGTCACTCCAGTTTGACCTCCCCCTTCTGTGATGTCAAACTCCTTCACACAGGGTGTCACCGATCATTACCTCAGGGGAGCCGCGGCAGGGTGGCTGTCTCCTGGCTCGTGGTGTGAATGTGCGAAGTGGATAGCCTAGAACGCCCTGTGAGAAGATCAGCTGTAAGGACTTGGGTTTTCCGACGGAGCACATTCCTCCTCCTGTTTTCCTCTCTAAGCAGGGTCTGTCTCTGCTCTGCTGCTCTGCTCGCTGCCAATTCCCCAGCACCTGCAAAACTTACCAGCCCTGGCACGTAACTGGTTGAATTGGAAAACTGAGTCCGTCCTAATCATACACACTATCCTATGGTGACAAGGATAGGACCGGCATCCGGCATCTGCCATCAGCTGAGCTGGCCTCTGCTGGCCTTCTCATTGACCAGGAGAGGATAATCGATTGACACAGTTGCTTGGTGTATATTTATCTCTCACCAACATTTTTATTTAACCTTTTTTTTCCTTTTTTTTTTTTTTTTTTTTTTTTTTTTTTTTTTTTTTTCTTTTTGCCGGGGATCAAATCAGGTAAGATAAAGTAATCGAACAAATGTCAGTGGACATTGAGTTTCTGGTTTTGAGCTCTCCTGGGCTCTCATATGTGGGCTCATGTTCAGAACCAGCCTAGAGGGATCTGGGTTTCGTTCGGTACTGGAAACATTTGCAGAGAATTAAAGTCTTATGGTTTATTTATTTACTTGCTATTTATAAATAGCAACAGTTCTAGTTCAAGGTCCATCGCTAAGGGAAACCAGAGCTGGAGTCTAAGCAGAACCCTGGAAGCAGTGTCTTGTTGGTAGCTCCATAGCTCCCTGCTCAGCTAATGGAGACAGCCCAGGAGCCCACAGTGGGCTGGGCCTTTCTACATCAATAGCAAAAAAGAAAATACCCCACACATGTGTTTTCAGGCCACTCTGGCCTCAGCAGTACCCCAACTGAGACACCTCAGGTGATTCTGGACTATGTTGAGGAGCTAATTTAGAGACTAACCCAGCCAGAACCACCCCATCAGTGAGTGATTTCATTTGTTCTTATACATTATCATATTTTCTAAATTAATTATACCAAGAATGTGCTTTTCTAGCCACTAAAGTTTAAGCAAGACAGTTCTTTCTTCCCAGGGTTTCAACTGCAATATGCTATTTAGAAGTTATGGCCTGATTTCCTCTTTTGATGACCTAAATCCAGCTGTACAAAATGCTGTTAATAAAACATGCCTTGTGAACGAACACGAGGCAGGCAGGCATGACAGCGGCTGGCCTGACACTGTTACTGTGTCTTCTGCTCCGAGGAAGCCCATGCAGTGGACAGTGGGCTGATCCACATGTGGCCTGGACAGTGGGCTGATCCACATGTGGCCTGGACAGTGGGCTGATCCATGTGTGGTCCCTCATCTGCATGTTGGGGAAACCCATATTAGACAGAATATATTGCCTTATTTTTCTCATCAAGCCTTATCAATTAACATTTAAATATAAGAAAATAACCTGTCAGGTGCTTCTTGTTTGGAAACCTAATAATCACGCAAGCCCTGCAGAGGGGGGAAGGACAGAAGGGCGGTGCCAATTAACTCTGCTCCTGGTCAAATACGTGGATTCTCATTCTTTAGCTCACAAAATGATGATAAGTAGACTGAAATCTATAAACAGTCTAGTAAGTTGAGGCCAGTGACTGCAGTGGCTTTTACAGTGTTTTAAAATGGACAGAAAAAAAAAAAAAAAAAGGTGAAAGCCATAACGAAACCAGGGGACCAGATAGGATGAACACATCCGGTGTGCTGAAGGTGCTGGTCCAGCAGAGGCTTCAATTTGTGGGAGAATTGGCAAAAATTAAGATGTCTCAACTTATAAGTGACTACATATAGAATTGAAGTCTTAAAATGTTTTGGTATTTGAGTGTGTTCCTCTGAGTACAAACCCCTCCATTAGAACTCAGTTGGCTAGGATTCCCTTCCTGTATGACCTAAACCAAGCCACCTGGGATTTCTACCTGGAAGGGAATTTGGAAAGACTGGTGCAGGGCCTCTCAGAAGCGCAGCATTGACCCGAGGGGCAGCTGTTCACTGTGGTATCTGGTAGTAGTGGTTGGGGAGGAAGTGGCGGTGGACGCGTTGTCTGGACAGGGACCGCCTGTGGCTCGATCCACAGTCCACAGCGGGTGTGGTCTCCCTCAGCTTCGGTCTTTTCTCCCCAGGATTTTATTTCTTCAGCCCCTGCACGAGTCTTCTGAATCACACTTGTTCCCAGTCGGTCAGCCCCTTTCCTTTTGAAATTGGAATGCGTTTCTTCTGTTTGCTGCCAAGACCTGACCAATATATATTATATTTTTGAATGTTTTTTAAAAACTGCTTCCAAGGGCTGGGAGATGGTTAGGAGGACGCTTGCTTGTTGTGCTGGTCGAGGGCCTGAGCATGGACGGCGCCGCATAGCTGCAGCCTCAGGGGAGCAGCGTGGGGAGTGTGGAGAGGTGTGGCTAGCCAGTCTGAAGCTCAGTGGGAGACTGCCTTGAGAGATAAGGTGGAGAAACTGAGGAAGACCCCTGAGACAGACCCCTGATCTCCACATGAGCATGCTAGTCTCAATCACGAGACCCAAGAGTTACATTTATGCTCAACCCGTGGTGAGAAGAGATAAAACTGGGCTTCAGACTCATGGTGGTCTGAAGGAGAGGAGCGGGGTCAGTAGGGTTGATCTGTTGAGATGGTCTAGAAGCGCCTTTTTAAGGGCACATCAGTTGGGAGATGGCTGATGAGCCATCTCCATCCTGTACGGGCCCCTTAAAGGAGCCGCTCTTTAAACAGAGAACAGACGCTGCCTAGTGAACTCAGAAAGGTCTCCAGTCTAACTGGTTGCACACTGCTTCCTATTCATCCATCTATGCTCACATCTATGCTCACCCCACTACCTAGCAGCCCAGTGCAGACCTCCCATTCCTGGGAAACACAACTGAGAGGGCGGAAGTTGGCCAACTCTAAGAAACACCTGGAGAGGAACAGCAGCTCAGCATCTTTTTTTTTTTTTTTTTTCTTTCTCCCAATTATGTTTTTGACTTTCACAGGGAGTGGAAATTCCATAGAGGGCCCAGCAGGTGATCACCTCTGGGCTATGGACAAAGACCACATGTTTGTGCCACCGGTTTAAGCCACCTGTTTTTGTGTCTCGGCCAAGCACAATAAACTACCTATCTGAATGGGAGACACGATGAGTCATGAGCCCCACAAACTCACTTTCGTGAGAAGGTGTGGTCCGTGCCTGTGCAGAGAATCTGGCCATGACCGCAAAATACCACTGCTGGCTTTCTGAGAGCTAAATCTACATCATGCCCCCTGGGGCTTGGGAGAATCTCCCCAAACTGCCAGGAGAAATGGTAAACCATCGGGCTCAGGACTGAGTGCCAGCATCTCCCGCAGCTGGGGACACCCAGCCACCTGCGGAGTCCCAGCCTCCTTCCTCCTTGTCTTTGGGTTTTGGCCCTCAGCAGCTGTGATACGTTGAGTCAGGCTGATTAGAACTGGAAACAAAAGATTTCTGTTTGAAGCTCGAGATTTTTAAGATAGAGAAATGGTGGCCTCGAGTGATGACAGGGTTTGCGATTGCTCCTGAAAGCCAACAGGAAGCCTCCAAAGCACACACCGGAGCCTTTGCTTTCCTGTGCCACTATGTACTCTGCTAATGGCTGGGTGAGAACTTTGATGTCAGGGTAGTCAGGAGTGCTTAAGCATACAATAGGCTGTTTGTCTAAGAAATTGGCTAGTTCCTCCACTCTATGACAACTTTTCAGAACTTCCTACTTTGTTATAATTTTTAAAATTATAGAAAAGTTACAAGAATAGTACAAAGAACCTATATATCCTTTGTGAGAACTTACTGATTAAAGCAAATATTTTGCTTATTTAATCTCTCTCTTTCCTGTATATGTGCATATATACACACGTTAAGGTATTATATGGAAAGAAAACGTGTAGCAGCCCAGGAACACTTTGGTATTGGGAATTTCTTTTGCATTTAAAAGCTCGCTGTTTAGTGGGGAGTCCGGACAGATTCTCAGTCACTGTGTTTGTTTGCTAATACAGGAAGCACCTTGAAATGGGGCATTGAGACACATCCTTGGTGATAGCAAGGTTGGACTAAAGGCCGGAGATGGAAAGTGAGCACAGCCCACTTTCTTCCCTAGTCTGGGTGTTTCTAGAACTTACTGTGCTGATCACTATGTACTGTTTGTTTATGACCAAACGCCTGTTACCAGGAGAAGCAGCCTGCACAAAGCAGACACTCAGTCTGATGTCGGCAAAAGCCTCCGTTAGGCCAGAATGAACTGTCCTTTTGATACTGTGGGAAAAGAGAGGATGAGTAAAGAGAAGAACCAGTTTAAGCTGCAGAGTGGCGTTAGAATTCCCGTGTGCAGTGGCCACAGTCAGCAGCGGCACTGTTTGAGGACGACCAGGCAGGTCATTCGCTGCTCCTTTCCTGTATGTGTTTTCTTTCACCTCCTGGTCTTTGTCGCTCTCTTGATCCTCCCTGCATTCTCTTCCCACAGCCTCCCTCCCTCCCTCTTGAGAACACGTTCATCTTTGTGACTATTTTCCCGGCCTTTCATCCCTCTGTCTTGGCTCTTCTTGTATATTCTAAAAGCATCTTCTTAACTTATGCATGACAAAGCATTTCTTTCTTTTGTTGGTTTTGTTTTTAGACGGAGTCCTGCTATGTAGCCCTGGGCTGGGTCAGATCTCACTACGAAGACTACACTGGGCTTGGAGTTATGGGGATCCTCATGCCTCTGCCTCTTTGCGTACTAGGCTTAGAGATGTGACCACCACATCTGGCTCAGGTATGGTTCTTTCTCCCTCCCAGCGTTGAGACAGAATAGGAGAGAGTCAGCTCTGTGTTGGTTGGAACATCACTTAGCACCAGCCACGCCAGGACCATTTCTGAACAGTTTATTTCATAATAGAGTTGTCCTAATGGCCTCTCTGGGGTTCCTTCCTACCTTACACTACAGTGGCCCCCCACACGGTTGTGCATACATGCATAGATGCCCCATGCACACTCGCATGCATGCTTGCTTTCTTCACACATGCAGAGATGCCCCATGCACACTCGCATGCATGCTTGCTTTCATAGATGGGATTTGATGTAGCCTTTTATCTGCACTCTGTCTTCAAGGAATTTAGTTGCAGGCCCTTTAGGTATGTTCCCTCCACTGAATAGGTTTTAATAAAACATAAATTACTGGATGGAAGCTTAAGTTTACCAATCCAGATAAAACATACAGGATCATTGACATGTGAGCCTTTTAAATAGGGAATAAGTATGATGCCTCGGGGAGAAGCTGGCAACGCCGATCAGCTAATTAAGGACAAAGAAACGACGACACCTTTGGAAGGAATCTGAGCCGCCATTTAATTCCTCTTTATTCTTGGGAAACAATGATGACTACAACACAGAAAGATCCAGATAAACCATGGGTTCAAGACCTCTGAGGAGGGAGATGCTAACTGCGCCCCATCCTGGCGCTTATCCGTAGAAGGATCAGGGCTTGATCTCAGCTCTTGCCAATTTGCAGTCCAAACATTTGGAAATTATTTTCCCCCCCTGAGAATGTTGCCTTCAAGTGACCATGACGCTCTCTGTTCTTAACCCCACCCACAGCACTTGATTGACATTGTCAGTGGTACTGCTGAAGGGCACATTTACCCCTGTGGGTACTCCTAAGCTTTTAATGAAAGGAGAATAAGAACTTTATCTTGACGTTGGGTAGAGTTTGCCGGCCTGGAAATTATTAGGTGGCTTTGCTCCTGCTTCCACGACTGGCAATTATTTATATAAAGGTAGCGATAATAGTGAGTTTTCTACGGCGGATGTAAGTCTGCTATAATTTTAGCTCATTGCTCCATATTTGTGTGCTTTTAAAGATTTGGGCAAACTCAAGCAGACTGCAGCAAGCCTTATGTTGACTCATTGGGTACTCTAATAATTTCAAGAGCATTAAGAAGCTATAAATCCAGGATTCAAAACAGAACACTGAAGCAAAGGGGAGCTCCGTAATGTCGTTCAGCCCCCTCTGCAGGTACGGAGGCCCAGAGGGAGACCTCTGACTCAGGCCCCTCATCTACTAGAAAGTTGCTGCAGAATTAACCAACTTCCTCTAACACTAGGAAGGAGAAATAGCCCTTTCAGGGGTGAATGGTTTACTTTCACTTCCAGCTTTTCTTTGGACCAAGAATTCACTGTGTTTTCTGTCAGAGGGGCAAGAGACATGGAGCAAAGTCACTAAACAGGAGCATGTCCTGTGCAAAATTTACTGGTTTAACAAGAAATCACATCCTTGGTTTCATTTTGAGAGCTAAGTCTTCCCATGACTTGGTATGTGGAGCTGGATAGCTACAAACACCTGATACCCATGAAAATGGGGAAAGGGGGAGATCTCTAGGAAAAACAGAGATATCTGATGTTTAACTTTTATATGCAGTGAATCTGAAAACTCCACAGGATTAGAGTGATGTTCAAGTCCAAGGAAAATCTTTACACTATTCTATTTATAAATATGAAAAGAAACATATGAAATTACCCCTTGTTTTTGTAGGTTAAAAAAAAAATCAAATAGCAGGAGTGTTTCACAGTCCAACATAGGACTGTGTAAGGCAATACCAGCGACCTAGAGTGTGAGCATCCATTTCAAGGGACCTCGGCTTCGCTCCTATGCTGGCTCCTTACAGGGGATTCTGCGCCATAAGTGTGAGTTGGTGGCTGCTTTGAGACTGATGTGAAACACTGAAAACATTGTCTGAGGATCAGAAAGATGGCTCAGTGGATAAGGCACCTGCTGCCACGCCCAAGTTCAAACCCTAGGTCCTACATGGTGAGAGGGGAGAACTTATTCCTATAGTTTTCCCTCTGATTTACACACATGCACGCGCGCGCGTGCGCGTGCACACACACACACACACACACATACACACACACACACACAGAATAAAATATTTTAAAAAGCAGCAATACATAAACAAACTGCTGGCATGTTCTTTTCATTGTTTAGGCCCGACCCTGTAACTGACTTTTAGAAAACGTAATTTTTTAGTGTTTTTGGGTTTTTGTTGTGAGATAAAGTCTCACTCTGTAGCCTGGTCTGGCCTAAGACCTACTATATAGCTCATGTACCATTAGAACTTGCACCAATCCTCCTGCCTCAGTCTCCAAAATGCTGGGGTTTTAGCTGTGCACTCTCACATCCCGCCTAATTATGTATATGCAGCTCTGGTGGTAGAGCGGGGAGGCCGCTGTCTCCCTGCCCCCTCCCATGTCACGCTGACGTCACTCTGTAGCCCAGCTACTCTCTGTGGTCTCCATGCCTCATGCCCTCTTTCCTTTGCCGCTGCTCGAAGGCTCTGGTGCTTTAGCACTTCTCGCTGCACGCTGCACGCTCGCTGCACGTAGCCAGCTATTGTGGGTGTTTTGTCCAGAACCTGCGTGGCTTCTTTTCTATTCCACAAAGGTGTTAAGCCAGTTATTAAAGGAAGAGACACCAAAACGAAGTTGTACAAGGAAGAGAAGTGATAAAGTAAAACGTACAGATTTTCCATCCTTCAGTTATGTCGGACTGAGAACCTTCTCTGGAGGGTGGAAACAAACCAGGAGGCTAACACCATGCAGCAATGGCTGGGCATGCTGCTCCCGCCTTCTAGACTAATGGCTGATGGGACACAGAAAAGCAGACATAGTCACAGGCTTTGCTGAGGAGCACAAGTGTTTGGTAGGTCAGGTCTGGGCTGTGACTCAGGTGGTGCAGCTCAGCACGGGAGGGGCGGGGGGCGCCGAGTCCTGGAAAACCTCTGCATGCTGTTTGCTTTTAGCTTCTATCGCTTCCCCTTCCGTGTTCAATGCGTACTCACTGTTGTGTGAAATTTACCGACCTGGCTTTGGCACAGGGTGAGAAGGTGACTTGGACTCGTCATAATTAATTTTGCTCTCCATCCCCAACTTACTGACTCCAAGCACTCGCTGAACCAACATTTTAAAATTTATTTATTTATTTATTTATATTTGAGTTTTGAAAAGTGTCTGGTTCACTTTGATTTCTCTTTGGGTGCACCTTTGCATTTTAATATATATATATAATTTATTTATTTATTTATTTATTTATTTTTTATTTTTGGTTTTTCAAGACAGGGGTTCTCTGTGTAGCCTTGACTGTCCTGGACTCACTTTGTAGAACAGGCTGACCTCTAACTCACAGCGGATCCGCCTGCCTCTGCCTCCCGAGTTCAAGCTATATTATTACAAATGTTACTATTTCCAGGCCAAATGACACAATGTTGCTTACTAAAGCTCTTCAGATAGAAAAAGAAAGGCTAAACTGAGAAGCTGCAAGGATGCATCTGCACGTTGGAGTGCTTAGGATGTAAAGTGTCAGATTGTGATACTGGCTGCAATCCTCGTCTGACCCAGCTCTTCTTAAAGCTTGCTGACATTGAAGTCTGCCCTCTAAAAGTCAGTCAAAGGCCTCCACACTCTACTCAGGATCCACGTCCTGCCTCTGTCTCAGGTGAGGGTGCCCAAGGCAGCTGCTGTCTGCTTACTAAACTGGACTAAGCCTTTTCCATTATAGCAAAACCAAAACACAGCATATCAAAGGCACAGAAACAGAGGCTGCAGGGCGTCTCCACACACTCCCTGGCTCTGCAGTCACGGACGTTTTGTTTTCACGAGATATCTAGGTTACATGAATAATATGCTGGGAGATGTGGGTGACTTCTTACAAACGTTATTTTATTTTATTTTTTTGGTAGTCCCAGAACCCAGAGGAACGCGTATGTTTTGAACATTCGATTACATCCCCGTGGGCGCAGGAGGCACCCTACAGCCACCATCCGAGCACCTTCCCAGGAGGAAGCAAGACTGGAGTCTGTATGTCCCTCGCCAGTTCTGTGAGCATTTTAACCTTTCTGATATTGTCATTCAAAGATATTTTATATTCTTTTCCTTTTTCTATTTATCTGATTTGACTCCACTCCACTTTGTGGTGTTGGCTGGGTTTTTTGGGTTGAGTCAATTTTTCCATACAACCCCAAATGCCTTTCCTCTCCTTCTGAGAATGTTCCTTAAATCAAGAGCTGAGGAGGGGCTTGTATTAACCTGCCTGGGAAGCAAGCCTGTGGCTTCCTCCTCGCCTCCTTCTTGCCCCTCTTTTAATACAGCTAATAACTTGAGCTTTCAGCTGAAATAATGGCGGTGTTAAAAGTGGGTGTGAAGAAGCAATGAGCTGCTTAATCCCGCCTGGGTTGCTGGTGGCTCCCTTGCCTAACACTCTTTAATTGACGGAGCAGGCATGCTGGTGTTTGGGAGATGAACCCATACGCGCCTGGGTTTACGGAGGGCCGGAGGCTGAGTCTGGGCTTGTCAGCTGGCAGGGCTGCGGCAGGGACCCTTTCTGGTGCAGCTGGCATGGAGCCGCTGCTATGAGGTTCCTTCAGGGGGAGAAATCAGCTCGCAAAGGGCAGTTCAGCCCGCAGAACCACAGCTCTGTGTCCTCTGATACGCCAGATGCAGAACCAATGTAATTATCTGGGTAAATCAAACCACAGATTGTTTCAAACGCTAAGGTCACTTTGAAAGATTATTGACAGGGAGCCCACGCATTTCCCCTTCCTTGACATTAGTTTCCTGTCCCTTCAAACCATGTTTCTGCCAGGTCCCCCCCCCCCTTTTTCCTAACAGTGTGCTAGCCGCTGGTTCTTTCCTGAAGCCTCTTGGGGGGTATATGGACTGGTGAGCTCGCTGCTCGCCTCACGAATGAACGCGATTCCCCCTTAACACAGCCTGAGACGGGGAGTCCCCGACACGGTGGCTTCTACATGTAGGAGAGGACCGAGGGGAAGAACGCGGGGAGAGTTAAAAGGAGGGAAGGAACTGCTGCTTGTTGAGGAACTGCCTTGAACCAGCTGCTCCGTGTCAGGTGTAGGAGCCTCATCACTCAGTGGCCGCTGGGATAGCATTCATCCTCAATCTAGAGTAAGGAAACGCAGCTTCATGTTCTCAGTCCTCTCCCAGGTGACATTCTCTGGATCAGACTCCATCTGGATGGGGGTGGGGTGAGGGAAACAGTATTAAACCACAGCAATTATAACCAAAACAAGTCCTCACAGTCCCTTTACCCATCCCTAATGGCCTCAATAGTGACGGCAGCGTGTCACAGCGAGAGGAGGGAGGAAGGAGGGCCTGAGCTCACTGAGAAGCTTGTACTCGCTAGCCACACAAGCCACTTAACAACATCTTTACCTTTCCATGTGTGTATGGGCTTGATGCGTACGAAGGAGTAGGTTGTGAAAATTAGCACTCTGTGAGTGGTAGACATCTTTATTATGAGCTATCCAGGTGTATAAACAGGCACCAGTTCCTAGGATTTGGAGCTATAAGCAAGGCTATAAAAGCAAGAGTGTTGTGGGCCAAGGAAATCCATATATGAGAAGAGCTGGAGAACAGGGCTGCCCGCTCACGTCCAGGTGGGTCAGGAGGCAGAGAAACGGGAGTCCACTGTTAGCCTTCTCTCCCTGCCTCCAGTCCACGTGACGGTGTTCAGGGTGGGCCATATGTATGCGCTCTCTCTCTTCCCAGTTACTCCTCTGTGGAGACGCCCTCACAGGCATGTACCAAAGTGTTCCTGATAAAAGCCATATGTGCTTCTTAACATAGTTAGGCTGACAATGAAAATGGATCGTTACTGTCTTTCTTACCAAAACTCCACGTGCCTACAGTGCCCTTCTACCTTTCCGGTGAGCACGGTTCTTGGTATAATGGTAAAATTCTTCAGGTCTTCAGCCATCCTCCAGCTGTAAGGATGCTGTTCCCCACCATCCTCCAGCTGTGAGGGTGATGTTCCCCATTGTCCTCCAGCTGTGAGGGTGCTGTTCCTCACCACCGCTAGGGCCAGAGTCTACCTCTCTGGCCTTGTATCTTTGCTGGGCAATTCTATGTCTGTCCTGAAACAGCCATCTAAGAACCCATGTGACACTTTGGCTTTATGGTCTTTGTTTTCCTCTTCTATCCAATTTCTTTACATCTTCTAATCTTCGTCATGTCTTGATGGACTAAGTGCTAAGAAAAAAACTGAGTCTGGCCAGGATCTGTGATTGAGGAGGCCGCTGCCTCCGTCTGGCTGTGCCGTGTATACCACAGAAGGACAGTTGCTTCTGTGTTCACAGTCACGACTCGTTCACAGACTGGCAGGGCATCTAAAGAGAAGAGCATCGCTGCTGACCATGAGGCAGACTGCCTTGTTACAGGGAGAGCTGTGCAGTGGGCACTGGAGGGTGGCCTCTATCATCCATGAGTGCCTCCAAAAGCCAGCAAGCCAAGTCTGGGGGGTCTCAGTCCTCCGAGGCACTGATTCCTACCCTCAATGACTATGGTCAGAAGAGGATCCGGAGCCCAGGTGAGGCCCCAGCCCCAGCTGCATCCCATTCCAGATTATGCAGATGACGAGCTGAAGACCCAGTTGAAATGTGTCACGCTCCTGACCCATGAGAGCTGACAAATAATAAATTAAGTTGATTCTTTCAAAACTCAATACACTGTGTGGTAAAAGCGGTGGAAAATTCACAGCCTAAGTGACAGAGGCGTCTGATTCTGAACTTTTCTTGCTGGGAGGACTTTGTTCACTGTTTTGATCTAATTATCTGCTATTCTGTCTTGGTCAAGTTTCTTGTTGCTTCGTGACTCAGTTCGGGAAGGTTGCATGCAAGCAGGCCAAGTCTAGAACCAGAGAGAAAGACCCATTGGTAAATTCTCCCGAACTCTTCTCCACACTGAAGAAGATGAAGCTCCTCAAGACTCACGTCACAGGGTCAGCATGGCCTTGAGGCAGATGAAGACCGAACAGGAAAAGGGCTCCACGGGCCAGCAGCCTTCAGTGAACAGGGAAGCAAAACTGCTCGATAAAGCCCTCAGCAGCAGGCTCGGGCTCTGACATGCTGCTCCTGTTCTGGGCCTGAAGTTTGAATGTGTCCCTTCGAGGCCCTTGTGATAGAGACTTGCCTCCCAGTGGTAAACTGGGTCATCAAGGGGCACCAAATTTGAAGCAATGAATGTCACTCTCCCTCTCCCTCTCAGGACACTGGTTAGCTTCTTTGAGAGTATGTTATCATCAAAAGATCAGGAAATCTCTCCCACAAATCTCTCTCCCCTCTTGCTTTATCCTGTGTTAGATGTTACTGTGAGCACCTGACAGGAGACAGGTGAGCCTGCACCTTCAACAAGGTATCTCTCAAAGGCAGCTTATGAAAAGAAGTATTCATTCTAGATAGTGGTTTCTAGTCCAGCATGTCAGGGAAAGCAAAGCGGAGCAGAGAGCCTCACCCGAGCTGGCCGGGAAGCAGAAAGGAAAGGCTGTGAGGAAGCGGGCACCTTCCTCCTCTTGTTTGTTCTAGCCCAGCTCCTGGCCTGTGGAGTGATGTTTCCCACATGCAGAGAGGCTCTTTCTCACTTAGGTCACCCTCAGAAACACAGCCAGAGGTTTGCTTCACGCTCCCGGATGATCTATCAGGTCGGTGATCAGAGTTTGTTTCACAGCCTTCAGTGCTGCTAGATAAACGTACTTGCTTTATAAAGTACCCAGCCTCAAGTATTTTGTTATACCGACAGAAAAGAATGTTTTGTAAACATGTTTACATTTGCCCAGCATACATCTTCCCACTTTATATAAATCTTAATTTTCATATGATTTTGTTTTTCTCTAGTCTAAGGAACACCTTCCTATATTTCCTAGAATTCACGTGGGCTGAGGACACTTCCTCTCAACTTTTCTAGAAATATTTTTCAAAGTTTTCGATAGGTAGCACCTCTGGCCATAGTTGGTGATATTTGTGTGGCACAGACACACATGCGTGGAAGTGTATATGCCCCAGCAATAAACATACAGAAGGCTGGAGGAGGAGGAGGAGGAGGTTTGGTGTCTTCCTCCATCACTGTCCACTTTGGGAGCCGTGGTCTCTCACTGAGCCTGACCTTTGCGGTCTAGGCTAGGCTGGCCGGCCAGAGGCCTCATGGGGTCTCTGTGCTGAGGCTGCAGGCACGCATGGTCATGTAGGTCTTTTACATGGATGTTGGGGATTGGAACTCAGATTCTCTTCTTTACATAGCAAATAGTCTCAGCCCTTGAGCTGCCTCCCCAGCTCCCTTCACGTATCTGTTACCCAGCTGCCTCCCACACCCCTGCAGGTTGTACAGCAAGAAGACAGAAGTCACCACCTCGCTCCTCTGCAGGTCAATGTCTTTCACTCCCGTGGCTGAACTGAGTGCTTCTCTTTATCACTAATATCTTTTTACCTAATAATTTGATATCATGCCATGGTATGGCTTTCTTTATGTCCATCTTATTTGAATTTGTTGAATTTTTTTGGTTCATAAGTTAATAATTCACAGTAAATTTGGAAAATGTTTGTCAGTATTTCTTTAATTTTTTTCTGTCCACTTTTTCTCTTTCTCAGACTATACATGTTAACTAAATACCTGACATTACCCTGCATGTACCAAAGAGGTCTTATTAAATTTTTATCAGTCAAGCCAGGTGTGGTGGCACACGCCTTTAATCCCAGCACTCGGGAGGCCGAGGCAGGTGGGTCCCTGTGAGTTTGAGGCCAGCCTGGCCTACAAAGTGAGTCCAGGATAGCCAAGACTACACAGAGAAACCCTGTTTAGAAAAACAAACAAACAAATATCTTTAGTCACATTTATTTATTTATTTATTTATTTATTTATTTATTTTTGCACTTCACTTTAGAATTTGCTCTCCAGTAACTACCTTCTCACAAGGAAACTTTTTGTGCTCCCTCGGACTGTGATAACAAACTACTGAAAATCAAGTGGCTTTAAACAATGGAATATGTTCCCTAACAGCTTTAGAGGTCAGAAATCCAAAGTACGTGAGAGCTGCCAGGACTCTGAGACTCGCAGCTCCTGGAGTTTACTGGGCTGTTCCTGGCATGGGTTCCCTCACCAGTGTGCCCTGGGTCATTATCGCCCCTTGTATCATCCCCTTCTTCTGAGACCACCAGTCACACTGGGTTGTGGGTCACTCAGGAGACTCATGACCAGTCACGCCTGTATTTCTGAGGTACTGGTAGTTAGGACTGTGACATATTCAACCCACAGGAACAATGGCTTTGTCAGTTTGGGCTACTGTCGTAAAGACCAAAAGACTTTTAAAAGGAGCAGAAATGTGCCCATCCTCACCCTGTTGGCTCTGAGATGGTGACACGACCATGGGCTGGTTCCGAGAGGGCTCTCTCCCAGGTCCTGTCACTTGGCCCTCACACAGTAAACAAAGAGTAGAGTTGCTCTCTGGTGTCCCCTTTGTAAGGACACCAATTGCACTTGTAAGGGCTCTGCTGTCATTGCCTTTCATCTTCCAAAGTCCTTAAGATGAGCACAGTAGTGTTTAGGGTTTCAGCGCATCCGCTGTTCAGAGTTCGCGTTCTTCCTGGTCTTCCTCAAGCTCACGTCCTTCTCACATGCAGGAGCTTTCCCCATCCCAGCATCCTCCAATGCATGAACTTACTCCAGCATCAAGTCTGAAATCTTAAGTCCAAAGTTTCATCTAATTATTAGCTAAATCAGATATGAGTGAAACTGAACCAGAGGCAGAATTCCTCTTCAGCTGGGAACCCTGAAACCAAACAAAGTAAGCGCTTTCAAAAAAGAGAGCAAGGGACAGATGGGCGTGCAACACATTTCCACTCTAAAAGACAGAAAAGAAGGAAGGCGTGATGGGTTCTAAGAAGCTCCACACCCATCAAGGCAAAGTGACCTGAGCTGTCAGGGAATCAAGCATGGTGGCGCAGTGCCCTTCTGTCGCTCTCCTAGTAGCACTCATACTCCAGTTCTCAGTGCAACTGTCATTTTCGCAGAGGTCTCCTGGGTACCTGCCCTGTGCTTTAGAAGGAGGAAGCATCTCTGGCCCCTGAGCTAAGTGCACTGTGGACTGAGCTGTGGTAGGTGTTGCCTTTAAAGTCCGTCCAGCTGGTCCTGAAGATTTGGTTGTTGTTCACCCAGCCTCTGGTTTGGTGGTTAGGGTCTGCTGCCCTTTTCTGTTGTAACTGGCTAAGTTCCTGCTGGTCCGGTCCCATCGCCTTTTCTAGGCTTTGTTGAGATGGTTGATAAAACCCTCGGTTCCTATCTGTATTAATCTCCTTATCACACAGTCTCTTGGCCGCGTCCTCCGTGTTCCTTTCCAAACATACTTTTTTTTTTCCTCCTTCAAATAAGTGTTATTGACAGGTTGAGCTTTTCCCAGATCCAAGCTCTGGTTCCCTTTTGCTTATCAATCAATCTCAGCTTTAAAATTATGGCTGTCTGCTCACATTCGGCCATAAGCAGTTAGAAAGAGCCACAGTGGACTTCTGACCTTGTGCTTAGAGAAACCAAGCTGCACCGCCACGGTTAGGAAGCGCTTAGTGTAAACGCCCAGTGTCACCACTGTGAGCCTTCTTTTCCATGGGACACAAAGGACACCCGAGATGATGTGTGGCTCCCCTGAAGCCTGCTAAATGCCCCCAGCATTCAGGGCTCAGTCTGCTCTGACTGGAACCTGAGGCTCTCCTGACTCTCTGGGAGTTGCCCTGTCCCTCCTCGCCTGGTTTGTCTTCCCTCTTTCCAGTCGCTCCTTTCTTTTGGGACTAGTTCCTGCCATCCTACCCTCCTCACCAGGAACTGTATGGCAGAGTTCCACTCACTTCTCTGTGCATGCCGCCAAGTCTCCCCCCTCCCCTCACCCCTGCTTTTTCTCCGAGGACCCTTTACACCTTCTGTAAATTTCCAAAGCTCTTCCTCTTGCAGGAAACTTACTGTTTGTTTGTTTACATTGACTGTCCCCTTAAGCAGCTCACACAGAGCTAGCCCTCGTCCTGCCATCTTACCTGAGCATCTCCGGCAGCTTTTCTTCACCTGGAGTCTTCTATACCAGACTGCACGTATGCAGCAAGGTGAGCGCAGCGCTAGCGGCTTTTCCCTAGGCTTCTGGATTTCAATGGGCTCGCTATCACAGCGACTCACTTGGGGGCTGAGACCTGCCTCACTAAGATTTCCAAAATAACTAACTGCTGTTTCTTGCCACCGTCCGTCAGTGTATCTTCAGTATATTTGGGGAGAATTTTCTCTGTGGGATGTAAAGATGACCGACTTCCTACAGAACACGTTATGACCAATTTTAAATGGAGGAACAGTGCGTAAATATCAAGGACTTTTCACGTTGGAGATACAAAGTTTCTAGCGTCTTTTACAAGCAAACTAAACAACAGTGATAATGAAGTTTCTCACACCAGTACCTGTACCCGAGCGCGGGCAGGATGGCTCAGCTGGTGAAGGCTCCAGGTACCAAGGCTGAGGACTGGAATTCAATCCCCGCAACTGTCTCTCGAAGATTGTCCTCTGACGACCAAATGAGGGCTGGAGCATGTGCACAGCCCTCTCCACTCAAGCTGCATAAAATAAAAGCAGGTGATTTTGTGCACTGTGTAACGATTGTCTTTGTAGTATTCAAAAGCTGATTTCCATCCCAGCAGAGGGCTGAGCACAGGCCAGAGTTTGTGTTGTTTTTCCTGTGGCCACATCATAATTTGTGAACACTTCCTCCATCATCTTCTGAATGGTTGAATGGAGAGTAGACCCACCAATAGCTGAGGCAAGAGAAGGAGGCGGGACTTCCGGCAGAAACCAGCTCTCTGGGGAGGAAGCTCAGCCAGTAGTCTCTAGCTAGACACAGAGGAAACAGCAGGAGCTGGTCTAGACACTAGGATGGACAGGTGACGGCCCATGTGGTAGGGCGTAGGCCAGGCCAGTGTAGTTGGGTTAAAGTAGCTGGGAATCTGACCAGGTATAGTGCTGTATAGTGCTGTCAGCTTATAACAAATTTAAAAGGTCACTGTGTCATTATTCCATCTGCTGGAGGCCTCAAAGAAAGTCCTGTTGTTGTTGTTTTTTTGTTTCTTTTGTTTTGTTTTGTTTTTCTGAGACAGGGTTTCTCTGTGTAGCCTTGGCTGTCCTGGTCTCACTTTGTAGACCAGGCTGGCTTCGAACCCACATCAATCTGCCTGCCCCTGCCTCCCGAGTACTGGGATTAAAGGCGTGGGCCACCACTCCCAGCTGAAAGTCCTGTTTTAAAGGGATGTATTGATTTGTCCGACAAAGAAAACATCTGCAACAACCCCAACTCGAGTCACCAACTTGTGACCTTACAATCACAAACTCCTGTTTCATAACCACCATCTCCTGCTCAGGATGCGGAGGTATCTGAGGAGGAACACATTAGGACTCACCAATCTGTATCACCCCAAGTCCTTGATGACGCTCTGACACTCTACACCCCACCCCATCCCATTCTCTGGATGAATCCTCTGGAGGCTGAGGGAAAGGCCTTTCATTCAGCCTTTCTGCTCATAGCCACCCCCGTGTCATAGGTGGGAAAGCCAATATGAAGGTGCTGCTAGTTGTCAAATACATATGGGGCAACTACATCTGCTGAATTTTAAAAAATAAACAGAAGATCATTTAGGCCCTGCTGTGGTACACACGGAGGCAGCCTTGGCCAAAGTTGACTTTACCAGGTGTTGTTCAGACTAGAGAGCCACGCCGATGGTTAGTTGTCTGGCGAACTACCCACAGGAAAGCTCAGAGTCAGCATTTGGTAATTTCCCCAAACAACGTTGTCTTCTTCTTCTTCTTCTTCTTCTTCTTCTTCTTCTTCTTCT
>OU015745.1:2187127-2200802 GCA_907169655.1 Acomys percivali | reverse complement strand
GTACAGGTGTAGTGGGTAAGGTACAGGCATAATGGGTAAGGCTACCAAAGTAGGAAACTTAATTTCCTATCCTCCCAGTTCCTTATCTGTAAAATAGGGCCACTGTTGCATGGTTGTTAGTATATGGAATGTTCTGAGTTTGCTAATATTATTACTTAATAATTTTAATTAATAATGTTAGTAGTGGTAACACAAAGGAAAAAGAGACTGGAGAGAAAGCTTAGTCAGTAAAACATTTGCCACAAAAGCCTAAGGGGCTGAGTTAAACTCAGCACCCATGTGAAAGTCTGGCGTTAGCAGTATGTGCTGTGACCCAGCACTGGGGAGAGGGAGACAGGAGGCTCTGTGAGGCTTGCTTGCCAGTCAGGTTAGCACAGTCTGGGGAGGGGGCAGAGTCTGACTTTATCAAGAAATCCATCTCAAAAAATAAGGTAGGACGGGGCCAGCAAGATGGCGCAGAGTGAAGTGACTTTGTGCAAAGCCTTGGGACCTACACGGTGGGAAAAAACTAACTCCTGCAAACTGTCCTCTGACCTTAACCCGTGTGCCACATTCCCTGTGAACACAAAAGAAATGTGATTAGAAAAATGAAAAGGTATAGAACACTTGAGGCATATACCCTCCACACATGCATAGAAACATACACATGCACTTACACATGTATACATGCATACACATATGCACACAAACATGCACATATACATGTGCATTCTCACGTGCACACAAACATGTACACTCACACATACATACACACATGCACATGTCTACATGTGCACATGAATATGCACACATGCATGCACATAAACATACACATGTGCATACACATGTACATACACATGTACACACAAATGTGCACATACACATGCGCATACACATGCATAACATATGCACACACATCTTGAAGCGGAGATCACTCTGCAGGACTCTCGTGTTCTCAGTCCAGCATGTAGTGTGTGGCACGGACACCTGTAAGAGGCACCAAGCATTGCCAAGTTCCTGAAGGAAGTCTGGGCAGGTCAGCCAGGACATCTGCAGTTGCCCCAGGAGGGTTTGACTAGAAGATTCTGGGAATTGTAGTCTGGAGCCTGATGGCCACAGTCATTCTGTTTAAGGTAAAGTCTTTGGTGTAGAGTGAGGTGAGCAGGTGAGGTAGCATAAAATGTGTGTGTGTGTGTGTGTGTGTGTGTGTGTGTATGTATGTGTGTGGTATATATATGTGTATGTGTGTGATTATGTGTATGTGGTGTGTGTAGTGTATATGTGGTGTGTGTGAGTGTATGTGCATGTATGTGTGTGGTGTATGTGTGTGTGACTGTATATGTATCTGTGTGGTGCATGTGTATGGCATATGTGCATGTGAGTGTGTATATGTGTGTGTATGTATATGTGTGTATGTATATGTGTGAGTGTGTAGTATGTGTAGTGTGTGTGTGATGCTACAGCATGTGTATAGTCATAAATGTTTATAGAGTTACACCATGAAAGTCCTGTGGAACAAGCCTGTTGTCTTGTGATACTTTTTAGTTTTCAGCATGAAGCAGTTGGGTGTGCACACTGGCTCACACGTATAATGCCAGCCCTTAGAGGCCAAGGCTGGGGGATGCTGCACTTGGAGGCCAGACTGGACTGTAGAGTGAGGCCCAGCCTCGAAGAAGCAACAATAGCAAACCATGGAGGCATCAGCCCTGCAAGGCAGCATGGCTTTCTCCAGATGTGGAGGGATTGAGTGGCAAGGCCCATTCTTCAGCCTGAATCGTATTGTTCTACGTAGCAGCTGTTATCCGCCACCCAGCGTGCATGTTTGGCAGGGTTAAAGAAGATGAATTTGTGACTGAGACATAGGAAAAGAACACCCTTCTGGAACAGTGTGTGTGGCCTCTGCACTACTGCCGTGAGCGTCCTTGAGGAAGGGCCATGTTTATTTGCAGGAGAACCAACCTTGTTAAGAACTGGGCAGGAGGAATGATCGTTGCTGACACAAACACGGGCTGAGGTGACACGGGTAGTGGGCTGAGGAGCAGCTTGCAGGGGTGTTGGCCTGCGAACCAGAAGTTGAGTAGCTATGGCTTGAGAGCAGTTGTCACCCATAGAACTCCTGACAGCAGGGTGGGCTGTGGCTTAACACCCTTGTCAGCACGAAGCAGGATGTGAAAGTGTCTTCACTCTAAAAGGAATGCTTCCTCGGAGACTCCCAGGGACACCAAGTCCTTATGAAGACCAGAACCCTTAGCACTCACATCTGCACCGGCAGCGGAGCCTTGGCTGCGGTTCTCCACACATGGAAACCAGCAGAGACAAATGGCTTGGATAGCATCCTTACAGTTCCGAAGGGGAGCACGTTGCCAGCAGAGGCAGAAGAGTGGCCTGCTAACCCTGGGGCATGTCAACCCCGCTCCTGGGTCTGTCAAGCAAGAGCAGCATGTAGAAGCTGGAACCTCTTCACTGCCTGCCTTAGACGTGGCTAAGCAGAATAGGTATGAGAAACTCTCCCTGGAGCAGAAGCCGCAGCGGACAGAACAGCTATCTGGGGGAAGCACACCAACTGCCAGGAGCACATACCTGTGGTTCCGTCCCAATAGGACTGGATCATTCCGAGGCCTGATGACAGCTTTGTTCTCTGCGTTCCTCCCCCCTCCCAAGAGAAGCTGTTGTGTCGTTTATTGCTCAGGTACAGAGGACTGGTGGGCTGGTTTACACACACAGCCACATGCAGAGCTCACTCAGAGTTGGATGAGGCAGGGGGATGAAGCACACAGCATGCACCAAGCACCCTGAGCCGTCCTTCAAGATTTTTTTCCCCCGCCTTCACTAGTCTGGGCTGCTCAAAGAACAAATAACCGAAGTCAGTAATCGTAGCTGTATTTTTGAGATAGGATCCTGCTAGAGAGCTCAGAAGGGTCCAGAACTCAGTGTGCGGCTCAGGTGGGTCCTAAACTTGTGATCTTCCTGCCGCAGCCAGCTCTGTTCCGAGACTTCAGGTATACGCTATCCTTCCTGGCCGAGACATAATTTTTATTCTTATTTCCCTTAATGCAATGGCCTATTCTCCTTCCAGCCTATGGCTTGACATGCGAGCGTGCGCTGAGCAGCTGTTCAGAGCTCGCAGTCAGAGACTAGTCCTGCCTGGGAAGGGTGTCCCTGTGGGCTTGAAGGGCCTGTGTCCCTGGTGGCCGTGGGAAATCTCCCACTGCCCACCGTAGGCCAGTCAGATGGCGGAGGCTCCTGTCGCTGTTCTGCCTGAGCTACTTCAGGCCCATGCTGTCCCCAGGCACGTCATTTACCTCTGCATTTACCTGTCTCTAGCGTACTGTCCAGGAGTTCATAGTTTAGACTCTTCTTTCCGTCCCTAAATGTTGACGTGGGGTCTGTCTGCTCACCTGGACTAAGCAGTGCGCACCTTGCCTATCGCGGTCGCGGCTGTGCTCCTGTCACCCGCTGGGCACCACTCTTGGTTCACCTGTATCATACTAATTAATGACCTGGCGTTTAATAACTAACTCGGAAGTGTGCGCCTGAGATTCTGTGCTTACAAGGACATGGAACACCAGGCATAGGGTCTGTCATCACTGTTATGTCTGAAGACACAGGCGCTGTGGAGGCAAGAGAGTGTCTGAAGGTCCTAAGCTAATATGGTGTGTGTGTGTGTGTGTGTGTGTGTGTGTGTGTGTGTGTGTGTGTGTATTTGTACATGCATGTGTGTGATCCCTCTGGGACTAGAACACTATAGCTGTCCCCCAGTGGGTATGCATGTGCGTGCGTGCGTGCGTGTGTGTGTGTGTGTGTGATCCCTCTGGGACTAGAACCCTATAACTGTCCCCCAGTGCATGTGCATGTGTGCACATGAGAGTGCATATGTGTGTGTGTGTATGTGATCCCTCTGGAACTAGAACCTTATACCTGTCCCTAGTGCATGCGTGTGTGTGTGTGTGTGTGTGTGTGTCCCCTCTGGGACTAGACCCCTATAGCTGTCCCCCACTTCTTGGTTCCTCAGCAGTACCTGACAGCCTTCTGTTAGATGGCTAACTTCAGAGACCATTGTCTCCCGCATGCACATTCTAGGAGGTGAAGTCCTGCATCTGAAACTCATAAGCTATTTGACAGAAAGTGTTAGGAATTTGGCTAAAACAACAATGACTTTGTCATGCAGTAATAGAACTTCCAAAGAGACTAATTCTAATGTGATGAAATTAATTTTCTAATTCACAATGTTGTTTTCCAATTTTACATGTGACAATTTAATTTCCTGGTCATTAAAACCAGAGTCATTATTAATTACTTAATAATGCTTTTGACTAAAGAAGAATAGCAGTTTTTCCTTTAGCAAGCAAAAGAGTAATTGTGGCTGGTTGCATAAAAAGATATAAAAATAATTTCTGGATCATATTACTTTAGAAGCATACATCAATTCTGTGTTAACTCTTACCTGCAAGGCATTAGCTTCCAAGTTGAAAACAGTACAGAAGGCAGACCTGTGTCTTTGGGAGATAAGATGAACACAACCGCCAGTCCTTTGGCTGCATCTGAACAGGGGTCTTGGTTCTCGCCCTGCGTTTTTCATGATTGGTGCTGCAGTTCGTGCAGCGCCCCTGTGCCCAGATCCCCAGGCCTTGATGGTCTCCCGTGGAGCTCCTGCTCCCCCTGGACCTTCCGTCCCCCCACTCCTCAGCGCTCTGCCCAGAGTCCAGCTTCGAGTCCCAGCATCTGTCCTGATCCCCCACTGGGTGGAATCTCTCCGAGGACATCTACTTTGGACTAATATCCACTTACAAGTGAGTATAGACAGATGTTTTAAGTTAATAGGGATGAGATATGATAGATATTGATTTACATTCAGAATTTTAGACTCACCAAAATAGGGAAATGTTTTATTTAAGGTTGCCAAATGCAAATAGCCAAAACGCTACGAGTGTAACATTTATATAATTCCTGATTGTTTCATGGTTCTTCTTCCTATATGTAGTTTATTTTATATATGTGTAATAATATAAATGTATATGTAAAAGACGAAGATGAATACCAGTTGTGCCTCTTGCCAATTCCTGTGTGGGTTTTTTGTTTTTTGTTTTTTGTTTTTTGCCTCATTACCTTATATAATTGTCCACTAGGAACACGCAGTCTAAGTCACTGGCCTGTGCAGGATGCCAAACATCTTCTAAAAACACATCTTAATGTTGAGATGTTCTATGCACCTGTTTGAATTAGTTAGTGGTTTGCTCTTTCATTGTCAGACCTTGGGTTAATTTCTGTTTATTTGCTTCCCACCCCCAAGCACTGCAAAACTGTTAAAT
This sequence comes from Acomys percivali, assembly GCA_907169655.1. Lineage (NCBI taxonomy): Eukaryota > Metazoa > Chordata > Mammalia > Rodentia > Muridae > Acomys > Acomys percivali. The sequence goes on along the minus strand of OU015745.1, from coordinate 2,195,514 downwards.
GCTTCTAGCTTATGGTTTAGAGGAACAGAGTTTAGACACACATGGTTTGACGGCCCGTTAGAGTGACACATTCTAATTCAAGTATCAGAACTAAGGTGACGAGAGTGACTTGGAAATAGAATATCTCCGAGTCACAAAACATTTTTCCGATTCCAACGTGGTATTTGATTGACAACTGGTGTTCCCCTTCAACCTATCTGAGTGTAGCGCCACCTGGGTTACCACCTGGGCGTGGTCAGTAAGGGGGCGTGGTCAGTAAGGGTGTTGTCAGAGAGGACTAGCTGAGGAGCTGAGGGAGGAAGACGCACCTCGGTGGGTGGCACTGTCTGTCCTGTGGGCTAGGGACTCAGGCGAGAGAAAGGAGAGAGCCTGGAGAGGGCTGCTATTCCTTTTCTCCTGCCGCCTGGATGTGGCGCGTTCCTCTCTGCTGTGTTCACCAGCGGACCGACAGCTCTGAAGCCACAAGCCAAACAAATCTTCTCCTTAAGTTCTTTCTGTTAGGTATTATGTCACAGAAATGAGAAAAGTCATTCAGTTGGACTTGATTGTGGGAAGTAAGTTCTATGCAAAATTCTAGCAATACGATTTGTGAGTAGCCAGACATGGTGATGCACACCTTTAATCCCAGCACTCGGGAGGCAGAGGCAGGTGGATTGCTGTGAGTTCGAGGCCAGCCTGGTCTACAAAGTGAGTCTAGGACAGCCAAGGTTACACAGAGAAACCTTGTCTTGAAAAACCAAAAACCAAACAAACAAACAAAAAACCGATTTGTGAATGGATACAAATAAGAAAATATTTAGCACACTATAGCTGTCCCCACATGCTTCCAGCAAATCTCTCTTTTTTCTATAGGTTTTGCTTCTAGTTCCATAGAAAGAACAGGGAGAGAAAGCCACCATGGCGGCAGCTCCATCCCTGCCATTTTAAAGCCAAACTCAGAAATGTAACTCACTGTGTCCAAGGACACATGAGTTTGGTGCCTAAACACCATCCACAAGTTGGGGCTCACAGGGCCCGTTCGCTGAACCTGGAAAGCGTTTCCCCTAGCAACTGTCCCACAGGCAATAGTATTGAAGTAAGGGTCTTGTGGAGGAAGCCAGTGAGAAAGGCTGGATGTGCTCAGGCAGCTGACTTTGTGCCTGAATGTCCTGGGCGACTCAGGAACAGAACTCAGGAAAGCCGCTCCTTCACATACCCAGCCGTGAAGGGGAGAGTGGATGACTTCCTTTTCTTCCAGGCTCATTAGAGACTCTTACACAGGCCCTTGCATGGGGACCTTCTTCATACAACAGAATAAAACCTGGAAAGTTAAAAATCCACCCAAACCTCAGTTCAGCAGATTCCTTCTTGGTATGCATTCAATGTCACTTTAACCTGAGTCTGGCTGTGTGATCCAGCACATCACCTGGTCCTCAAGTCTTTCCCTGAAGGATTACTCATAATTTGGACATTAGGCTGCCTCACACAAGCTAGTGTTTCCTTCCGTGGGTTTAGAATTGCTTGGGGAGCTGGGCACAGTAGCCCACACCTATAATCCCAGCACTTGGAGAGGCAGAGGCAGGTGGACCTCTGTGAGATCGAGCCCAGCCTGATCCACAAAGCAAGTCCAGGATAACCAGGGTGACACAGAGAAACCTTTCCCTGAAGAAACAAAAAACAAAAGACAAAACAAAATGAAACAGAAAGAGTTGCTGGGAGATTGGAGAGGCACATGCCTGATGCTCATGGTCCACCTCCGTACAGCAAGTTTCCGCCTTCTTGTCCACACTGTTCTGCGGTACTCAGGTTGTGTGCCATCACCACCTTCTTGTCTACACTGTTCCGTGGTACTCAGGCTGTCTGATGTCACCACCTTCTGGTCCACACTGTTCTGTGGTACTCAGGCTGTCTGATGTCACCACCTTCTGGTCCACACTGTTCCGTGGTATTCAGGCTGTCTGACGTCACTGCCTTCTTGTCCACGCTGTTCTGTGGTACTCAGGCTGTCTGACGTCACCACCTTCTTGTCCACGCTGTTCTGTGGTACTCAGGCTGTCTGACGTCATCGCCTTCTTGTCCACACTGTTCTGTGGTACTCAGGCTGTCTGACGTCATCACCTTCTTGTCCACGCTGTTCTGTGGTACTCGGGCTGTCTGACGTCATCACCTTCTTGTCCACACTGTTCTGTGGTACTCGGGCTGTCTGACGTTATCACCTTCTTGTCCACGCTGTTCTGTGGTACTCAGGTTGTGTGCCATCACCATCTTCTTGTCTACACTGTTCTGTGGTACTCAGGCTGTGTGACATCACGTCACACATTGGCATCCAGGACAGTTCTGTTCCTGAATCAAGCCTCTGGAGCCGCCAGCATCTGCTTCTCTCCTATCCAAGTGCAACCTGTCACGGTTGTCTCCCACTCTCACCCCTGCAGGATTAGCAGAAGGCCGTCACCTCCAGGGCCTGCACCCTCCTGGGCCCAGTTCATTTCTGGCCTTCATGGCTTAGGCCGTTGATTCTCCCAGGACTCAAACCCCTGCAGCGTCTACCTTTCTCCCTCCTTTGATTAGGTACGGCATGTAAAATCAAGTCTTCCGCATAAACCAATGGTGTTAACGTCTCTGTGGTAAAATATCTTCTATTTTCAGCACATTATATTCTGGATTTTTGGTGTCTGACAAACCACTTCTCTAATCTGATAAAAGAGTAAGTGGTTCAATCTGGATGCAAATCTGGAAACACTCATATGCAGGAGGCCGTTGAAACTGCGTGAGCAATGAGTTCATTAGTCAACATAAAAGACAGTGCTGGCTGCTGTTAAGTTGCACATAACCACACTGGCTTAGATACCTTCTGTTGTTGGTGTTCACCATTGAAGTATTCACCGTGGTGATATTTATAGAGTCATAAAGCACATAAAATATTCTCATTTAGAATACAGTTTGCAATGAATAGTGACCAAAGATTTTTTTCAAGCAGACCTAGCTTTTTTTGTTTTTGTTTTTTTAAGTTCTATATTTCTGCTCTGTGAAGCAAAGTGAAGCTGCGTGAGTCCTACTGTCTTCAGTCTCGGCTTCCCCAGCCAACAATATTGGTAGCAATAGCACTTATATCGGGGTCACTCTTCTAAGTGTAAATTAACTGAGAAAACACATGTGTACTGCTATAGAAGTATCCAATAATAAGTGCACTTAAATGGTACCAATGATAAGAAAACACATGTTTAAATATTTGTGGTATATATACCTCTGGGTATATTTTATGGGACTTTGTTTCGACAACCCTAGTTCACTACTGATCACAGGCCACGCTCACACTCAGGTGAGTGGGCGGTTGGCGTTAGAGGGAGAAGCCCAGTGCAACAGTGTTGTTCCGCAAGTGCCTGGCGGTCAGACAAGGACTGCTGAGCGGACCGTAGTGACCGCCAGTCTGCAGGGTCTTAGCATCCACGACCACTAATACTTTATACTATGCTAGGTATGGTAGATTTTAAAAAATTCCTCCTGGTGACATGTTATTTAAGATTCAAATACAAACTTTGGTTTGTATGTAGTAGATACTATATGTAGTAGATAATTCATACTTTTGTTTAGTTGTTTCTGGAGATGACATATGACTAAATGTCTATTTTCCTAAATGTTGAAGAATTGACAACAGTAAGCGGCAGTTAGCTTCTTCCTTGGGGTGGGGGGGTAGAACTCTCCTTCTGTATGAAGCCGTAATCTTTAGTAGACGTGGCAAATGAAGGAGGGATCTGAGAAATCCAGACCCCAAGCTGGGCATCAGGAGGGATAAGAAGAGAGCAGTTGGATGTAGTAGCAGGTTACATTGTCCTACTTCAGTATTGGGAAATGTGTTTTAGAATGCTCCTTTAGTGTGTAAACTCAATAAATGAACAGTCCATTCTATATTACCAATTCTGACAAGTGTGTACCCTTCCATTGGGTAAGAACTAGCAGTTTATACTGGTTGAGGAAAATATAAATTTCCTTTGCTAATGTTCATGTATCTCTTGGGACATGAGAAGACTGGTAAAATTGTTAGCAGATGACAAATGTACTAAATATTTTAATGGCAGTTTTGTCCTTCTTTTAACCTATTTCTCAGTTCCTGTGTTTGTGAAGAATAGGTTTTGCTTATAGTACATAAGACAAAGTAAGAGCCTTATAAGAGGTTCCTCCTGCTCCCACTATAGTGGAATCCCTTGGGATGGGCTCTGAGAATAACCAGCCTTTGTACCATCATGGCTTGCATTATAAAACAAGTTATTCACTCTAGATTTGTTTTCTTTCTGATGACATTTATCGGAGGATCTTGATTTCCTGCTGAGTGCATTCACACTTTGAAAAAAGTCAAAATTCGTTTCTTGCCTCTGAGGATAGCTGCTGGTCCTGGAGGTGATTTTCTCGAGTTAACGTAGCCTTTCTTCCTCAATGCTTCCACTCCAGGGCAGTAGGAAAAGTTGATTCTTTGAGAGCTGTGGGGCCTCGGGATGAGCAGTCCCCTTTGCTTCCTAGAACACACAACCATCAGAGGTGTTGGTACCGACCCGTCCACTTTCAAAGGATGATGGGAGAGGAGAGAACTAGGAAGGTGAACACGCGGGCAGCATATCATCCCTGCAGGTCACGTCTCGTAGAATCTCCACAGTAGCTTCCCTCAGACCAGCTGTTGCCGTATGAACATCTAGTGGCTCTTTGCACTGCACTCTCCCCACACTGTCCACGCTGGGTCAAAAGTCTGGTTGGTTTCTTTGTTGTTGTTCTAAAACACTGATGTGAACATGTCAAACGGCTTCGTGGTTGATCTGGCGTAAGCAGATGTGAACCCTTATCTGAACTTAATCTGAACCGCCCTGAGTTTTCTTGGGTCTACAGAATTGGAACTGAAATTTCATGGAAACTGGCTTTCTCAAGAAAATTTTTGGTGAGCCAGGAATACTGTGGGAGCAGCCCTTACCCATGGTGTTTTGGCAAGTTTGACTTTGGCCTCAGAACGAACCAGGAAGTTCAGAGGTGAATGAGAATGAAAAAATAATAAAATGGTAACTGATCTCCCCCGCCCCCCTTTTTCTACATCAGAAAGGTTTGGTTTAAAATTTTTAAAGAGCGTGTTGAGTCAGTTTTAGCATCCAGTCCAGGCCTCATTTGTGCGCTGGGGGCGTGCGGGATCTCCTGGCCCATGCAAGGTGAAGAGGGGGATTAAAGGTCCCTTCTGCATTGTGTACATGAGTCTCAATTTTTGAAACTACAAATTCCATGAAACAACGAGTTGGTTCTATTTTCATTGGCTTTTGCCTGCAGTTAGGGATGACACAGGGGATGTTTTAATTAACAACCTTCTCCCAGTGTAGTGGCACACTCTTTAAACCCAGCACTCGGGACGCAAAGACAGGCGGATCTCTGTGAATTCAAGGCCAACCTTGAACTCCAGGTCAGCCGGGGCTATATAGAGAGACTACCTAAGCAAACAAACAAAACTTTCTTTTCTATCACTCAGTTTAAATTGCTACCACCAAGTAGACGCATCTCTGTGCACTCTTGGCACATGCACTACATGGCTAGAGTTTTAGCATCCGCACAGTCACAAATGGTGCTGGGATCCCACGATAACAGCCACGGGCAGCCTCCTCTCTGCTGTGTGGTCATATTCTGTTCCGTGAATATGGGCTCTCCCTGTTTCACTGTTTGAAGGGATGGAGGCTCAGGGAGTATCACCCACTTGCCTGCTGTCTCAGGGCAAGGTGAAAACTCCAACCCTGCTCTCTTGGTTTGCTGTTAAGGATGTTCTGTGCTATAGCACCCACGTTCTACACGTGGGGAGAACATGGAATGCAACCACTCAAAAATGTACTTTTAATCCTCACTCTCAGGAGAACAGAGACAGGCAGATCTCCATGAACTCAAGGCCAGCCTGGTCTACGCAGAAAGGTTTGTTCCAGTCGAGGCTACGTAGTAAGACCTTGTTTCCAAAACCAGTTATTCAAAGGGAACTTGTATCAAGAAAGAGCAACAGCGCCAGTTACTGGTACGTGGCCTTGCTGCCCCAACAGGTGGAAGGGTGTCCGTGAAGATGGCTCAGCTGGCAAAGTGGCTCCCCCATAAGGGTGAGCTCCTGAGTTTTGATCCCAGCACCCAGTGTAAAGCCAGATGTGGTGGTAGATGCTGTAACCCTAGTGCTGAGAGTGAGGGTGGGGACAAGCAAATTCACGGAGTTCACTGGGCAGGCAGTCCAGGGGATTCAGTGAGAGACCTTTCCACACATACATCTGCACATAACACACACACATACACACATGCAAACACACACATGCATGCACACACAAACACACATGCACACCTGCACACACATGCACACATGCAAACATACACACATGCACACATGCAAACACAACAGTGCATGCACACACATGCAAACACACATGCATGCACATATGCATACATGCATACATACACACACACACACACACACACACACATACACACATGCACGCACAAGTTACAAGGATCTCCAAGGAAGCTTCTTTCAAGTGCCTGTTTCACTTTGTGCTTGCTCAGTGACTATCTGGTGAGAGGTTGTTGCTTTGACATTTTGTTGTGTTCACAAAGCTTTGCAGAGCGTAGCACTTAGGATGGCAACGGTCAGTTCTGATCAGTGTTCCTGTATCTTGTTTGCCACCAGATAATTCATGTTCATTTCATAGTGAGACAGAGACTTGGCCTCAAGTTAACTGGCTTTCTAGGCTGGCTGTGACCGTGTGCTTCTGCCTCAGCCTCCCGAGTGCTGGGATGACAGGCTTGTACCCCACTCCTGGTTCTGTGTTTATTTCTGCACTGAGGCTCAGACAACTATGACATTTAAGTATTTGTGTTATAACATAAACATGTGTAAATTATAATAAATACAAGTATATGATATTCTTGTGTGATTCTACAAAGTCAAAATTTACGAACATCTGAAAGTTTTCAACTTTTGATGAAATTACTTCCCCTCAGCGATTCTTACTTCATTGTTTTTTCTGGCCGGGGTTTAAAAGCCATTCCCCTTTTGTGAACCAGAGGGCCAGATTATGAATAAATGATGGCCTTTGGATTGTCCCTGTCTGTGCTGTGATTTCTACAGAGTCCTCCTCCGTCAGCCTGGCCCCCTCTCAGACGTTCATTTGGGATATAGCCACACAGGCTGGGGCAGAACAGGCAGGCAGAGAGACACGGAGAGGGACGAGTTCCAAACTGAAAGGTCGTCGGCCCCCTGAGGGGGGAAACTCTGACCCTGAGTGGAAAAGAGTAAGGTTTGGCTGTGGTCAAAGTGTGTAAAATTACCAAAAACCTCCAACGTGTGTACAAGGTTTCCACTGAGTACCCCAAGGCAGGGTTAGCAGTGCAGTGCACTCACACGATAACCTAGCCTCGCACTAACCCTGCCAATAGTTCAGGGATAATATTTTCACTAGGGTGAACTGCTCTTGAACTGTTTCTGTAATTTATTTGGTGCAAACAGGCTTCCCTTCAACCCCAGACGTGTATGTCTTATGGCTGCCCGTTTGTTTACTGTAAAAACATGTTTATTATCGCCAATGCAAGCAAAGCTCTCTTTCCCGTGGTGTCTCAGTTCCCCCAAAGCCTTCTCGTCCTGTGTACCACAGCCCAGTGATGAAGTAGACTCAGTCCTGTTCCAAACCATGTCCCGTGTTTTCTTTGGACTTACCTTCAAAAATCTATTGCTAAAAGCAACTCCCAGTGTTGCGTGACCTTTTCCTGTGATGGTGCTTATCCTTTGGGCTTGAAATGATTTCCTCTGTGTTGATGAAAATGTCAAGTGTGCATGAGAACCTGCCAGAACATGGACATTGGGCTGAGCAGAAAAAGGAGAAAAGCTGCCTGGCTATGAAGAAATCAAGTCTAGGAAAGTCCCAAATTGGTACAATCACATCTGCCATCCCAGTGGTTTGCCACTTAGCCTTTGGTGGGCACCGGAGGAAAAGAAGACCTTGGATGATCCTCGAGCCAACATCTTCCATGGAGACTCACTCATTCCTGGATTTTTTCTTGAGTGGCTGCTAAACCGCTCAAGAACTGTGCCAGCAAACACCCAGGAACAGAAATGTCACATCCTTTGCAAACCCTGCTTTTGTTTTTGTTTATGTTTGTACCTGCCCAATCCCCATCTTGTGTTACTACAGAAAATTGTCTCCGGTTCATTCCCAGTCCTTAGCATGCAACGTCTCTTTCTGGAACCCAGGGTCAGACAAGCACTTTAGTATCCACCCAGCCCTTCATGATCATGGTGAGAAAAAGAGAAGGGGTGAGTCACCAGGTGGAGTTTATGTGGTTATACTCAGGGGAGTGAGTGTCATGGCACCATGTGGCAGGTGTGAGGCAGGTGTGAGGCAGGTGTGAGGCAGGTGTGA
>OU015745.1:2126842-2171744 GCA_907169655.1 Acomys percivali | reverse complement strand
ACCCACCCATGCTTACCTACACCCAACCATGTTTACCTACACCCACCCATGCTTACCTATACCCAGCCATATTTACCCATGGCCCTGCACTCGGGCATCATGACTCTGCACTCGGGCATTATGGCTACACACTGGGGCATCATGGCTCTGTACTCAGGTATCATGGCTACACACTCGTGCGTCATGGCTCCGCACTTGGGAGTCATGGCTACACACTCGGATGTCATGACTCTGTACTCGGGCGTCATAGCCCTGCCACTTGGGCATCATGGCTCTGCACTTGGGGTGTCAGAAGACTCAAGTTTACCTGGGCCTGTATATCTTCACTTCCAAAGGCTCCCAGGGCATTGAAGACTTGTGTTACCTCAATGCAATTTCTTGCTAATCTTTTTCTCTGTACAAATGCCTCAGTGTACAGCGACAGGAAAAGAAACCTACCATCCTGAGCTTGCAGAGGAAATGAGCCGCTGCAATAGAAATGTATGATAAATGAGCCTTCTTCAGGGAAGCATGGAGAGATATCAATATTATTTCAAGCAGATGAGAGAGAAAAAAAAAAAAAACCTCCCTAAAACTCTTCTTGCAAGATGTGAATGAACCCCGAAATTAAAGAGGGTGTGGACACAAGGGAGGTAACCAGGTCAAGAGAGAAGAAGTGAAGTGCACGGTGGGAACTTGGAGATTCGTTCATTAGTCTCTCAAAAATAAAGGTCATGTCGTGAAGCCGAAAGAAATCTCTGAAAAGAAGAAATGTTCAGCCAGTGTGGGCTGAGTTTCCTGCACGATCACAGTTTTTCCTTCCCACACTCACCCAGAGTCTGTCCTGAGGAGCCCTGTGTAAACTCCTCTGTTGAAGCTTTGGCCTGTAATCACTCAAACGCCCAGTGAAGCACAGACCCCTTGAAGAGAAATGTGTTTTCTATGAGTGCTCATTGTTAAGGGACCCTAGCATGGGCCGTACCTTTTCTTTTAAATTTTAAAAGTGTATGATTTTTACTTTTATGTCTGTCTGTCTCTGTGGTGGTCATATGTGAGTGCGAGCACCTACAGAAGAGGGTGTTGGCTTATCTGCTGCTGGAGTTATAAGCTGTTGTGCGCTACCCCACACCGGTGCCGGGAACCAAACTCAAGCCCTCTGGCATCTCTCCAGCCCAAGGCCTTGCTTTTAAACAAAACCAAACTTGAATTCTCTACTCTCAAGACCACACAACAAGGAACAAGTTTGAAAGCCATGAGCCTTCACCAACTCTCAAGTCAACACTTCAGCACTCCTTCCCCTGTTGTCAAAGGGAAAACATGCTCAGCTACAGCCTTAGAGTGGGCCCTCCTCTGGGAGACATAACAGACAGAAACCTCCGGGCCATAGTGGCTGCTGCACCACGCTGCATTCGACTCATTCCTTCAGACACCATTTGGAGCTGGAGCTAAATTGAAGGCAACTTCTTAAGAGTCGGCCACATTGCCACCTGTCCTTGCCACAGGGCTTTCTGTTTGTTTTGGTGCTGGCCTTGAAGTAAATATGTCTTGGAATCACCAAAGTGGCCGGCCCAGTGTTAACCCTCTGGTTTTGAGATGTTGTTTTTATTTTAAAATGTATTTTGAGTCTTGACCAGTTTGATTAGGTTTTCAAAAGGCCACTCGCACTGACTCAGCCTCCGTCTCTTGCACTGTGAGAAGGGCTGCTCAGCAGGGCTGCCTTTAAAGAGTCAATATGAGGGATGAAGGAGACCAGCCCTAGTGGAGCTGGGCACTGGGCACGTGTGCGCTGCTGTGGTCATGTCTTGTCACGTAGGAATGCTGCTGGTCAGAAGCCTTCTCCTGTGTCTACCGTTTTCTTGCTGTCAGGGCTCATGTGAAGTTCCCTCCCTCCTACCTCAGTCCCTTCATTATGAATGGGAAACGGTGTGTCTTGGGCTTCCATGAGCTAAGCAAAAGCATCCCATTTCCTTCCGCCCTGCGAGCCTTGTTAGTGCTGAGCATCATGCAGTCTGACCCTGCAGTGCCATGCCTACCTTGTGCTCAAACCCTGCTCTGAGACCCACTTTGTTCTCATAAAGATCCTGGAAGGTAACCATAGTTAACGACTTGCTTTTTCCAAATGTGGAAACTGGGGCAGAGAGCAGCTTAGTGGTAGTTACAAAGCTGCAGCTGAGTTAAGCACTGAGACCAGGAACTTGGCCATAACACAGAGCACTCCTTCACTGCCTCAGTTTCCCCACTAGGATATCAGAGGCAGCCTATGCACTGAGCAAGTTTTTTTTTTTCCTCTAGACAAGATCCCCGGAGAAATAGTGGTCCAGTGTGGGCTCAGTACTGAGCGCCTGTGTAGCTGGGGAGAGCGCGGGTGGGAGAGGGCTGCAGCTCTCAGTCACAGTACTTGGCACCCGCTGAAGTTGAGTCATTGAGAATTTCCTGCGCAGCCACCGAAGAATAACGTGGAAGGTATTCAGCACTCCGTACGGACATGTAAGCCCCGTGAAGTAATGAGCTACCTGCCACTTCTGTTAACACAAAGAGAGATCGCTCTATGCAACCTGGATGTCTGCGGAGACTACTGTGCTTAGGGATGAAAGGAATGCCATGCTCGTATGTGGAAATGTTTAATAGGCAAAGTCAGACAAAGATCAGGGGAGGCAGGCTGATGGGGAGTGACCTGAGGGAATGGAAATGTTTAGCTACGCAGGGCTCCAAACGTGACAGGACAACAGACGAGAATGGCGGAGACACGGGACGACCCCGTGTCAGCTCCCGAGGTCCAGGCTCGCTAGGCCAGCCATACAGGTGATCTCAGGGTTCAGTGAAAAGTATGTAAGGTGGAAGGCCATCAGCGGAGGCACCTGCCAATCTTGTGCTTCCTATGCACATGTGCACATGTGTATGCCCTTCTCCCATGCATGTATGAGCACATACATACAACTGTTAACATATGTATAAAATACATATCCACAAGTACACACATGCACACACACATACACACACACACACACACACACACAGAGAGAGAGAGAGAGAGAGAGAGAGAGAGAGGAGTGGAGTAAGCTTTCTCCTCCCTCACTGTCATTTACTATCTGTCTCACACTATTTATAAGGCAAAAAGTAAAAAGCTATTAAAGTGAGAGTGGACATGGAAGACCTTTGTAAAGTGTGCACTACCACATAAATATGAGGAATTCAGAGGCAGGAAATTGAGCAATGGGAGAGACTAAAGCAGAAGCTGTGAGCCTGCCTGGCTGGGGCCAAGGCTTGGCCGCTCGGTGACGTCATGGTGACGTCATGGTGACAGCATTCACCTGTCCGAGCTCCGTGCAGCTCACCTACCCAGCTGACCGGCCACACTGGCCTACAGCCACTGACTTCTGGCCCGGTGACACACGCCCCACTTCATGGATGAGAAAACACATACTATCGGACCTAACACAAAACGAGTATTGTTCACTGATCAGTTTAACACATAACTGTCTTGACGGAGGACATTAGACACTATCTGTGAGCTGTGGCTGTTTTCAAGGGTGCTCTATTCCCGTGGTGCCTGGATGTTCCTGTCGGTCATAGAACTTGGGGAAATGAAGCAGAAAAGGGGCAAAGAGTGCAGCCGGCTCTGCGTCTTCTCAGCACTACCTGTCTGAAAGTGTAAGATGTGGATTGGGAAAGAGGAAGTGACAGGCCCGTGACTCACAACACCCAAACTAAGACAAGGTGGGATTTTCTTGTGGTTCCCAAACAAACCCAAAGCAGTTCAGAGACCCAGTGTTTAAATGTTAATTATCTGCAGCCCTACAACTGTCCACAGTGAAGATGTCTTGGCCACATCACATCCAAGGAGCCAAATGCTTTCATCTTGCAGTCTGCTTAGAAAAGAAAAGTTCTTTCCAGGGTGTGCTCTCCTCAGGGAGTGTCCTGAGTTTATTTGCAGCCCTTACCTTCCCGAGGGCCACTGTGAAGGGTCTCTGAGGAGAGGAAAACCTGCAGTTTCCTGAGGTAAAAGACTAGCTCATCTCGCTCTTGTACTGTTAGGGTCCCTGAGGTGTGCTGTAGCCAGCTTTCGGCATCCATGGACTCTCCACATTTAAAAGCAGATGTGCAAAAGTGTGTGTGTGTGTGTGTGTGTGTGTGTGTGTGTGTGTGTGTGTGTGTGTGTGTTTATGGGGGCGGTTGGGAAGCTTAGGTGTCTGATATGCTACAGGTTTCAAACCCTGCCGCCCACAATTTAATTAACAGGGAAGTAATCATGTCTGGGCACAGGGTAAGTGTTCTCCAGTCTTTCTCTAAACACACTTTTATCAGGGAGGGAAAGAGAACCTGTGGCATTCTGTTCCATAAACAAGAATAGCTGGGTCGTCCTGCACAGCGCCTGGTCAGGGGGAAGACTAAGAAACTCACTAAAATGCAGCCCAAGTCTCCGATGAGAATTCAGACTTCTTGTGCTCTTCCAAGACCAAGATGAGACAGATAATGGAAAATTAATTTTAATGTTAATAATGTGCTTTTGTTGGCAAGGGTCGGCGGTCTGTCCTTACGCTCCAGGCTCTGTTCTTGCGTCCATTTTGTCATTCTAACCCTTCAAGTAGGTTTTAAAACACTGCAGCAATTCCTTACTCAAAATACATTTTTCACAATTTCTTCTCCTATGCAAATGAAGAAATTGAATAAGAAGGCTTTGGATCAAAAATGGAAGTGAATTAAAACCCAAGGTTTCAGGGAGCCTTGGGCCTGGGGGCTGTTGAGTGTCTTTGCAGTGTGCAGTGAGTGGGCTGTCACATGAACAGAGCGTATGCAGCGTGCTCTTCCAGGTGGTGGAAGGATTTAAGGCTTCTAAACACACGGCCCCTTGTCATGCCACCCGCACAGGAGCACACTTCACATCTTTGTCTCTTGAGCATCCTTTCTCAGATTATGACAAAAGGTGACAGGCTCCAGTTCTGTGTAACTGAGCTCCACCCCAGAGAAATATGCAAACTAAAATATTCAAAATTAACACATTCTAATGAAATGCAGATCAGATTAGCCTTGGCAACAGTTGGTTTTTAGCCCAAGGTGTTTTGTAACTCCGTGAAGCATGTTTCAAAGCTCTTCGGGCTGGTGGAGTTTGGAATGGAGTCTGGCCATGGCCAAGGGGGAATTTAGACTCAGACAGGGTTTTGGGATGAGAAGGACCTTCTCTGCTCAGCTCTGGATCCCAGCTGCCTGGGTAGAACCCTGACACCATCTTAGTGACTTTGAGAGTTCAAGCAGATTACTGGACTCTTTATCCCTCAGCTTTCTTATCTGCCAAAAGGTGTTGCTAGGACCTTCGACCATCACACTGAAACAGCAGTCAGGCAAACTGGTGTGTGGCTAGATCAAACAGAACCCAGCATCTAATTCACTGTCAGCTATTATTATTAATTTGTTGTGAAATCAAAGTCAAGAGAGGTCATGAACTTCTCTTAGTTGCGGTAATGGATGAAGCCAGGGACTCTGGTCTGCAGGTTCCCGCTCCTCTGCCAGCACCTCACAACTCCTCCAGGCCACGTCTCTAGCTGAGTTTCTGTTATTTTGTCTTGGACAAGAGTTTTCTTTGGCTTTGTCAGTGAAGACTTAATTCTCATCCTTGATCATCAGAGAAAGGTTAATTTGGTTTTGTTGTGGACAGGCTAGGCTAGAACTTCTTATCCTTACACTGCCATCTCCAAAGTGATGGAGTGCAAGCCTGCACCCCCATGCCTTGTTTATGTGGTGCTGGGAACTGAACTGAAGTCTGCGTGTGGCAGGTGAGCATCTATGAACTGAGTTCCAGCACTAGCCCAAGACCAGCCTCTCAGGAGTGAAAGGATGAAGTTTTGTACTGGATGAGAGTTGGAATTTGTGCTGGGTAGTTTCCCATGGTCCCCCTCCCTGCGCCCCCCGCTCCCCTCCACCATCAGAAGATACCAGGAGAAAAGGCAAAACAAATAGGCAAGAGTTCCTGCCACCACCAACAAAGCCAAGTACCCAGGAGCCTGTGAGACAGAAAGAACCAGAAAGGAGCTGGATGTGCGACTCAGTGGTAGAGCATGTGTCCGCCATGTGGGAAGCCCTGGCTCAAAGCTCAGCACATAAACAGGAAAGAGAAAGGACCCGAGACTGCCCGGACCACATCTCAAGCGCAACGCATGGAGACAGGCTGGAGATGTGGTCCCACGTGCCTCCTCTTACCCGAGGAACCCCTTCCTGCAGAAAGTAAGCAGAAACAAAGGACAAGCCGTGTGGAGGGCTATATTAAGTGTGGCTTTTGTGTTTGTCTGTCTGCATGCCCCACCATCCCATCCACTGTAGCTCTTGCCTGCTCTGCCTTTCAGGTCACAGCCCCAGGTGCTTGAGGCAGCGTGTAAAAGATACACGTGAAGGTGGATTGTTTGCATATGGCAGTGGACAAAGAAAACCTGCAGATGAGTAAGGACTCAGGGCAAGCCAGCTATTTGTGCCTGTAAACAGCCCTTCAATTGGGCCCTGGGAGTAAGGGACATGACCTTCTCTCTGTAAACTAGTGTGGCTTTCTTATTTAAAGTATGTTTTTTGGTTTTGTTCTGAGACATTTTCTGAAATCTATCTTGAATGTCAGAAAGCACTTGACATCTCATGGTTAGATCTTGAACTCTGATCTCTGAATTATTACCTAGATGGCTTGGAATCCAGTCTATCACCCCCTGCCTCAGTAAGTTTACCTGTGGTGTGAAGGTGAGAACAGAATTCTCTGATGGGAGGGGAGAGTGGGTTAGCTCTAGTAAAATACGATCAAATCTGGGCACACAGGGAACACAGACTAAATGCTTTCTTGGATGACTTCGAAGACAATAACGGTTATTGTTGCTATTGTATACCTTGGGTCTTCTTAAAATAAGATGAAAGTCATCAAGTAACTTACATGTTTATTCAGAAAGAATACATTGAGGTTGTATTTAAAACCTACGATGGCATGGTGGGTGTTGTGAGGAAAACAGAGGCAATTAAAACATAAACTCAGCTCTCAGGAACTTGTTGTCTTCCAGGAAAGAGAGATAGAGAGGGGTCCCCCGAATAAATTAGTACAAATGTTAAATACTAAGTCGTGTATGAAACAGCTAGGCTCCAAATAACTCTATAGGTACACATTACCGTCATCATTTTTTCATCTGTGGCGCAGGCTGGTGATGCTGGCTAACCCACCCACTGCACTGGTTTGCAGGTGAAGGAACAAGGACAAGGGCGGAGCCCACATCTGTTGGCGCCCGTAGCCCAGGCCTGTCTATTGCACCTCCATTTGAGCTTGTGGAGTTTGTGGCCTTCGGTTTGGAAGTTGGAAGTTTCCAAGAAATGGTTATAATCAAGGAGGGGCGGAAATAGGAAAAATTGTGAAGAGATGTTTAGAAAATGGGAGGAAGAAAGTTCTCAAAGCAAACCCAGATAATTTGGGGTATAGATTAGAGAGCTAAGGTTGAGAGACTATGAGGATAAAACGGGGGGGGGGTTTCTTCCTCATGAACATGCCATTTGGTGGGTGCCTCTGGGATCAGAAAGCAGAGAGGGGCACCGCCGATCTCCAAGACTCAGAAGAAAAGATTTGCTCAGGGTCCCCCGTCTACCCAGGCAGGGGAGGGGCAGAAAGGCATCTGCATGTCCCAACCCAAGGTAAACAGAAAGCCAGAGAGGCCATTAAAGCAGAAACAGATGAGGATAATTAGAAGGGAATGCTCCAAAGGCTAGAAGGAGGCAGTGGAGCTAAAACAAAGGACAGAACTATTTCTGTCTATCTCTTCATGTCTGGAAATGCAGGCCTTTTGGTCCAGACCAGGCTACCACACCCTGAGTAGGACAGACTTTCTCACCGCTGGCCCTCGCTTGGTCCTCGTGGCATCTCCTGCTCACAGTGCCCAGAACAGATACTCAGGAGAACGTCTCCAATTGGAAGTTCTGCATCACCTCAGACAGGATTTCACCTTGACAGCAGTGACCTAAGTTAGAAAAGAAACCCCAGAAGGCAAGGTATAGTGATGCACGCCCTTAACTCGAGCTCTCAGGAGGCTGAGGCAGCTCAAGAACAGCCTGAGCTACGTAAAGAGATGAGGTAAGGCCAGCCTGAGCTACAGAGTAAAGCCCTGTCTTAATAGCTAATAATAAAACTTGACTCAGGTTTTCTCGAGGAAACATCTTAGAGTGTTCTCTGTGTCTGACTTATCTTTTCTCTACTCTTTCAGCTTGTCAGGTGGGTCAGCTCGTGGCTAAGGGACATCGGTGCCACTGTGACAGGAAAGGATACCCAGCAGAGAGCCTCAGAGAGCATTCTCAGCCAGCGTCCCACAGCTGGCGGGGCTAGTGTTTACCTACGTTGATGTAGGATGAAGTACACTGTGTCCTTTGCAAGAGAGGAAAGGTCAGAAAAAGTAGGGAAGCCCCAAATGCCTTCCAAAAGGAGGGATGGAGAGGCGAGAGCAATGACCTTTGTGTTCCTTTGTTTTGGGGTTCGGAGAAGGAACGGGCTAAAGGGTTTGCCTGAGAAGCGTGGAAGCTCTGAAAGTGGACAGCACAGCCCACCTTTCTGTACTCACCCGAGTAGTCTGCGGCCCTTTGACCTTCTGGCTGTGACTTCATGAGACGTGACTGGGGAGTGGCAATAGCCTAATTTGACTTTCCATGAGAGCCTTCATCAGATGGAGCTTTCCCTACATAGCCCTGCAGCCCTACAGTGGTTATAAAACCACTGACGTCATCTCACGGAGTTTGGCACCCTCGCTTCGGAGGAGTCCCAGAGCCAGGGTGCTGCAGGTCATGATCGATGTTCTTCTGGCCGTGTTGCCTGTGGGAAACTTCTTGGGTGTTCGATTGGGCTTGGAGTAAAGGTGCTACAAATGTCTAAATTGTGTTTGCTCGGTGTTTACTAGAGTTTTGAAAGAGCAAATTATATTCATGGGTCAAAGAAAGGGACACCTGATGTCAGTCAAAAAATAAGTTGTCCTCTCTTTCTCTACGGATTTTGCTTTGTCAAGCTACGTTTGCCTCTAAGCTTTTCTCTCCCACGTGTACAGTGAGGGCGAGAGTGATGCCTTGTTCATCTGACTAGGGGTTAAGAACTCATGGCATGCGCTCAGGGCCTCCACAGTGATAGCTGCCCCATCGTAACTATATTCCAACTGCAGCAGCAGTGGTTAGCTCTGAGACAAGGGAACAAGGCCCCACAAACCATCTCTGTTTCTATTTCAGTGAGGAACAGTGAAGGAATCCCATCTTTGGGAATAGGGTCTCATGTAGCCCAGGCTGGCCTCAAGCTCACCCTGTTGCCAAGGCTGGACTAGAGCTCCCGACCCTCCTGAGGACAGGGGCTGCAGGCATGAGGTACTGTGGCCAGCAGAGAGGCTGCAGAGGATGTCTTTGTTGTTGTTGTTGCTTCGTTTTATTTATTTTGGTGTTTTAAGACAGGATCTTATGTAGCCCAGACTGTCCTACAACTTATGTTGCAGAGACTGGTCCTAAATCCTGATCTCCCTGCTCCAGTCTCCTCAGTGCTGGATTACAGGCGTGAGCGTCATGCCCAGCCTTGTAATGGAAGACCCTCAGCAGGCATCCTTAACAAAAGCAAAGGGCTACATTTCACCTCAGCCTTTCTTAGCACATTTTGTTCTATTCTTTTAGTACTGTGGGGTCTACAAGGATGCCTTCAGAAGCCGTCAGCCATCCCCTCCACCCTTCTGCGCCTTTTTGGCCTCCTACACACAACCTTAACTCTGTCTGACCTATGTCCTCTGGCATTGACAAGTAACATACTTTATCAATATTTTTACTTTTTCTTTATATTCCAATGTTAGAAGGTACTGATTCTAAGCATTGGAGGTAAGAACATCTCTCTCCGCCATCCTTCTCCCTTCCTCCCTCCCTCCCTCCCTCCCTCCCCATCTCTTCTCTCTGTCTCCCTCCTTCCTCTCCACTACCCTCCTCTCTTCTTCTCCCTCCATTTTCCCCTCCCTCCTCCCTCCCTCCCTCCTCACCCACACTTTTCGTTTCCCCAGGGAATTGCTTTGCTTTCTCTTCAAAGCCTGTTTTCCCATCATTTCTCTTCTGAGCCTTATGATATACTGTGATTACATTTCCTTCATTGCACAACTTTTGGGTTTTGCTAAGAAGGAACACATGGTTTTGGTTTGTTGGGCCCCTCACAGACGAGGGGTCACAAATGGCATGATGTTGTTTCTCACAGTTCTGGAGGTTGCAAGGTCCAGATGTGAGTTCCTCAGACGAGGGCGTCTTCTGCGCCATCAGCGCCTGTCTCCCTCCGCTCTCCCATGTCAGAGAGAGGCCATCCCTTGAGCTGGGGGCACTTACCTCATTCACAGAGTGTCACAAAGGCTCCGGGAGCATTTGTGCTTTGCTCTTGTGTGAGGTCCCCACCTACTCATTATTGAGGTTCCCTGGCTTCCTTCATGCACAGTCAACTGTAGTTCAAATAAACTGACTAGAAAGTTCAGGGAGCAAACAAGTGCACATTCAAAACCGTGCAGCCTTCTAAGTGGCGTGAAGAAGGCTCCTGTGGCCCTGCTCAGTCCCTCCAGGACATGACTCACCCTTCATTGAATCTATGTGTGCTGAGTTACCCAGGCATCAGTCAGAGACATGTGACAACTAGATCAGATCCACTGTTATGACGGAGCAGTGATGTGCTTAGGTGTCTACTTTCCTCAGCGGCTCCAAAGAACATGATCTGCTACCAGGAAAGTGGACGGTGAGCACTGTGCGCACTGTGAGCGAAACGGTGAGTGTTCTGAACTCTGCAGGGAAAACCTCGTGGCATAGAGCCTTCTGCGGTCTCAGGCTCCCACTGGGGAAAGGCCTCTTATTGATGGATGAGCTTTCTGCCAAACTGACCAGCACGGTCCCAGCCAGAGAGCTAGGTGCAGAAAGGGACCTCCCTGGAGAGCAGACAGCAGGGTGTCCTTTGTCATGGCTGAATCATGGATGCTACCATGCACTCCCAGGCTGTGGGCCACGTGCTGACTTGGGCGGAATCAGGGCCCTGAGCAACGATGCCTTATGACAGCCCTGGACTGTGCTACTCCACACTTCACAGAGAGAGAGAGCCCGCAGGGATCAGCTGTTGCTCCTGCCCTTCAGGGTTATGAAGGCCCACATGGTGCCTGTCAGTGCTGGGCTCGAGGCTCAGGGCTATCTGTGGCCTTACATCCATCCTCTAAGGAAGCCTTGCTTGTCAGGTCTTCCGAGAGCCCATGGTGGCCTCCTCCCTCAGCTGCGGGTTGTTTTCATTTGTTGTGGCTGAAATCTACCTCTGTGAGATAAAAATCATATATCTTCTTTCTGGGAATTTTTCTTTTATTTGTTGGGCATTTTCTGCAGTGTCTGGGGTTTTTAGGATTTGGCTATTATATCATGTAGATTGACCCTCTGAAACTTATTCAATTATCGTCCTTATTTTCCGCTGATTTGTCTTTTTGTATAATTATATTACATAAATAACTCTTCTACTAAAATTTTAATTAATTCTATTCATGTATTTTTCTTCTCTGTGGATGAGCTCTTTCTTCTGATGTACCCCCCCCCCCGCCCCCCCTCTTATTGAAGAGCAATATATTTACAAACAGTGTCTGTGTAAATGTTTTAGAGAGTCCACATGTCAAGGAAGAGGACACAGCTCACAACGTAGGGGCTCTGTTTACGTCTCTGGCACTCAGGGCTGCACTTCATCCCTGACACTCCCTGGCTTCCTTCAGTCTAAGCTTCCGCCATTTCTATAAATAATAATCTAGTCTTATCCAAGCTCGGAGAGGGCTAGTCACTTGATGACATGAAGCTACAGAGGAGCCCCGTAACATATGTCTCTGATAGGAATTTTGACTGAGATTGACCAGTCGCACCCCTCCCTCTCCCCCTCTCCCCCTCTCCCCCTCTCCCCCTCTATCTTTTGAGACAAGGTCTCACTGCATAGCCCAGGCTAGCCTCAAACCTGTCATAATCCTGCCTCTGCCTGCTGATTGCTGGCACTACAGCAATATGAAGGGAAAAAAAATGAGTTAGCATTAAAGAGCTGGTGGGAGAGTGCTGCCTTGACCTGAGAGATAAGCAGCATTTATACAAAAGTGGGGGTGGGTGGGGATGGGGTAGGTTTGTGTACCAGAAGAAGAGCGTTCACGTGGAAGGAACGTGAGGAGGGACTCTGGAAAGGGGGCAGTGACATCCAGAGAACAGTGACAGCAGCACTTTGAATAGGGCCACGTGGGCCATGCCAAGGACAGGAAGATTTCACGGAAGCAGCGTGGGAAGACACCGGGAGCGGTGAGGTCGGGCAGCCTCTCTCCAGCCGGGGCAGTCTCCTTGTTGACTCTCCGTCCTTGTAAGCTTTGATCTTTTACGGATGTTTGCGAGTTGTTGATGTAGTGTTCAGATAAAACCAAGAATCAGATTGGCTGTGCCCGCGGGCATTTCAGACTGCTTGTGTTAGGACTCTTTCCGGAGGGGGCAGGGCACCTCAGATTGAATCCTGGCTTCATGCAGCTGGGCAGGCAGTGTGCCACGGGGTCACATCCCGGCCCTATTGGCCTTTTCGACAGTGGGCGTGGGCTCAGGGATAGAACGCCTGTCTAGAGAGCCAGGAGCGGGGCGGGGGGGGGGGGGGTCACTCCCCTGCAGGGCAGATGGGTGTCTCCCGTGGCTCACCTTGACCTACTCCGGTGGATCGGGACAGCGCTGCTGAGGCACAGCACACGCTTAGGATCTCGCTCCATCCTACCCTCGTCTCTGCCCATAGTGCATTGGCCAAGGAAACATCTGGAAAGGTCAGAGGTTCTCTCTCTCACTTACGGATCACCCTTATACTTGCCCCAAGCCCAACAGTGTAGCTGTCTCCTTCGGGAGAAGGCCCAGGACGCCGAGAGTTCCCTTCATCTGCCGACGGGTGCCAGCGGCAGGGTTTCGCTCTAAGCATTCCGGCCTTACACTATATCCACTTATGTATAGAGCTACTCAGTCCGACTCATGTGCCGTACAAAACTCCACAGACTGGGTTACTTATAAAAATGCAGTTCAAGTGGGGCGGTGGTGGCGCACGCCTTTCATCCCAGCACTTGGAAGGCAGAGGCAGGAGGATCACTGTGAGTTCGAGGCCAGCCTGGTCTACAAAGTGAGTCACGGACAGTTCATTTCTCCAAGTTCAAGGTGCTTGTGGATGGGGCCCTGAAGAGAGTGAGGATGCAGGCTCCCAGATGAGATACTCACTCTGTCTTCACAAGGTGGCAGGAGGGAGTGGCCACTACTGAATGCCCTGACTCCAGGGTGCGGCTGTGTCCTGTGCTGTCATCTTCATCATTGCATTCTCAGTCCTTGGGTTTGGGTAGCAGTACAGATTTTTTGTTTGTTTGGTTTGGTTTGGTTTTTGGTTCTTTGAGGCAGAGTTTCTCTGTGTATCCTTGGCTGTCTTGGACACTCTTCGTAGGCCAGGCAGGCCTTGAACTCACAGAGATCCACCTGCCTCTGCCCCCTGAGTGCTGGGATTACAGGTGTGTGCCACTGTGCCCAGCTTGGGGGCGGGTACAGATGTTCAGAATGGAATAAAAAGCTGCAGTCCTTAAAGGGCTAGGGACTGCACCTCCCAAGACTACTAAACTCTGAAGACTACAAACTGAATCCAAATGGCTCTTCCGGTCACTGTAGCTGTGGACACAGAGGAGCTTCTAGATAAACACAACACACCAAGGCTTAGCATTAATTTTACTGAGACACATTGTGAGACACACACACACGCATTCATATATGCCAAGTCAGTGTGACACACACACACATGCATTCATATACGCCAAGTCAGTGTGACACACACACACATACACACATGCATTCACATATGCCAAGTCAGTGTGACACACACACAGGCATTCACATATGCCAAGTCATGCTGCTGCAAGTTGTCTGGTAGAAGCTAGAGAGATGGCACAGCAGTTGTAACATGCACTGCTCTTTCAACGAGCCCAAATTGGATTCCAGCCCCTGCCCCGCCCCCACTGAAAGATTCACAACTCCCTGTAACCCCAGCTCTAGAGGATCTGATGCCTCTGGCCTTTGCAGGCATCTATACTCACATGCATGTAAACACACACACACAGAGACAGAGAGAGTGAGACAGAGAGACAGACACACACACTTAAATAAAATGCTAGATATTGCTATCCTGTATATACATTTGTGTCTGTTCATGTATTTATAGCCACAGCTACACCTATATCTGTCCATCAACCTATCTGCCTATCTATCTATCTATCTATCTATCTATCTATCTATCTATCTATCTGCCTATCTATCATCTATCTATCTATCATCTATCTATCTATCATCTATCTATCATCTATCTATCATCTATCTATCTATCATCTATCTATCTATCTATCATCTATCTATCTATCTATCATCTATCTATCTATCTATCTATCTATCATCTATCTATCTATCATCTATCTATCATCTATCATCTATCTATCATCTATCATCTATCTATCATCTATCTATCTATCTATCTATCTATCTATCATCTATCATCTATCTATCATCTATCTATCATCTATCTATCTATCATCTATCTATCTATCTATCTATCATCTATCTATCTATCATCTATCTATCATCTATCTATCTATCATCTATCTATCTATCATCTATCATCTATCTATCATCTATCATCTATCTATCATCTATCTATCTATCATCTATCTATCTATCTATCTATCTATCTATCTATCTATCTATCTATTTTCTTACCTACCTGTCTGTCTATTATCTTTATTAAGGTCCTATGAAGCAACAGGCCCTACAGCAAACCAGTGAATGGTTTGCATTACCTTTGATTAATTATGTTTAAGAGCTCTTTATGCTCTCTGACAATTTCCCACACATATAGATAGAGTGCATTCTGGTTGCTGTCTGATTACCGCCGCTCCCACCTTTTCTAATCAGCCTCCCGTTCCTATTACACCCCACCTCCTCCCTACACATCCTGGACCTACATTCACGTCCTTTTTGTCTTTTGTTTAAGATCCGCCGAGTTTAACCAGCGTCATCTGGGTTTGGAATTATTGGCTGGTGCCTGGCGGTCTCCTCCGTGGGCGCATGACTGAAAACTGTGACTGCCCTCCCTCAGGATCCCTCGGTAGTCATTAGTTCAGAGAGGAGGACTAGAACCTCATAAGCCCTGCCCTGCCCCTTGACTGACAGCTGACAGGCCCAGTGTAGACCCTTGCAGGTAGACACAGCCGCTGTGACATCGTGATTATCACCCCGCCCCTTTTACTATTTTCTGGCTCTTGCATCCTTTCTACCTCCCCCCCCCAGACAATCCTTGAGCATTAGGGGAGGTGGTACCAAAGTCCTGCACAGGGCTGAGCAGGCAGACACCTCTTACCTCAGCTCCTCTCTGGGTTTACTGCCATTCAGGGCAAAGAGAAGCTTCTCTGACAAAGTCTTGGAGCAGCAACTCTCTGCTTGGAACAGGCTGCCTCAGATTTTATTCAGACACTGGTGTGACTTGATTGCCGATTCCTTTGCCCACTCCATTCTGAGAAGTTCTGCCTACAGACAGCGAGTGCATCAAGAGTCAGACACGTTCTGCCTCCGTGCTATTTCCTACTTGCGTGGGAAGCAGCAGGCAGCGAACTCCATGATGCACAGGTGACGTTCTGTGTTCGTGCTCACGGTTACGGAACACAGCCATGACACAGTGTCGCCATCCACGACGTGGGGGAACAATGGAGTGAGTAAGCTGCTGACAATGGGAATGCTGCCCACGGCCCCCTGTGCAGAGGCCCCCTGTGCAGAGACCTCCCCCCCGAGACAAGCAACAAGCGTGTGCGCGTTCCAGCTTCCCACGAAGGTGTAAATATATCTAAAGCGGTCACTATCATAGTGGGAGAACACTGAATAGCTCTGTAGTTTGCGTTTATTCATTGAAAACACTTTACGGACACCTTTGAACCGTTAATACTTACTCAATGGTGTGTGAAAGTATTTGCAACATAAAAAACGAGGTTTTTTTTTTTTTTTTTTTTTTTTTAAAGTCTAAAAAAAAAAAGCAGGGGAGGTGTAGTGGTAATTCTGGACCTGGAAGGCAGGGAGGGAGGGAGACGGAGCTGTAGGCTCCTTACCCATCTCTCCTCATCTCAGAGGTGTGGTCTGCCTAGGCAGAGACCTAGAGTGAGGCAGTGAGAGAGGAGCACTTTATCAAAGAGGCCCCCATTTCCTCCTCTGCCCACTAGTCCTTTCCAGGTCAAGAGTCACAGCTGCATTTTCTTTTTCTTTTTAGAAAAATAACATATATAAATATGAGCAAGGAAAAAAAATATTCAGAAAAGAATTAACTGTAATTATCTTTGTATAGAGTAGTCTGGTGATTCTTACATTTTGTAATCATTAGAATTTTTATTAATAAAGAACAGTTATTTTAAAAATTGAACAAGAAAATTGAAGTCCTTAAAAAGTGTAGCTGGGGAACTCAGGTGTTTGCAGGTCGGTCTGCGTCCACGATGAGGAGCAGCTTAGACGGCCCACAGCAGTGGCTGGGTCTTCTGAAGGAAGCTGCCATTAGGGTCTAGCATGAGAAGGTGGATGGCCAAGGGTGTGGCGTGGAAAACCCAGAAGACAGGGGGAAAAAAGGATCCAGAGTGAAAAAGATAAACATCAGCCCAGGTTCCTAAAATCACAGGCTCACTGATCTGGTCAGGAACCGAGGCCCGCTGGAAAGCTGGGGAAGCTGAGGAAGCTGAGAGCCCGAGGGAGCCACGCCTCTTAGTGTGCTGAGGAGACCTTGGGGTCCAGTACCCACGGAAGAAGATGGAGCTGTGGGTACCAACGACTGGGCGAATGACTTCCGGCATCTAACGTCAGTACAAGATTAGCAAGAGAAAATGAAGGCTCTAGGAACGTGGCTCTAAACAGCTGGACGTTGGCAAAGTTAGCCTCACATCTCCGTGTAAAAAAACCCTGCCTTTTCCTGCCGCAGAGGCAAAGGCCTGAGTTAAGTCAATAAAGAGTTTGTTAAATGGCCAAGCTTTTTTCTTTTCCATTATAAATTCCAAATGATAGCTTACCACTTAATATTCCTGTTCAGAATTGGTAATTTAAGGATTTAAGTGGAAATATTAGTGGAAAGAGATTTTTTTTTTGCTGTGATTCAAAAATAACACAAAATGCTATCATGCACTGTCTTCTGTTTTCTGGGCATTTGATGTCTGGCTTTGGCTTCTGGTAGGCAGAGTTTGGCTGTAGCCACACTTAGGGCTTTGGTTTCGACAGAATGGGTAATGTCACCCTTTTCTCCAAATAAGAGAAAAATTATTAGGGAGGCTATGAGTAATTACTACAGACGGGGAGAGAAGAGATGGGACAGAAAGCTGGATGCAGGAAGCAGAGTTCAAATAGGTTGAGAGACTCGGACTGGGCTTGCAGCTTCCTTAATTGTATTTCTGTTTCAGAGGACGGCTCCCTGGTTTTCACTGCTCTTTCACCCCAGTGTCGCCTATTCTCCAGAGGGGGGGGGGGAATGCTAATTCCAATGGAAAACTATTTTTAAATCGATCTTAATCTGTATTTTTTTTTTTTTTGAGTTGTTAGCCTTCCCTGTTTCCACCCAAGAATTGGCAGAAATCTTCTGCAGGGTACAGCCATCACTGGTTCACTCCAGTCACCTAGCTGGACTGTGTGGGTTGATAGCTCTGCTCCGGGAGCTCTCAGAACCACGGCTGGTCATTCCGTTGTTAGTCTCCGTCTCTCTCTTTCCTTTGTTTATTAATTTTTGCATGAGCTCACAAATACCTTTCCTAGTGAGACGTTTCACCTGACCCCGGCTCTGCTCCCCCACGATCTCCACCCCCCACTGAGCTCATGCTTTTCTGGATATGAATGACCTCGTAGTCTAGACTCACCGTTGAGGTGTTCACTGTCACGTACAGTGTCTTATACAATCAGCAGCTTGCATGTAGCTGCAGGCCCGCCGAGGTTTTGCAAGGGAGATGGTGACGCACAGGTCCGTGTTTTGTTCAGTGGACAGAACTGACCCCACAGGTTGAAAGATAGCTCACTCTTTTCCAAATGTCTCCAGTGAGAGAGAGGATGACCTGGCAGAAGCCGGACCCCACCTCCCACTTCACCCGCTAACCAGCAGCAGAGAACCTCGCCTGCTGGTGGCCTGGTTCCTTCGTTGCTCTGAGTGGCTGTTTCCTCTGTAAAGAAAGTGTTTTGGTTTTCTAATTGTTGCTTTATTATATTATTCTCTGTTTCTCTGAAAAGCAGTTTTCAAGGGATTTAAAAAAAAAAAAAGGATGATTGTAGGGACTGAAGAGATGACTCAGAAGTTCCAAGCACTTGCTGCTCTTCCGGAGGACCCTAGTTCAGTTTCCAACGTTCAGGCAGCTAACAACCACTGGTAACTTCAGCTCCAGGGGACCTGATGCCTTCTTCTGGCTTCTGTGGGTACCTGCACATACACATGACACACACACACACACACACACACACACACACACACACACACGGGGGGGGGGGGAGAGAGAGGGGGAAGGGGAGGAAGAGAAAGAGGAGGGGGAGAAAAAAGGGAAGAAAGAAGACATGAGGGATGGGGGGAGGGAAGGAGGGAAGGAGGGAAGGAGGGAGGCACTAAGGGAGATCTGTTCTCCGTCATCGTGGCTAACGGCCACTATAAGAAAATGTTCGGGAGTGTGAAGTGTAGGAGTCTGAGTGAAGTTTTCCACAAGGACACAGAACTCTGAGCTTTACCAGGCAAACCGACTAGCCTGTTCCTGAATCAGTGTGTTTGGGAAGGTATTGGTGGAAAGCCATCAAGGAGGTAAACTTGGTAAGGAGGAAGGAGCCAGGAAGGAGCCAGTAGTTGTATGCGTGATAAAAGCAGATATCTACAAAGCAAAGGCGAGGGACCAGGGATTCAAGAGGAAACGGAGGTGAGAAAGCATTTGGGCAGGAGAACTGGGAGGAAGTTGCCACAACAGAGCAGACATAGCACTGGCCTGGGGGTGGAGTCCCCACACAGCCCTGGGCTCATCGGTGACTAACTGGATAAGCAGGTGACTAAGGAAAGGGACTGACACAAAGAAGAGAGAAGAGGTTAAGAAGGAACACGTTTTTAGGTTATCGGGGTTAAAGTGCTCCTGAGACACGGTGTAGGATTGATTATTAAGAGCTTAGAAATTCAAGACAGAAGGTCAAGGCACAGGTCTAAACTAAGGATAGTTCAACTCTCAGCCACCGGGCTTGGTGGCGCACGCCTTTAATCTCAGAGGTGGGCAGATGTCTGTGAGCTCGAGGCTAGCCTGATCTACAAAATGAGTCCAGTCCAGGACAGCCAGTGCTACACAGAAACACTGTCTCAAAAAACAAAAAATAAAGAGTTCAACTGTCTCAAGAGCTGTGAGCTGATGGTGTTGGTAGTCCACAGTGGAGGTGAGGTGCTCTGGCGAGGGCAGGGAGGAGAATAATACACAGGTCAAGAACGGACTTCTGGAGGAAAGCCAGAGGGTAAGGGACGCATGAAAGAAGCTAAGTCCGGGTGGAGACAGAACAAAGCGCTGTGCACGGCGAAGCTGCTCCCTCGTGAGGAAAAGTAAGCATGTCAAGTGACATTTGGTAAATAATTTGAATTCTAAAAAATACGTTGAGACAATTGGAAGGCCAGTAGCTATCTGTTTGCTGCAAGTAGAGGAAGGAGAAGCCAGACCAAGGTGGATTGCGAGGAAAAGTGGAGCAACCCGGCACCGGGGCAAAAGTGTTAGTTCTAACACCCAGGCGGCAGAGGCAGGCAGAGTCTCTGTTGAGTCCCAGCCCAGCCTGGTCTCCATGGTAAGGGCTACATGGTAAAACCCTGTGTCACACAACAACAACAAAGCAAGAAGAGAAAAAAAAAATAAAAGGAAAAAGGAGACAGAAAGGGGGAGGCATCAAGCCATGGAGGAGGCATGACGCGTTCGCAGAGAAGCACCGGGGTGCAGGAAGACAGCAGGCTATTCCCTGTCTCTGTTCTTCCTCCGTCCTCGCTCCCCTCATTCCTGTTGCTTCTCTCCTCCCCTTCTTCTCGTCTTCCACTTCCTCTTCCTCACCTCTCTCTCTCTCCCTCTCTCTAATTCTAGAGGGGGCCCCTCTATGGGCCTCTCTGGCTTGGCGTGTTTTCAATGTCTGCTCTTCCGCTGCAGGTTTCCCTGTGCAGAGCACATGCTGGCCGCAGGAGACCCACCTCTAGGACAGTCCTGCGGCAGGACTCCACCTAGAGAGTGATGTGCGCATAGAGCTTGCTCTCTAGAAACCCAGAGAAGACCAATATTGAAAATCACTCAGTAGCCAAGTGTGGTAGCGCACACCTTTAGTCCCAGCACTCGGGAGGCAGAGGCAGGCAGATCGCCGTGAGTTCAAGGCTAACCTGGTCTACAAAGCGAGTCCAGGACAGCCAACACTATTGCAGGGAGACCCTGTCTCAAAAACCAAACCAAACCAAACCAAACCAAACCAACCAAACAAACAAAAAACCCGAAGTCCCATTAGCCCAGTGCGGAAGGGTATACTGCTAATTATGGTATTTGTATGATTTCTGCTTTATGAGGAGGTTGCTTTGACAGCCCATACAACACCAAAACCAAACGCCAGTCAGTAATTCCTACTTCGCTCAATGTTGAAAGTATTCTGACAATAACGGGGGTGATCCTGTGACAGGCGCCTGCTGACAAGCCTGTGCCTCCCCCTCACTTTCCTTACTACAGTGCATACGACACACTCAACCCAGACAGATCCTGGGGAGACACAGATCTTGTCCAAATGTCACATTCATGGGCCTCTTGGCTTTGATGACCATTTTCGCCTTGAACTCTGCACTTTCCTTGAAGTGGGAATATGATGTGTGTTGTATGGAAAGTCCTGCCAACTGTCCCAGCTGAGTTTTTTTGTTTGTTTGTTTTGTTTTGTTTTTTGTTTTTGTTTTTGTTTTCCCCACCATAATGAACGCTTCAGATGTCTGCCTTTTAAAAATAGAGGTAAAACCTTGAACACAGGCCTAGGAAGATAATTCTGCCAACAAAGCCCCTGCCGTGCAACCATGAGAAAGCAGATTTTTAAAAAACAGATTCTAAAATAATAGAGATTCTACCTCTCAGGCTGTGAATTTGTTCTCTGCAGGCCAAATCAGGTCTCCTTGCATTTGTTGAGCCAGTACGATGATTTAAGAGGCGACTTAGGCTGCTGCCTGTGTTACTGACTTTCCCTGTTGTCTGACATCACCTAACAGGAGCGGCCTCAGGAAGGGAGGGTTTGTCTGGGCTTATGGCGTGAGTGCACAGTCTGTGAGGAGGATGAGGAAGGCATGGCAGTCGGAGGAGGCAGGTCACCAGTCTTCCCTGCCGAGTTGCTGGCTGGTCCTCCTGACCTCACCACTTGCTTTTGCCGCTTTGTCAAGAAAGAAACCACCGGCAGCCATATGGGGTCTTCTGTATTTTATTTGTTAGATTGTCTTTTATTTGCTGCTTTGATGTATTTAATCTACTAAACTGTCCCAGATGGGTTTTTATACTTCATTGCTAATGAGAAAAGTGGGGAAGGAGCCCTCTTCTTTTAAGTCCGGTGGGAGAGGACATGTTTTTCCTCCCAAGTCTCCAAGTTTCAGTCACCCTTGATGGAAAATGCTGAGTGACAGTGGAAGGTCTGAGCCAACTTAGAGTCAAGTAGAAGGGGAGCAAAACACAGTGAGATTTTGGAAAAAAAAAATCTCTGCATGTTCGTTCTGCCTTGAGAAGACTCAAGACACCGAGGACCGGGGAGCCTTGCGAAGACCAGCACAGAGCCTACGCCTCTTCCCTTCCCTTCTGAAACATGAAACGCAGGGGCCACGCTTACAGCATGCTAGCATGTTTCCTGGCGGTTGTGTTTGTGGCAATGTGTGAGCCCCTTAGGTGGCTTTGGGTGGCTTTTGTGGGAAGCACATCTGATGTCAACCAGAAAGGAAAGGTCCCTGCAGTCGCTGCACGCTGTGGAGTGTCCACGCAGCTCACAGTGCTCTGGGAGTAAAAGGCAGCGGAGCACAGAAACCTTCTTCTGGAGTCCCATGACTTGTGTGAGGCGAACCTGTTTCTGTGAAGCCACGTCCCTCAGGCTCACTCCAGGCCCGCAGGGACATTTGCTAGAGACACGGGGAACTTTGCAACGTTTTCTTTAGATTTTTTTTTTCCCCTGTAACTGGAGCCCTGCCCCACCAAGACAGCTTAAATTTGACAAAGGGCAGCAAACTACCAAGTCTGATTTTTTGCCGGACTTTCATACGGATTGCCTCTCAGGATCTGAACAGCCAGTGAGTGAGTTGTGAGGCCACAGAAAAGCATATACTGACAAGATTCGTCACCACCACGCCAAGGCTTCCGGCCTTCTTCCTGTGCGGGGTAGCTCTATCTCTCACAGACACGGTATATTCAGTGGCTCGCTAGGTGCTGTTCTTTTTTATAACTGGTGTGTGTGTGTGTGTGTGTGTGTGTGTGTGTGTGTGTGTGTGTGTGTGTAACAAGGTCATCCTTAGGTGTCGTTCTTCAAGGGCTATCACCTTGTTTTTTGAGACCTCAGGTTCACTCTCTGGGACCTGGGAGGCTGGCAAGCTAATGGTCCCACACAAAAAATTTCTCTTGGCCTCTCTGGCTATGTGGGTGTTAGGAATCAAACTACTCTTTTAAGCTTGGGAAACATTTAGCCCTAACTTACCGAGTTATCTCCCCAGCTTGCAGATACTGTGGTCTTAAGGCTTTTGAATAAGGGCCAAGCTTCATAACGACAGTATGAATTCAAACAAAGAACGTGTGTGTTTCCTTTCTTTCTTCCACTCTGGTTGTAACTTCCCTAGTTGTTTTGTTTTTGACTAACCTCCAAGTAATTGGCTCATCCGATCTACAGGGGAAGACGGACATGTAATTAAATGGGAAAATCCATGTAAATGAAACCTTCGCAAATGATTGGGAAATTCTAAGATATCATCAAGTACTTTTTCAGCAAAATTAACCTTCTCAAAGACATATACATTTCTGAAAGATTCTTGCCAGAGGCATAACAGAACTCTCCTCCCCCAGTCAGCTCCTGGGAGTGGCCCAGCATGGCCAGAGCTCTCCAGCCAGCCATCTCCCACGTATGAGACGTGTCTTCAGCCACTCAGGGGACCTAGATGAGCCTTCAGTAGCCGCAAAGCACATATGTAGATTGTAAAGAACACACTTGGTGGGTTTTTTTTTTAGTGGTTCAGTACCTACAAAATATTGACTGTGGCCGGTGCACTGTCTGTGAAGCACTTCCGGTGAAATGGCCTACTGTGTTCATCCCATCCTAACACAGACAACCCAACTGCCACGGACTGGCAGGTGTGGCTTGAGCTAACAGTGTTCAATTATTTCCAGTGGAGAAAATATATTTCCAGTGGAAGTGGTATTTATTATATTTGCATCTAAGGAGCCCACCCTGTCTGGCAGCACCATGGGTATTTGTGAAACCCGGCAAGTGTTATTTCAAGTGAAGGAAGCATTGCGGATAATCCAGTGTTTCTTTCACTCTCCTTGCAAATACTTGGAATCAATGTAGCTTAAGAGCATCCTCAGCACAGGGCCACCATGTTGCCAAGTGCCGTAAAGGCAGCAGGTGGGTTAGAGAGCTCTAACCACGGCCCCGCACTCCCTTTGTTCTCTGCGTTGAGCTCAGATGTTAACAAGGCTTTACCGTAATTTCTTTGTAGTTTAATTTCCTTTGTGATTATTGCTTTTATTTAATGGTGGTATAAAAATATCCCAGGGACTGAAGAGAAATTGCAGCCCCCTTTCACATCAGCATTAAGAAGTTCTCCATGAGTTTGCCTTGGGGCCGAGATTAAAAGTTAAAATAATTTCAGATGAAAAAGGCCATCAGGGAAACCTTTACATTCCTTAACAAAACACAGGGCACTACCTGTATCTACGCAGTGTGTGTTCTCATCACACTGGGCCCAAGCTTAGGACAAGCTGAGGATGAAGATGTGTGTGTATTCACAGTCGCTCTCAGAGGCGCCTGCCGGCATCCTGCCGTTCCTAACAGCTCCCTGGAGAGCTCGCAGCATCTGAACACATTAGGGAGGAAGGCAAAGGAAAGCATCCCTGCCTCACCCAAGGACCACCATGAATGTCACAGCAAGGAGAAGGGTGATGGGAATCCACCTCCTAAGTGTTAACTTTGCAAAGATGTTTTTCACTTCATGTTTACTATCCCACCTATTAATGTGTGTTTGCTTCTGACACTTCGTTCATTTTATAACCTGATAGTGAGCAGGTTCGACTTCATGGCTATTTCCCAGTCTGGGTGTTGAAATGGCTGAAGGGTTTGCTTCTTAAACAAGACAGCTTTTTAGAAAATCTCTCACGTGTTTGTTCAGGAAGCAGCACACATGCATTTTGTGAACCTGGGCTTCAGAAACACAGCACATTCACTGAGCCCCGATGGGATATGCTCTGTTTTTTTTTTTTTTTTTTTTTTTTTTAATTCAGAACTTCACATTGGTTTAGCGCCTGCGTAGATTCGGAGCTCTCTGAAGTAAATGAAACCACCCAGAGTCTCTGACTGCATTGCTGTGTGTAGTTTGAGCAGCTTTTTGTAGTTGCTCAGAGGGAGGGAATGTGGTCCACTTCCTCCCCTAATGTAAAATAAAGTACATTATACTGAAAACAATAGTTGAACTTTCACAAATGAGCCCACAGTTTATCTTCCTAGGGTTAGCATTTTAGTTAATTAAAAACTGAGAGCATCAATTTTCTTAAAGTTAAAAAAAAAAAACAATTCTGTATGAAATACCCGTATCAAAACGTTGGTAAAGTTTTCTTACTTGGAGCACTATTGTAGGTGGAGATACAGTTGGAACTGATATGAAAAAGCACCTTCAAAGATAATGTTGTATTTGAATCACAGCATATAATTCTTACACTGTAGAGAAAGTGCTATGGTAAATGTAAACACACATAGATAATTTAAATAGTCTTTGTCATTATTATTATTATTAATTATTATTATTATTATTATTATTATTATTATTATTATTATTATTAAAGTATGCGTACCTGTGTCAGGGTATATGCACATGGGTGCAGTGCCCATAGTAGCCAGAAAAGGGTGTTGGGTCCCCTGGAGCTAGGTTACAGAAGGTTGCGAGCTGTGTAAGGAAGGTGTTGGCATCAGGATACCCATCCTCTAGGAGAGCAGAAAGGGTTCTTAATCACAGAAGCGTCACCTCAGCTTCGCTTATCTTATATGACAAGCATAGAGAATAGTTAAGAAAAAGTAACACATGATTATTAAGTAGTATCCTAAAACATGCACAAATATTAAACAAAATGAGATGGTTAATAGCTGATTTAAAAATTAATAAAACCTCTTTTTATTTTCTTCCTCAAGGTTACAACCGCAGCACCTAATTTGCTTTTAAAAATGTATTATCTGAACAATTACTTAAAAACACTATTATGAGATTCGACTCTTAATGGTTAAGATTAACAATGCTGATTTTAATTAAAAAATATTTCCCTAGTAAACTTTCATTAGCCTTTAAAAAAAAGAAAAGAAACCCATGTTTCCACTACTTCCAAAGTTCTGGTAATCACTCATGCAAATGAAAAAATAATGTATGTTTTCCATACATGCATAAATTGTTCCACAAACATCTGGTAATGAAGCTTTAAAGCTGCTAGAATCTACCACAGCCCAGGTGTTCAACACAGCCGCTCTGGAGCTCAGCGATTGCCCCCAGTCATTTGTTGCAACTTGTATTGGCATTTTTATGGCTGGGATGAGGGGCAGGGTGATGACATCATGCGCTGGTGTTAGGAAGGTGCCGCGAATTCACCTCGAAAAAGCTCGTCAATGAGTGATTGTTGCTGAAACCGACTTCATTGGTGGCCGCCACGTTTTGCCAAGTGAAACATCTGGGCACAAAGTTAGCAGTGGCACACCTTGTAAATAACTTAATTGAAACTAATTGCCAGAAGTTTGCAGCGTGCAGGGGCAGTCACAAGCGCTATTCCTCACTCTGCTGACGAAGGCTGAAGCATCTGTGCTCATGGACTCTGCGGCAGCGACAGAGGAGGGAAGTAGAAAGTGTGGCGGACGCAGATGCAATGGCAGGACGCTACAGAAATCAAAGCCACACCATAGTAGGGAGAACGCCCAGTCTTGTAAACCTCTTTCACTTAAAGATATTTTCTTCAGAGAAATACTTTCAAAACTTATAAAGCAATTTAAAAAGTATGACATTTAAATATTAGGTAGAGATCTATATTTCCCCCAGAAAGCTATGTCATTTTGCTCATATTATCAATATAGAAGGTAATAGTAATACTGACAAAAATATAAAATTATCATGTGTTCTAGAGACACATTTTGAAGAGATTAAAAAGCTGTATTTTGAAAAAAGAAAACTAGATTAGTCATGAAATATGTACTTTATTTTCTCCAGTCAATACTCTTACTAACGTTTAGAATAATTTTATACAGACCCTTATGCCTCATAAATCCATGGGAAAGTAATTTAAAAGTTACTGAAGGGGTATGGCAGCCAACATAGATAAGTTGGTACCCAGGACAGCTTTGCCCAGCCTTGGCCAGCTTTGACTAACCTTGACCAGCCTCGGCCAGCCTTGAGAAGCGGCTCAATGTGTCACAATGCCAATTGTCGCTTTCTTTTGTTCTTAACTCTCATTATTTTTGAACTTTCCCTTTCTTTTTAGAAAAGGTATGGAAATACAAACATATTTACAGATCTCAGTGTTGGTATTGTAAACATTTCCCTTTCTTTCTTCCTTTGGGCTTAATGCTTTTATATTTGTTTCCATAATGGATTTCATCTGAGCTCTCTATCTAAATTAGGGTTTAAACAATAACATTTTATTTGAGCACACTTAAAACTACTGGCTGCTATTCTCCCATTTGAAAGGATAGGATCTAAAATAAATAAAGGAAGAAAGAAAGAAAGAAAGAAAGAAAGAAAGAAAGAAAGAAAGAAATTTAAAATTGAAAGAAAAAAGAAAAAAAGGACAAGAGCTAAGAAGCCCATTCTTCCTGGAGTTGGGGGTGTTTTCCCTTGATCCCTTCTTCCTTGTAGCGCACTGCAGGAAGATAACCTGCCTTATAGCAGAACATTCTGGGTCTTCTTCAGCAGCCCCTGATATGCACAAGTGGGATTTTGGTGTAGGGCAGGACCTAGCTCTTGAAGAGAAAAGAAGAAATTTGGCTTCTTTTGCTCAAAACAACAAAATGCGCTTCTAAATATGTCCCTAGAAGCCATGTCAGTGCGTTCACAGTGTGCGTTCTGTCCTGACAAGTGAGGCACAGTGACACAGAAGGGGAGAATGGATTTTATTTAGCCCTGGCTTTTGTTAGGAGCGCACAGAAAGTGTGGGCAAAGAACATCTCTAACGTATGGTTTTAATCTTAACACTGAATTCCCACGAGTTCCCCCGAGGATAATATTTTAATGGTATCAGATCAGATTAAACACAGTGGAGATTAGAAGAAGTGGCAAGCAGCAGGGGCCATGTGCAGTCAGCGACAGCTATTTTTTAATCAGGTTTCCATCTCGCCGTCTTTTAGTACAAGTGAATGTATTTATAGCAAGAATATGTAAATCACTTGGGTTTCACAGAGAAATATATGGTTTTTATGATATATCTCAACTCTTAAGGATCTGAACATAATAAAAACAGCTATGCTTGTTAAAGCCATAAAGTGTGCCAGAAGAGCCAGGTGAGGAGGACTTTGCTCATGGATCACAAAACCGACAGACAGTTCTGGAAGGTTGTGTGGAGGCAGCCCTGAGCAGCGCAGAAATGGCAAACTGTGTGAGGCACAAACGGCAAGTTCAAGGGCACCCTCTCAGTTTCAGCTCATGTGGCCTGTGTGTTCATGCAGCGCTGAGGATTGAACTCAGGACCCTGTGCTTGCCCGCCAAGTGCTCCACCGTGGCTGGGCTTCTCTCTGGTTTGTTGGGTTCTTTCTTCTACCCCCTACACCATCCCTATCTCCTCCCACCCCCACACTAGGTAGGAGGGAAAGAAGGATACAGGGGAAGAGGATCTCGTTAAACTAGGGGTGTGAGGTCCTTGGGGCAAGTTTGGTCTTTACTGTCAGGGTACCTCTAACCAGCAACCAGCAATGCAGCCAACAGCAGCTACTAACATCACCAGGGAGCAAGCAGCCGCCTGTGGGAGCACTTCTGGCCCCTCTTGGGGCTCTTGCATTTATACATCCTCTCAAGAGTCCCCAGAATTCTAAATATCAACTCTCCTCAGCTGGCAAAATCACACCCCTCCCAGAGCAGGCGACAAGTCACAGTCAGTATTCTTAACTTAGCCCGTGTTTACGATGCGGCGTCTTTCCTCGCTGATGTTCACACCAGGCAGTCGTTGGCAACTCAGGTGCTGCTGAAGCTAAGGCAGTGGCAGTGATTTGGGGAAGGTCATGTGAAGATTGGGGCGCCAGGGGCGTCAGCATGTGCCGATGACAAACTCCCAGTCACTGTGATGCAAGGATGTCAGTCGGTCCTGCAGGTTGCCTTGCGCTCCCGATCCTCCTATGCTGGGCCCCTAAGAGCCAGGATTACGGGCGTGCACCGACTTGTTAATTCAGAAGTTCTTACCGTGATCTAGGGGTACCAAGGAAGATGGCCACTGCCGCCACCCCATTTAACTAATTAAATTTAGTTAATTCTAACGACAACAATTGTGAGTTAGGGACAGAATATTTACTTTGTATTAGGTACATTTTCTTTTAGATGATTAGTGAAAGACCCAAAAATACCAGGGGCCTTTGAGGCGAAGGTGTTTCGTCTCTGCTGTGCGTGGATCACATGAGTTGATTCGCTGTGCCAGAGTTCAGTCAGGTATCCAGGGCTCCTGCACTCGCCTGAAACAGTACTAGAGAAAAACTTACACAAACTGAAAGACTTCAGGGATGTATTTAATGTCTGTTTTAAACATACATCTTTCTCAGCCTTTTCTGAGTTCCCACACACCCGGTCGACTGCTTTGTGGATGACTAGAGCCGAGTTCGTCTGTCTTCTGACTCTGGTTATATACTTCGCTGTGAACACTTTTTCTTTCTCCTGATGTGGCTTCTGGGACCCCACACTTCCTGGTTCTAATTATCAGGCTGCCTTTTCCTCAGCCTCCCCTGTTAGCTCTCCTTCCTCCAACCACTTAAATGTTGGCGCCTTTTCTGTCGTAGGCCCAACTGTTCCTCCTCTCTGTTCCTTCCTCCTGGGGTGTTTGATTCGGATCTTTTCAGACTAGTCCATTGACGACGGCCAAATCCACGTCTCCATCTCCAAACCTGAGTTCCCATCCAGAGTTTGAACCATCTGCTTGGCATCCTCCCCCCCGCCCCCATAGTTTCCTGACAGATACCTCAAAGTCTTCGCCAACGTGACTCCACAAGTCTGGTTTTTCTCCTTTGTGTCTGTGCTGGTTGGTCTGAGTGAGACTGGCCCCCATAGGCTGATATATTTAATGTCTGAGTTGAACTGTTTCGGAAGGATTAAATGTGGCCTTGTCAGACGACCTGTGTCACTGGGGGTGGGCTTTGAGGTTCGAAAAGCCTTTGCCAGGCTGGCCTCACTCTGTCTTTGCCTCCACTTTTCAGGTAAGAGGTGAGCTCCCTGTTACTTCTCCAGAATTGGGTCTGCCTGTCAGCAAGCACCCTACCGTGATGGCTGGGCATAGACCGAGACTATGAAACTATGAGCAAGCAGCCAAACAAATGCCTTCTTTTATAAATGATCTTGGCCATGTCCCCACACAGCAATAGAACAGAAACTAGGGGCAGTGTCCTGCGCCGTGAATCCATCCTTAATCCGTTGTACGAGGTAGGTGACATTTTGAATATTAGGGGTAAAACGGGTTGCTGCTAGGCAAGGGCTGCACTTACTTGGGACTTGCAACCCCGGCCCCTAGGCATCGCTGACCAGTCCTCTGTTCTGCCTTCCCTCTTCCAAGCCACACGCAAATAGAACACTGAGTTTGCTCATAGTACCAGCTGCTTCACACGCCCTCAGATGAAGCTCTTTTATTTTTAACTCCAAGGACAGATTTAGTTTGGACTTTGATGATCTTTTTCTCCCTTAAGGCATTTTTATAGCCTCAACGTAAGTCCGTTGTTTCCTGAGATTTGAGCATCCATCTCTCCTGTTCGCTTTCTGCTGCTGAAGCCAGCCCTCTGCTGTCCGTGCCGCACACAGTGACATCCCACGCCTTTGAGTTTACTGAGTAACTTGATGTGACACAACTGACACACTACGAAATGTTTCTTTTTTTTTTTTTTTCCTGAAATTTGAATCTTCTTGTAAATCTAGTCCTTAGCGTTTTTTATGTCAAGTTAGCTCAACTCAGGCACAGGGACCTCTGGCTTACAAATGTACATGACTTTGTACTCAGTAATAGAAGCGTCTCTGTGTGGAGGTGTCCGGAGTACGCTGGGACCCAGACCAGAGATATTTATTAATTGTTTCTGATTACTAAGAAATAAGTAATTCTTATGTGATAAATGTGAATTCATTAAGAACACAAATCATCTTTAAAAATAAAAGAAATAATTAAAAAAAAGATCACAACAGAAAGATGGAAGTCCTGTCAACGCCTTGCACGAAGCAAAATCACACCATAGCGGAACTATAAAACTCTTTCATAGATTAAAATACAAAATACCAAGCTAAATACAATACAGTTTTTCACAGATTAAATTTAATGATATATTATAAAATATTCCAAGGCAAAGTAACTTTAAAAAGAGAGCTTGATGTGTTGAGAAAATTTAACAGACACCACCCTGGCCATCTCCAGCAGTGGCGACTTGGGTTGCGTTGCGTAACTGTTTCTCTGGCATTGCTGTGGGCTCCAGGCCGTGCAGAGGGGAACCCGAGGGCTGCCTCCCAGTCCCAAACAAACGCTGCTGCTGAGTTTTCTGGGACATAAGGAAAGGGAGAATTGTTGGCATCTGGAGGCCACCACAGACTGACAAGTGAGCAAACTGAAGCCCTCCGTGGACTTCACGGGGGACCACTGGGACACCTGTTTCAGTGCTGTGGTTTGAATATGAATGGCCCCCCACGGGCTCATCTACTGGGATACGACCTCACCGGGGTTAGGAGGTGTGGCCTTGCTGGAGGAAGTGCATCACTGGGGGTGGGGCTTGGGGTTTCAAAAGCCCAAGCCTGCCCCGCCCCGCGCGTGCCCCGTGTGTGTCTCTCTCTTCCTGCTGCCTGCAGATTCAGATGTAGGATTTATACGTGCTTCCAGCACCAGCTCCACATCTGCCAGCCAGGGTGCTGCCATGATGACAGTGAACTAAACCTCTGAAACTGCAAGCAAGCCCAAATTAAATGCTTTCTTTTATAAGAGTTGCCCTGATCATGGTGGGTCTTCACAGCAAGAGGACAGGGACAAAGGCACAGGCTGAGCTCTTGGGTCGACAACTCCCTGCCCTTTGTTTGGTCTTCCAACAGTTGCCTAAGCTTATAATTATGGCAATAAATTCTTCATACCCTCAGCGCTTCTAGTAGCTTCTGTTTTCCAAGCAGATCCCTCATGGCTATAACACAGAAATTATATTTAATAAGATCCAACATCTAACATTAAAAACAAAACTCACAATACATTAAAGGTATATGTGCTTTTCAAGCAGGGCAGTATGGTTTAAGCCTGGCTTCCACATGTTTAATGGCGAAACTTGGCAGACATTCTGCCAAAAGCCAGAAATATGCACTTCGGTAATCTTTAGGCTGTGGATGTCAAGACCAGAATTGTCATGTGTAATTTTTTTTTTAAATTTTACTTCAAAAAACACAAATGAGTTAAAGATAAAATCATGGCTTTCCTCTGAGTTTAAAAAATAGGCTGAAAACATTTGCAAGAGTAATGTACACTATTTGTTTACTCGTGAAACTTAGCCAATATGTATGAATGAAGAATCCAATAAAACCTAAGAAGAAAAGGTCTCTGAGTAGATGGAAACGCACACTGCACTCTCAGGTGTTGAAGAGTCAGTATTATAAAAGTTGACACCCGCCTCAAAATTACTTTCTACATTTGGTTGTATAATCGAAAGTGATCATGGTGATTTACAAAGGTTGGTAAAATGTTTGTAAAATGCATGAAAAAATGTAGGCTTAGATTTTTCACCAACCTACTTTATTTAAGGTTCTTAATCCCCTTTTCCTCCCTTCCAGCCCACCAACCCTAGGTGGGAGAGAAAGGAGGAGGAGCAGGAGGAGGAGAAGGAAAATGGATGTAGGCACCAGTCTGGGCTGTCGGCAGCAAGCGCAGCAGGGAGTCCTCCATCAGTCTCCTCCAAATCGCAGCCACTCTCTTTCTGGGCTCTTCTTTATGC
This sequence comes from Acomys percivali, assembly GCA_907169655.1. Classification (NCBI taxonomy): domain Eukaryota; kingdom Metazoa; phylum Chordata; class Mammalia; order Rodentia; family Muridae; genus Acomys; species Acomys percivali. The sequence continues at coordinate 2,139,356 of OU015745.1, read as the reverse complement.
CCCTCAGAGTCCTCAGAATTCGACTAACTCCAGCTGGTAGAGACCACGCCCTGCACGAGGCAGTTATCAGCTGTCAGCAAACTAAAATCCCACACTGGGGATTAAAACAAAAACATGTTCATATAACATAACAGTCTACAAAGAACCCAAAACTTCCATCACAGAAAAGTCATGAACAAAAGTAGATCACTCATGGGGAAGAAAAAATCTGTACACAATTCATCTAGTGCTAAGTTGTAAGATTCTAATGTAATTGTGATGCCAAACCAAACAGAGAAATGGATGCCCATGAGGAAACTTGAAGGGGCATGGGGAGACACCTCAGCAGTTAAGAGAACTTGCCGCTCGCCCCCCCCCCCCCCCCCGCAGACCCAGGGCTTTGATTCCCAGCACCCACACTGCAGCTCACAGCCTTCAGGAACGACACTTCCGGGGTGTACAGTGCCCCCTTCTGGCCTCCACAAGCACTGCCTAATGTGTCGCACATGCAAACATGCAAGCCAAACATTCATGCGCGTATAATAAGTAAATATGAATAACTTAAAAATAAATTTAACTGTATAAACAGAAGCTATTACACTCGGGAACTTAATGTAAAAGCAAAGCTGGATGCGCTTTTTTGTTTTGTTTTTTCTGTATTTACTTCAACAAAGTAGTAAATGCCACTGCTTATGCTTAAATTACTTAACAGACAAAGCACTCACCCCAGCCTTGGCACCACTACGATAAGCAAGTATGTGTTGGATAGAAAGAGAAGAGGAAGAGCGTGTGGGACTGGAGACGTGAGGGTGGCGAGCAACAGCCCGATGTGCTGCCACCTGGGGCTACGGCGGTGACTCGGCTGCCATCAAGGGCCACGTCTAGGTCTGTGTCCCTGAAGCAGCAGGAGTCTGTGCTGATGTCCATGCCCTGTTCCCACCAAAGGCCACATTGGATGTCCTGGGTCTGAGCTGTTTGTCTGGGTTGTGTTGATGGCTGAGGGATGCACAGAGCTGGCCCCGTCCCTTGCCCGGGCAGTGGTGGAGTGCTGGTTCAGATGGCGTCAGTGTGGGAGAGACAGGCGTCTTGTCTTGCCCCTCACCTGGGCAGAGTGGAAGATCTGGGCCTAGTGGCCTAGGAGCAAGAGAGCAGAGCAGGATGAGCATCTCGGCTTCCATCCAGGCCCAGATGCAGGGCTCTGAGTTGGCCCACCCCAACATCTACTCAATCTATGAAATGCGAGAGCAAATCAAGGGGCTGGTCCTGCAGGACCAAAGCAGCCGGACCTCCATGACTCAGCAACAACAGGATCTCTGAGAGGAGCCCCAGTGAGGAGCCAGTACTGACGGTGCAGCGGGAGCCAGAGGCCTCAACCATACCAATGACTCATTTGCAATGAACATTTGCAAATGAAGATGTTTGTGACACACTGCAGCTTCCGCAGCAAGAGGTTTTTTTTTTTTTTTTTAATTTTAATTATTTATTTCTTTGTTTCCGTTTGTGGGTGTTTCAAGGGTAGAGGATGAACGTGGAGGGATGAGGATATAGTTGAGATCGGGGTGCGTGATGTGAAATCCACAAATAATAAAAAGTTTTTAAAAATGGACAAATCACTCAAAACCCTTGCTTTGATTTCTTAGAATCAAATTATGTCACGGCCACTTAGAGATGAACTGTTCAGTGTTCCATTCATTCGATAAGTGGGGCTTTTCTTTAGAAAGATGACATCTGTTCCCAGCATCAAGGGCACACTGGACGATTTGATGCTAAGATGACAATCATGCACAGTTATCTGGCAGGCTGTTGAGGCTTGGGTGTAAACTTCCCCCTGTGTTAGTTGCTGTGTTGAAACACCATGGCCAAATGTGACTGACGGAAGGGGTTGGAGAGAGAGAGTCCATACCGTGTGTGTGTGTGTGTGTGTGTGTGTGTGTGTGTGTGTGTGTGTGTGTAGGGGCAGCATGGCAGTAGCCGGCATAGCACCCCTGACGGAAGGGGTTGGAGAGAGTCCACACCGTGTGTGTGTGTGTGTGTGTGTGTGGTGGGGGGGCAGCATGGCAGTAGCCGGCATAGCACCTGGCGCAGAGGATGACCTGGAAGTAGGGTGAGGTGAGGGTATAAACTCTCCAAGCCTTTCACCTGATGTAGTTCCTCCAGCAAGGCCACACTCCCTGAGCCTCCTGAACAGCACCGCGAAACGGGGACAGCATATTCACAAGCCCGAGCCTGGGGGGTGGGGCATCACCCCCACATCCCTCAGCTACTCACCCAGTTTTGGGAGGTGACGGAGGTTTCGGCCTTGAGACTTAGAGGCTGTTGTTCCTCCAGTCTGGCTGTCTAGTTTCACATCCACCGAGGTGTAAGAAGTCGTATCGCCAACTCTTGTTGCCATGAACACAGCCCAAGACAGCCCGCGTTCCCCACTGTGATAGACTAGTCCCTCAAAGTGTGAGTTAGCGTAAACGTCTCGGGTTGTTTCCATCAGGTCATTGGTCAGAGTAATGAGCTAAGTGAATCGCGCATATAATCGATATAAAAAGAGGGTCACCACTGTGGTGTCTTGACAGAATTGGTGTGGGGGGAAGGCTGTCACTGTGGCATCTTGACCCTGTGGTCTTTAGACATTTGAAACTGGTTTGTTAGAGGAGTGTGGAAGAGTTTGGGGCCGTGAGCCTGGGAAGACTCAGAACGCTATAGGAAGAGTTCGTGGCGCACTGTGGCGGGAAGGCGGGAGATAGGAATGGTTATGAAGACGAGACTCACCAGGCTCCAGAGGGGATTCTGGACTCTCTGAGAACCGTGGTAGATGCCGCTCACGTCATGCTCAGGCAAAAAATATGACCGTGTTCACCTGTGCACTCAAATGTTGACTCAGATTGAATTAAAAAGCAAGAAACTGCTTTTCTTAGTAGAGCAAAGTTGAAGATAGTGTAACAGGCTGCGGCATGATTCCTAATGACTTCACTTTGCAGTGAGAACTCTGATCAGAGAAGGTGGAAACTTTGTGACAAACGCGTAGTTTGTTGAGTAGAGAAACATGAGCTCATTTGAAGCCGAAGCTGAGGCGGGCGAAAACAACATGGCTGCAGCTGCTGCGATTAGGAGAATCATGGTAAAACCTCAGCCCCTGTACTGAGATAATAGGAGCGGTGAAAGTCCACACGCTGAGAATTTCCAAGCATAACAATGCAAGAATTAATTTGAAAATACTGTATTTTAAAAGTAAGTGCTAGAACAAAGGAGATGTTAAATAGAGAATGCTTACCCAGCGGGACCATCCTCCGCCAAGGTCACCCAGGGAAGCGCTTTCCCCAGGTTTAGCCACCCAAGTACTTGGAGGTCACTGCAGCCGAAGTGAATAGAGGGCAGGCTTCATCTTGAGCTGGAGAGCAGAGTGCGCCACTGTCCACCTGATGCCGTCTTGAAGTCATGTGGACTACCAGAACTGCAATGCCACGGAGGCTTGCACCAAGGTTCCGAGATGGGCTGGTGAAACTAGGCTACACAGCAGTCACAACCGTACAGAGAGGCCAGCGTGAGAGGCTTGGAAGGTAAAGCCTCGCTTTCAGTAGAGAGCCCAGGGTGTCGGAGAGAGCCCAGGGTGTCGGAGAGGGCAGGAACTTGGGATGGCTGCTGAGGAAAGCAGCAGCCAAGGAGTGAACTGCTCCGAAAGAGGCCACATGCACTGCCCGTGTCAGCGCTGCAGAAGCAGGGCTCTCGGTAAGACTGCCGAAGCACATGTGACACAGACGGACGCAGGGTACACAGCTGTTGGGTTTGGTGCTTGCCTTTTGGGCCTTCGGTGTTACGGTATGTTCTTACCGCCCCCACCCCTCCCTTTTGGAATGGAAGATCTATTCTACGCCATCTTATATTTGAAGTGGTAATTCATTTTTCATTGTGTAGAGGCCTCAGAGCTAAGAGTTGGCCTTGAGTGTTGGAAGAGACTTTCTACTTTTGACCAATGATGGGATTAATAGACTGTGGAGGATTCAAACCTTCCCAGTCATATAGCCTCTTCTTCCTTCTTTGTGCATGAGTGCTTAAGAAAGTGCGACCAACAGCAACCAACAAAGCCTAACCAACAACCAACTAGGCGAGACAAGCTCCGAAATAGTAATTATGATACCCATTACAGTGGGAAGTTATTTTATCCTAAATAATTCCACAGATGTGGGAGGAGGGTGGAGGAGGCATGAGCAAATGTAGAGGACTCCTTTTGTGGTGTATGGAGGGAAAAATTCAAGATATAGGGTCACCAAATATGAACAAGAACAATTTGATAGCTGTACTAAGGGTCAAGAAAGGAAGGGTCTTCAACTCAGTTAAATAGGGAGAATTAGCAGTTAAACATTTTATTAAACAAAAAATTAAGTCCTTGCCACTGACAATGTCATTTACTTAAACAACAGATGAAGTGAAGAGTCATCCTAAAATTTTAATCACTATAGAGGATAGCAACTCTTAGTTTCCTTAGTGGGAGAAAACACCTTACAGGTCCTCCTGTTTACTGTGATGCTGTAACCCAAGTCTGTTAACCTGTATGTACTTGTCTTTGGACTTTCATGTTGGTATAGCTGGGCTCTGTTGGCGACATGTTGCCTTGGCTGATGATGTTGACTGTGTTCATACACTGGCACCTGGGCATCTGAGTGTAGAGTGGTCACAGGTCTGGGTGCTGATTTCTGGGTTTGTCCTTGTTGGGTGGGTATTTTGTTCTGGTGTGTGTGGCTGTGGTTGAACAGGGACTCTCTGCCCAGGTTGGGGGCTGGACTTCAGGTGGCCTGTGTGGCTTTTAGTCCATCAAAGACAAACTCAGGAGCAGGAGCCTAGACCTATAATCACCCCAAACCCACGTTGCCTAGACACCAGTGTAAGAACACAGCCAACAACACAATAGGCAATGTCATCCTCACAGCCCAGCCACCCTACTGCAGCAAGAAGCCCTGAGTGTTCTGACACAGCTGAAGCACAAGACAAAGACCTTAAAAATCAACTTTATGAAGATGATAGAAGTCCTTAAAGAGGATATGAAGAAATCCCTTAAAGAAAGCCAAGAAAAAAAAAGTTGGATAAAATGAATAAAAATGCACAAGACCTGAAAATTGAAGGAAGTGTGGAAATGAAAAACCTGGGAAAAGACCAAACCTAAGAATTAGCAGGAACAGAAGAAGGAGAAGAATCTCAGATCAAAGGCCCAGGAAATATTTTCAACAAAATCATAGAAGAAAATTCTCCTAAAGAAGGAAGTGCCTATAAAGGTACAAGGAACATATAGAACACAAAATAGATTGGTCCCAAAAAGAAAGTCCCCTTACCACATAATAATCAAAACACTAAACATACAGAACAAAGAAGTAATATTAAAGGCTGTAAGAGAAAAAAGGCCAAGTAACATATAAAGACAGACTTATTACAGTTACACCCGACTTCTCATGACTCTAAAATCCAGAAGGGCTTTTAGTTGTTGCATGTTGGAGAAAATGTCTTTTTTGTTTGTTTGTTTTAAGACAAAAGGGGGCATATGTAGTAGAAACTTTGTTTCCTTTGTAAAATTCGGTTATGTTATGTAAATATGTTTTTTTTTCATCCCAAGTGTGGGATGTGGGGCTGATTTTAGTTTGTCACTGATGCTAACCATGATTGCTTTGTGCGTGCTCAGAGAGGGGTGTGATCTTTGCCAGCTGAAGAGAGTTTAATTCTGAAAACTCTGAGAGGGTGTAAATGTCGGAGCTCGGAGAGGAAAAGGGGTCCCGGGAGGAAGAAGGTTGCTGCTCCCCGTACTGCCGCTGGTTGATCCTCCTGCTGCACCTGATGGCTGCTGGACTGCTGGTTAGCTGGACTGCTGGCTGCTGGACTGTTGATTAGCTGGATTGCTGGTTAGCTGGACTGCTGGTTAGTTAGCTGGACTGCTGGTTAGCTGGACTGCTGGTTAGCTGGACTGTTGGTTAGCTGGACTGCTGGTTAGCTGGACTGTTGGGTAGCTGGACTGCTGGTTAGTTGGACTGCTGGCTGCTGGTTTGCTGGCTGCTGGACTGCTGGTTAGCTGGACTGCTGGTTACCTGGACTGCTGGTTAGCTGGATGCTGGCTAGCTGGATGCCAGTTAGCTGGTTTGCTGGTTAGCTGGACTGCTGGATACACTGACCATAAAGATTGGAATTCCCCTGAGGAGCTAAGCCTGAGGAGGGAGGTCTACGTCTCCTTTCCATTCCAACCTTCTTTCTGTCTGCCTAGTCTTGGGGGGTTGAAGGGAAGAGAGGTATAAGAAACCCGTATGAAATAGATAAAATAAAGATGCCTACACACCTTATTTGTATAAAAACATTACTAAAGCTGAAATCACACATTGACCCTCACACACTGATTGTGGGAGACTTCAATACTCCACTCTCACAAATGGACAGGTCATCCAGCCAATAACCAAACAGAGAAATACTAGAGACAACAGATGTTATAAGACAAATGGACCTAAAATACATCTACAGAACATTTTACCTAACCACAAAATAATATGCCTTCTTCTTAGCACCTCATGGAACTTTCTCCAAAATCAGCCACATACTCAGTCACAAATCAAGTCTCAACAGATACAAGAAAATTGAAATAACCCCCTGCATCTTATAAGATCACCATAGATTAAATCTGGGTTTCAACAACAGCAAAAACAACAGAAAGCCTACAAACTCATGGAAACTCACCAACTCTCTACTGAATGACTACATAAATGAATAAACAAATAAAAGACTTTCTAGAGTTCAATGAAAATGAATCTACAACAAACCCAAACTTATGGGACGCAATGAAAATGATTCTAAGAGGAAAAGTTCATAGCACTAAGTGCCTACAAAAAGAAATCAGATATATCTCATGCTAGCTACTTAACAGAACACCTGAAAGTTCTAGAAAAAAATGAATAAGCACATCTAAAAGGGGTGGGTGCCAGGCAATAACAACAGATATGGAGGAAATCCAAGGAATCATTAGGCCATACTTTAAAATATGCACTCCACAAAACTGGAAACTCTAAAAGAAATGGGTAAGTTTCTCAATAGATACCACTTACCAAAGTGAAATCAAGATCAGATAAACAATTTAAATAGACCTATAACCCCTAAGGAAATAGAAGAAGTCATCAAAAGTCTCCCAACCAAAACAAGCCCAGGGCCAGAAGGTTTTAACAGAGAATTCTACCAGACTTTCAAAGAAGAACTTTCAAAAATTATTTAATGTCAACACTCCTCAAATTATTCCACAAAACAGAAACAGAAGGAACACTGCCAAATCTATTTTATGAGGGCACAGTCACCCTAATATCCAAACCACACAAAGATTCAACAAAGAAAGAGAATTACAGACAAATTTCTCTTATGAACATAGATTAAAAAAAAAAAAAACTCAACAAAATACTCACAAACCAAATCTAAAAACACATAAAAAGATCATCCACCAAGACCAAGTAGACTTCATGCCAGTGATACAGGGATGGTTTAACATATGAAAATCCATCAATGCAGTCCACCATATAAACAAACTGAAAGAATAAAACATGATCATCTCATTAGATGCCGAAAAAGCCTTTGACGAAGTCCAACACCTCTTAATGATAAAAGTCTTGGAGAGAACAGGGATACAAGGAACATATCTAAACATAGTAAAGGCTATATACAGCAAGCCAATATCACACAAGTCTATAACCAACATCAAATTAAATGGAGAGAAACTTAAAACAATTCCACTAAAATATGGAACAAGATCAGGCTGCCCACTCTCTCCATAACTATTCAATATGGTACTTGAAGTTCTAGCAAGAGCAATAAGACAACTGAAGGAGTTACAGCAGATATAAGTCAGAAAGGAAGAAATCAAAGTATTGTTTTTTGCTAATGATATGATAGTGTACATAAGTGACCCCCAAAGTTCTACCAGGGAACTGCCACAGGTGATCAACACTGTCAGAGATTAACTAAAAACGACAGGCTGAGGAGGGAGCCAGGGAAACAACACCCTTCACAATAGCCACAAACAATATAAAATACCTTGGGTGTAACTTTAACCAAGCAAGAGAAAGAATTATATGAGAAAAACTTCAAGGATTTGAAGAACAAAACTGAAGAAGATATCAGAAGATGGAAAGATCTCCTATGCTCATGGACTGGTAGGATCAACATAGTTAAAATGGTCATCCTACCAAAAACAGCCTAAAGATTCAGTGAAATTCCCATAAAAATTCCAGAATAATTTTTTACAGGTCTCAAAAGGACAATACTCAACTTCATATGGAAAAACAAAACCCCAGGATATCTAAAGCAATCCTGAACAATGGTGGAAGTTCTGGAAGTATTGTTGTCCTTGATTTCCATCTCCACTACAGAGCAATAACAATAAAATATGAATGGTATTGCCATAAAAACAGACATATTGATCAATGGAATCAAATCAGAGGCCCCGGCATCAATGCACACACACATGACACACCGGAACAAAAGCATCTTCAGCAAGTGGTGCTGGTCCAGCTGGATGTCTGAAAGTAGAAGAATGCAAACAGAACCATACTTATCACCCTGCACAAAACTCAAGTCCAAGTGGATCAAATATAAAACCAGATACACTGAACCTGATACAAGAGAAAGTTGGATCAAATATAAAACCAGATACACTGAACCTGATACAAGAGAAAGTTGGCACAGGAGACAACTTCCTGAACAGAACACCAGCAGCTCAGGCTGTACGATCAACAATCAATAAGTGGAACTTCGTGAAACTGAAAAGCTTCTATAAGGCAAAGGAGACCATCAATATGAGAAAACAGCAGCCTACAGAATGGGAAAAGATGCTTCGCAACTCCACGTCCAGTAAAGGGCTAATATCCAAATTATATAAAGAACTCAAGATTTTAGACCATCAACAACCCAAACAATGTAACTTAAAAAGTGGGGTACAGGGCTAAACAGAGAATTCTTAACCAAGGAATCTCAAATGGCTGAGAAACACTTAAAGAAATGTTCAACATCCTTAGCCATCAAGGAAATGCAAATAAAAACAACTCTGAGATCCCATCTTACACTTATCTGAAGGGCTAAGCTCAGTACCACAAGTCACAGCTCATGCTGGCGAGGTACCTCATGATCCAGCTACACCACTCCTGAGCACACATCCAAAGGATGCTCTATCTTACCACAGGGACATTTGCTCAGCTATGTTCAAGAGGCTTTATTTATACTAGACAGAAACTGGAAACAACCTAGATGCTCCTCAATTGTAGGATAAATAAAATGTGGTACATTTACACAGTGGAATACTACTCAGCTATTAAAAACAATGGCATCATGAAATTTTCAGGCAAATGAATGGAACTAGAAAAAAAAATCGTCCTGAGTGAGGAAACCCAGACCCAGAAGGATGAACATAGAGTGTGCTCATTTACAAGTGGATATTAGATATTAGGTAAATGATAATCATGCTCCAGTCCACGGCTCCAGAGGCTAAGGAAGACTCTCAGGAGGATGCATGGTCCTTGCCAGGAAGGAGAAATAGAATCGATTTTGCAGGTGAGGATGGGAATAGGAGAGATCAATCAGGTCTAGAGGAAAGGATGGAGAGAGAGATTATAGGCAGAGAAGACTCAAATTGAAAGGCATTTGGGGGTGATGGGGAAACTGAGTGCAGTGGAAACTCCTAGGAGTCTGTGAGGAGGACCCTAGGGAGGACTCCTGCTAATGGAGGATGCAAAGCCCAAACTGTCCATTCTCTGTAGCCAGGCAAGGCTCTCCCCCCTCCCCGTGCCACCCCCACCCGGTGTGGGACTGGGACACCAACACAGCCACATAACCTTTGACCCACAACCTGTCCTGCCTGGAAGATAGGTTGGGCAATGGTGGCACAAAACCTGTGGAAGTGGCCAACCAGGGACTGGTCTAATTTGAGGCCCATGCCACAAGAGGGAGCCATACCTGATGCTGCCTGGATGACCAGGAACAGAGGCTGGACAGCCCAGAGACCTAGAGTAAAACCAAACATAACTGGCAACAAAACAAAACAAAATAAAACAAAACAACAAAAACCAATGAATTAATTTCTAATGATATTCTGCCACACTCATAGGTTGATACCTAGTCCTGCCATCACTAGAGACTGCCTCTGGCAGCTGATGGGAGCAGGTGAGACACACAGCCAAACAGTAGGCAGAAAGGGAGCCAGACTGGAGACATCAGGTTCTTTCCCTCTGATGGGGAGGAGGAATCGTGGGGGAGGAGGAGGAGGAATCATGGGGGAGGGGGAGGAGGAGGAGGAATCGGGGGGGAGGGGGAGGAGGAATTGTGGGGGAGGGGGAATCTTGGAAGCCAGTAGGCAGAGGACACAAGGAGAGCATGACCTTGGAACCAACTAAGCAAGGCACATTTGGGGCTCACAGAGATTGAAGTGACAATCCTGGGCCTGATATGGGTCTGGGCTAGCTTGGTGGCTGGGGGACTCCTAAAGTAGGAGTGGGGATGTCTCTGGCTCTTTTGCCTGCTCTTGGGACCCTTACTCTCCTACAGGGTTGCCTCACCCAGCCTTGGTGTTTGTGCCTGCTCTTACTGTATCTTGTTGTGCCATGTTTAGGTGATGTCCCTGGAGGCCTGCTCTTTCCTGGGGGGCAGGGGGTGAGGGAGTGGGGACTGGGGAGGGATTTGAGCAGAGTAGAGGGAGAACTGCAATAGAGATGTATGAGAAAAGATAAATAATAATTTTCCCTCTAAGAATTCTCTCTCTCACTCCCTCCCTTTCCCTCTCCCCCTCTGTCTCTCCCTCCCTCTCTCCTCTCTCTCTGTCTCTCTCTCTTTATCTGTCTCCCTCCCTCCCTGTCTCCCTCTGTCTTTCTGTCTCTCTCACTGTCTGTCTGTCTGTCTGTCTGTCTGTCTGTCTGTCTCTCCCCCTTCTCTCTCTCCCTCTTCTCATGGCCCTGTGTCAATGGATGATGTCATCTTCCTCCCACTTCAGCTCAAAACCTCAGACCATGTTTTGACTCCTTCGATCCCCACTCCACCCACAACTACTTAGCTTTACTCAGACAGAATTCTACTTTTTACAGAAGACTCTTCTTTGTTTTCTTTTTCAGTCTTAACGTCTGCAGGAATTTAAAAAGAGCCTCTTAACTGATCCCCTTTCAACCAAACTCTCTGCTATTTGGTGGTATGGCCCCTTTTCTTTTCTGCTTGTTCTTTGAAAGTTTTTTTCTTTTTTTACTAATTTTTTTGTTGATGTGCAAAGTGTATATGTGTGTGCATGTGTGTATGTGTGTGTATATGTGTGTGTATGTGTGTATGTGTGTGTATATGTGTGTATGTGTGTGTATGTGTGTGTATATGTGTGTGCATGTGTGTATGTGTGTGTATGTGTGTATGTGTGTGTATGTGTGTGTGTATGTGTGTATGTGTGTGTGCACATGTGTCATGAATGCACGTGCTTATTTGACACACTCTGGTGCCCTCCCTACCCCTTGCTTTGCTCTTGCCCGCCAGTTTCTTCCTCCTTTTTACTCTGATGCCATATCTATCCCATCATCCTCTCTCCTGACTCCTTTAGATTTCTTTCTCCCTCTCATAGTCTCTTTCTACTTCCATTTTATAAATATGTTTATATTAATTTAAAAACAATTTCCTTTTTGGTTTTTCAAGACTGAGTTTCTCTGGGTAGCCTTGGCTGTCCTGGACTCGATTTGTAGACTAGGCTGGCCTCAAAGTCAAAGAGCTCTGTCTGCCTCTGCCTCCTGAGTGCTGGGATGTGCCCCCATACCAGGTTTTAAAGACAAATTTTACACATGAAAATATTCAGCATTTCTCTGAATCTGCCTGTGCGCTCAATAGGTTTTATTTTATTTTATTTTATTTTATTTTATTTTATTTTATTTTATTTTCAACTTGATGCAAGCTCAGATCATCTGAGAATATGAACCCCATTAGATAAAAGACCCCCAAAGATTGTCCTGTAGGGAATGTCTGTGGGGCGTTTTCTTGATTAATGATTGATATTGGAGGGCCTCGCTCTCTGTAGGCAGCGCTACCCCTGGGCTGGTGGCCCAGGGGGGAACAAGCCAGTCAGCAGCACCCTCCACGGCCTCTGTCTCGGCTTCTGCCTCTAGGCTCCTGCCCTGACTTTTCTTACTGATGAATCTGAAGGCTGTAAGTTAGCAAACCTTTCCCTCCCAGGGTTGTTTGCAGTCCCAGTGTTTATCGCAGCAATAGAAAGCACACTAGAACAGCCTGCCTAGTTACTGTCCTGATGCTGTGATAAGAAACCATGATCAAAACAACTTAAAGCAAATGCTTGTTGGGAAGTTACAGTTTCAGATTGTGAGAGTCCATGACCATCATGGCTGGAGCATGGCAGGCAGCAGGCAGCAGGCAGCAGGCAGGAGGCATCAGGCAGCAGGCAGAAGGCAGGCAGGCAGGCAGCAGGCAGCAGGCAGCAGGCAGCAGGCAGAAGGCAGAAGGCAGAAGGCAGGCAGCTGGCAGCTGGCAGCAGGCAGCAGGCAGGCAGGCAGGCAGCAGGCAG
>OU015745.1:2111828-2126832 GCA_907169655.1 Acomys percivali | reverse complement strand
GAAGGCAGAAGGCAGAAGGCAGGCAGCTGGCAGAAGGCAGAAGGCAGCAGGCAGGCAGCAGGCAGCAGGCAGCAGGCAGCAGGCAGGAGGCAGGCAGCGGGCAGGCAGTAGGCAGCAGGCAGCAGGCAGCGGGCAGCGGGCAGCGGGCAGCAGGCAGCAGGCAGCAGCAGGCAGGTAGCGGGCAGGCAGCAGGCAGGCAGCAGGTAGGCAGCAGGTAGCAGGCAGCAGGCAGCGGGCAGGTAGCAGGCAGCAGGCAGCAGGCAGCAGGCAGCAGGCATGGCACTGGAGAAGCTGGTGAGAATGTGTATCCTGCCCCACAAGCACAAAGCAGAGAGAGCTGCCTGGGAATGGCCAGGACTTTTGAATTCCTAAAGCCTGCCTGCAGTGACACATTTTCTCCAGCAAGGCCACACCCCCCAATCCTTCCCAAACAGTTCCGCCAACTGGGCACCAAGCTTTTAAATCTATGAGCCGTGCGGGCCATTCCTATTCAGACCACCACACTGCCTTTGGGTTCTTCGTTACCCGTGACACCATCCACAGAGCCCTGCACAAACCAGGCTGAGCTTTCTGTGTGCAGAACTGTGGTGAGTACCCTTCACTCCTCCATGACCTGCTCTTGTTTCAGTGTCTGCAGCATGTCTTGTGTCCTCACAGTGTGAGTCTCTGACATCATTTTCTATAACTCTCGCATGGCTCGAGCCCTTGGGTCCTTTGATTCTGCAAGTTCTGTTTGCTTTATCTGAGGGGGAGGGGCTTTCTTTACTCTCAGCATGCCCCTATGACAGTGGTGTCTGCCTTGCCTGTAAGATCAGCTCAGATTTGGATCTTTCCTCCCATGTCCTCACCTGTCCAGCTTCTGGGTCTTCCTGGTACTTTTATGTGCCTCCCTTTTTATATAGTTCAGATCACGTATTTCGTTTTCACGCTTGCTGTAATTCCATGACAGGCTTCAGGCTCTTGGTGAGGAGAATTGACAAATGTTTGAGCGTTTGTTCCCGTTTTCAGTAGCTGTTCTCTGATCAACTCTGCAAATAATCAGAAACACCAGAGCACTCAGGCGTGGGGCATGTGCAAGCAGGCAGCTCAGGGGCTGGGGAGATGGCTCAGCAGGTTAAGAGCCCTCGCTATGTAACCATGAGGACGTGAGTTCGAATCCCCAGCACCTGGCTGTGTGCATCCATAACACCAATGGTGCGGAGGCAGAGGTTGCTGTGGGTTTTTGGCTGCCAACCAGAAAACTAGGTTCAGGTAGTAAGAAAGCCTGTTTCAATGGACTGAGTTGAGGACTAATAGAGCAGGCAGGTGATAAGGTGATAGCCTCCTCTACTTTATGTAAACACACACACACACATACACACATATACACACACTATGTATATGTGGGGGTGCAATTTAGCCACCTTTGGATAATATTCTACACTTTTAACACTAAAAGAGAAAAATCTGTCCAGTAATCCCCAAAACAGGGGATTGTTTAAAATCTCATCATGCAGTATCTCGTGAGGTGAGTCATGAATGCAGAGAGTCAATAACTCCCTAGGATGGCATCCATGTGCTGACTGGAATTACATTTGAATTTAGTTGACAGGGAACATTTATTCTCACTTACAGGATACAGAACACACTCACTAGGCCAGCCCTCTTACCCTAGTTTTCCGTCAGTACAAGTGTCAGTGAGACACCGCCGGACAGGGCCCTCTGCTGACCCCAGGGGAATCCAGAGAGGAAACTGAGAGTTGAGTAGATTGTGCATTCTCTGTGCCCAGGGTGGCAGCTGGTGCCAACCCGTGATGTCACAGCTGGTGACGTGATCACTTCTCTCAATTGTGTGCTCTCCTGGGTCCACCAATTCTTTCCATTCAGGTCATCGGACGGCCATCAGTTGGTAAAATTTTCCTCTTTGTTTGGCCAAAACTGGATCCAGAATTGTAATGAGTCATAGTAACCCGGCTTTAGAAATGACTTTACACCTCAATCTCACCTGCAAATAGGCCCAAGGCGTCGTGTGAGAACCGTGACAAGAACTGTCTTCCCAGTCTGCAGAGAAGCTAGCTAAACCATTCACACAAAAAGCACCATTTCTCATATAAAGGCCTGGAGGGTTCTCACTACCAAAGACAAGGCTAAAGACCAAATAGGAAACCAACAGCATGAGAGTCGTGGCTTGGACTGACCCACATCTGCTTACGTGGCCATGTTGCCAGATGTGTTCATGACTACCTGACTAGGAGCCATCACCAGCTGAATCAACAGCAAACAGACACAAACAAGCTCAAACCTCACATCTCAGGATGGATCCCACATACCCTGTCTTCAATAAGGTATGTCACTCATTTCTGCAGTCAATACTGTCCTGGCCCTCAATGCTCCTCAGATAATTGCCAGTTTCCTCCCTGAGGCAGATATTAGTGGAGATGAAAAGTAAATGCCTGCTCAATTAAATTCAGATCTGGAAAAAAAAAATTCCTGTATCGACATTTTTAATTTTCCAATAGGAACAAGTAACTTATCTAGAACTTTCTGAAAAGAAAATGAATTTTTCTTGATATTCTTTATTATGTAATTGAAAGTTTAAGTTATGCCAAACTTGGATGGTTTCTTGAGCCAAGCTTTGCAGCTCCTGAGGCGATTTATTTGTGAACTCACTAAGCTGGCTTTCACTCCTTTCAGAGGTAAAGGGACTTCTGCAGGAGGCTTTCCACTGACTTATACCGATGTGTTGCTTTGATTGTTCAGTGAGGCCAATGCCTGATTCTGAGACACTTGACTAAAATAGCATTTACATCCTCTCAAGTGAGAAAACACCAACTTTCTAGTGACGCACATCAAGGAACCATTATCACATATCGTATGTATTTACACTTAATCTTCGTGCCGTTGTATAAGATGAAACTTAAAAATCAAAGCAAAACAGGAGAGAAACTAAACAACAAAGGGAGGCATCTGTCAGGCAGGCGTGCTTGTCCTTACCATGTGCCCATTGCTTCCCTCATCATGGTGACCAAACAACAAGCTGCAGCAGCATAAGTGGCCTTGCTGGAGAGGTGACATGCCGGCTTGTCTGGTAGAACGCTGGCATGTGATAAACTGCTCAGGGACCTGGCATGCTGGGCTTGGATTGACAAGCTCAACTTCAGCATGGTGAGACGAATGTGTCCACAAGGCTCAGAGGACTTGGTATTTGCCACCTGGTGAGAGGGGCCTTGGTGATGTTGAGGATGATGCTTCTCCGGCAACCGAGAGAGGCTGCTGGGGAGCTTAGCTAATTGTCAGTGAAGGAGATGACAGGACCTGAAACAAGAGAGGCCCGGTGGTGACGCTTGAGTGCCAGATGCCACAGCCTTTCATTACTGAAAAATAATTAAACCAGAAAATTCCAAAATGTCAGGCAGAGAGACAGGATTAAGGGACGTTAATAAAATGTGATGATCCTGTGGGCCGGAGAAATGAGCAGAGAGTTGACACCGCAGGAAAGCCAAGCTTAGTGCCACTGGGAGAGCTCGTCACAGCCCAGGGCTGTGAGTCTTCATCCAGCGTGTGGGCCTGAGCCAGGCTTCAACGGAACTGGGTAGATCTCTGTGAGGATGGACACTGTGCTGCTATGGCAACCTACACGCTAATTAAGTAAAATGAGGACATGACTGCTCCAAGGCATGGTTTCAGAGCAGGTTTTTATAGTAGATGTGAGGAAGCAAAGCTAGAGGCACCTGGTAGATTTTAGAGCAGGGACAGAAAGTGGTAGACTGAACTGGGCCACAGGGGAGGGGGCAGTGAGAGAGGAGGAGAAGAGAAGAGAGAGAGAGAAGAGATCGCACCAGGAACTGAGAGCAGAAGACCAGGAGAGCAGGCTGAGGCACAGGACTACATGGGAGTGAGGAGACCGGGCTGAGGAGAGCTGAGAGGAACCACTGGGGTACTCAGTGAGCCTGTAGGCCAGTGTGCACTTTGTATGTTAATAGGTACCAGGGTCGGCTATTTGTCCCAAGAATCATTCCCATAATTCCTCCCCAAAGTGAGCAGAAGGCATCTACTCAGGCAATGTGCCTCAAACAGAAGGAGGGGGAGGAGGAGGAGGGGGAGGAGGAGGAGAGGGAGGAGGAGGAAGAGGAGAGGGAGGAGGAGGAGGGGGGAGAGGAAGAGGAGAAGTTGTTGTTGTTGTTGCATTTCATTGACATCGAGATAAACTTACCTCTAGGAACATCCCTTTAGAATTAGGATAATGGGAAGTAGAAAAAAATGGAGTTCAGCCAAACTCAGCTTAAAGCAGTAACTTACCTGTTCTTTTGTGGAAAAAAATAATCCTTGGCCCTGCTCTAGGGAGTCAAGGATGGTCAATTCAATTCTCTGTTGTCTGCATTTCATCCTGCAGGATAGAGACTGCCTCAAGTCAACCAAGTAGTCGTGTTACCAATGGCCACTGCTCCGGCGAAGGCCTTTGTCCCTGCACTGTGTGGTTTCTACTCTTGGTTGTCAACGCGACTACATCTGGAATGAACTCTGGTATAAAACCCAAGTACTTGGGCACATCAAAGTCCAGCCTGTAATCAGGCCTGCACCAGAACAGAGACCAGCATTTGAATAATACAGAGACAATCTTTACATGGTGCACAAAGACACTATCCCAAGCTGTCAGAGTCACCGAGGGTGGGTGGGTATGTGAGCTTTGGGTGGGTTTGCAGAATGAATCATGTAACTGAGAAGGTTTCCTGCAGAGGATGCTGTGCATTCCGCAGTGACGTGTATGAAGCAGAGCCATCTGTAACGGGCGCAGATTTCCCACAGAGAATGGGAGCAGGTGGAACACAGGCCCCAAACTGCAGGGCAGTGACATGGCGGGTGCAAACTGAAGGATCGTATAAAATCCCAGGAGAGAACTTGAGGTTTAGAACTAAGTGAATCCATATAAGGACAGCTACTCCATTCTCAGGTGCTCAGACAGAGGGAACTGGGCACAAATCGTGCACAATGCTTATAGAACATAGTGACCTACTCTGGGCCATATTCCTGTCATTGTTATGAGCATGGGAGACATGCTGTGTCAAGGATTTTCAGCATCTGGGGCAGGGTGGAGGCTGGTGGTAGGATGCTTTCCTGGCACTGTGAGGCTTTGGGCTAAGTCCCCGGCACTGGGTGCGGTGGGGGTGGGGAGCGAAAGGAATTCTTAGTGTTTTCCTAGAAACCAAAGAGCTTTTCTAAGAGCGTTGAACTTTTGATATCATAATACTGTGTTGTCAGCTACAAAGTTCCAGATAAAGAGCTACATAATCAAGGCACAAAGCAGACACACACACACACACACACACACACACACACACACACACACACACACACCATAATGGTTTAAGTGTGATTTTACCTTAGGTGGCACTCATAGATGCCCTGGAGTGTGTGTGCACGTGGCTATGTCGGCTGTGGGCTGGAGGCTGGCTATACCTGCAATGTTTAACTTGTGGCACTGCCTTTCTTCCCCCAAAGTGGGTGTTGCTTGTTGCTAGAGGTGGACTGTGATACTGCAGGCTGGACATCATCAATGACCCTATATCCACAGGACTTGGCTCTCACATTCTAAAGCTTTTGGGAGGAGCATTTTGTTGGACCTTTATTTAATGTTTACTTTATCACCATTGCTGGGATGGGATGCAATCTAGGGGCATGTTCATGCCACACTGTGTTTGTGGAGATCAGAGGACAACCTCGTGGAGTTGAATTTTCCCCCTTTATCTCTGTGTTCTAGGGATCAAACTTCGTCAAGAGGCTTGCATCGCAAGGGCCTGTGTACAGACACGCAGGCAGGCAGACAGACGTGTGTGTGTGTGTGTGTGTTTGAACTGACCCTAAAATATACATTCAGGCAGCATTGTCTCTGCTAGTAAGACATTGCTTTCAGTTCTGTTTTTCTATGCTAGATTAAAGTTTGACATAATAAAAGAGGTAATTACCTTTTATAATTAGAATTATTTAAAACCCAACCCCCCAAAAAAGCAAAGAGAGAAAGAGAAGCAACCAGGAAGGCCGCCCACCACTGCCACGTGCTACTCTCCTTTTTCTAGTCAACTTGAGGGAGAGTCCAAAGGCAGGAGAAAGCTGCCTGGGGCTCACTCATGTTCCCTCAAACCCTGCTCTTCAAACTTCAGAGTTTTCTCACCATCTGCTAATTTTGTGGCACATCAAAACTTAGGAAAACGTTTAGTTCACACTCAGTTTGTCTGAGCTGCACCGGTAGCTCTCGCCTGGCATTCTGCCTAGAGTGCATATTGCAAGGTCCGCAGAAGTGGTGTAGTAGCTTTGAAAGACGGAATGTGGTGGTCCAATAAGGGTGTGAGACTCAGTTTCCTAGTGTGCATTATAGAAATGTAGCATCCAGCAGCTGGAGGTGTGCCATTTGAACAACCATTTATAATTATCTGACTAGCTGGCCTATTAAAATCAACCCATGATATGACTTTTTTGTTTGTTTGATCAGAACTGTAATTAAACACTGGAGATAGATGGGTTTTGTTTTCTGGGAATTCAATTCAGAGCTGTGCACAGGCCAGGCAAGCACCACAGTGCGCTGTTCCCTGTACACCCTCCCCACCTCACGCCTAGCACTGACTTTAGGAAGTTTACTTGCATAGAAATGAATTATTTTTAAAGGATGTGGTGGAGCTCCAGACACATGTTATTTGCAGCCATGAAATTCATGTTTACTAATTTATATCATTCTACAGATGAGCTTATGACTTATTTTCATTTCCTGGCTTGTTTATTCTTTTATGCATCTGCCTTTGTCTGCCAAGAAGCAATTCATGTCTTCAGACACTAATTAGAAGAGAGATTCTTGTTCCGTTGGAATTAGGCTAACTACATAAATCAAATGCACATGATGAGGGGCAGTGTTGGCAGGCTGGGGAGGGGGCTGCTCGGCATCTCAGAATGAGGAGCAAGGGGTCAGACACGCCCTCTGGGCTGTGAATGTCATCAGTGGTTGCGTGTCAGGCATAACTCAGAGATCTAACTGAAGAAAGATCAGGAAGGTGCCAAGTCACTCAGAGTTCACTACATACTCAGCTGTGCACTGCTCAGAGCGGGCTCTGAAATCCTTTCCCACTGACTGACGCACAAGCCAAGACGCACAGGAATCTGGGAGAACAGCTCCTGTGCAAAGCTGTGGCTTGGACAAGGAAGAAGGCAGATAAGTCCTTTTCTGTTTGAAGGAGGTGACAGTTCATTTTGTCATAATGATTTGAAGCTGAAATACAGGCTCCTTCTATACCATCACACACCCAGGTGCACAGGCAACAGAAAACCCAGTGGGTCTGACAATCGCTACAACGTGGAGGCTTTAGAAAGGCTTCAGTCATAGCTTTGGTCCACCTCGGGGTTCTGTGGGTTTTGTCTTGCTCCCTGGGCCTGCTCTGTTCCTACACCTGCTTCCTATAACTTAGCCATAAAAGGCACTAAGGCTTATGCACTTCTCCACTTATATTCTTAGAAGAGATGATGTTCTTTCCAACAGTCACCGACCAGGGGCCCAGAACTCTATATGAGCGATCACCAAAATAGTCCAGATGACCTCAGGGAGCAGTGCTGTGACAATCCCAGGATGGCATCATCTCCCCCAGCCCCCAGCAACTGTAGCAAGGAGGCGGCCATACCTCCTTCTAGCTTCTGTCAACCAGGGAGCACCCGGACCAGGCATGCCCACCTGAGCACAGCTGGAGACAAAGCAGGCCCAAGACCAGAATGCATACCCAGACTCCTTTGCCCCCGACCACGGTGGCACATTATTTCTCTCTCTGGTTCCCCCACTTCACTGTCAAATCAGTCGGGTCCCTCTGGAGCACTGGCAGAACTTTCTTGTGGACTGTGCACAGGTTAGCCTGGTTCGGTCAAATGCTGGTTTCTCTACCCCACTATCTGGTTTCAATCCTGGACACTGCATTGTGATGTTTACTCTAAGTATCTCCTGTCTCAAGTCTGTGCAAACATGTCACCATTTGTTCTCTGCATTGCCAATAAAAGCCAACCAGCCAATGCTGAGCAATACAGAGCACCAGGTGGGGCATCCTGGGCCAGTGAGGGGAGGGGAAACAGGAAGTAGGGGAGATGCAAGTGGTGAGAACCCGGAAGGACCAAGAGGAATGAGCCGGAATTAAGAGATGAGTAAAAAGCAAGTATAATGTGGGAATCTGAATGGGAGGAAACTATACTAGCTTGGAGGTTTAGGATGGAGTAATTATTGTTCAGCACTGTGCTCTAGGCTAATTAAATAATCTCTCTGTGTGGTTAAGGAGTAACTGCTGATTTACTAAAATCATAAATCAATATTAAATATTAATAATCTTCAACACTGGAAAGCCTTAAAGTCTAGCAATTAATATGGTAAGCACAAACATCTATTCTTGGTAAGAACAAAATTTAGTGAAAAAGCTAAAACGTAACAATAAAAACCCTCAACCAGGGCCATTATAGAGTTACTGCTCCTGATCACAGCCCTAACAGGGTCATGGGGACTCCTTGCTGGCTTAGTCGGCAAAGTCATGAGGCCCTGGGGTCAGGTCTCCATCACCCACATAAAGGTAAGTGTGGTACTGCACATCTGCGCTCCCATTGCTGGGGGTGGGGCAGGGCGGAGACGCTTGGATCCTTGAAGCTCATTGGCCAGCCAGCATAGCCAAATCCATGAGGTATCACAGAGCCTTGAACTTATGAAAAGTAAGGTGGAGAGCAGCAGACGGCTGATATCAACATCCATGTACATTCACATGCACACACAGACACCTGTATGAACATGCACACACAACACACATACATAATAAACAGACTGACTACATTTTTATGTTTCTTGGTAACTTTCAGATTATACTCTTAGCTTGTTACCTGTTGCCTTCCATGTGGGCAAAGTGATAAGTAAGCCTGGGTGTTCCAGGTTTTGGGGCCAGCAGTAAATTCAGCCCAGCCCAGTGTGGGGTTCTTCACAGTAGCCCTATGCCATGGTGAAAAAGAGTCCTCCAAACACAGAGAGAGAGAGAGAGAGAAAGAGAGAGAGAGAGAGAGAGAGAGAGAGAGAGGGAAGGAGGGAGGGAGGGAGGGAGGGAGAGAGGGGGAGAGAGAGAGAGACGCCCCACACACAAGCTGAAAGTCTTTCCCAAACTTTCATTTTTAGGCCCACCTGGCAAACCTCCCCTGAATTCCCTGCAAAGCCTCGTGAGCAACAACCCTTCTCAGCTATTCTCAGCCTGTGCACAATGTCACGTACACTTTGCTGTGACTCTCGCCATCTCTGTGGGTAACTTCATCAACATCTGAACCATGATGGCACCAGCAGAACTTGGCAACTCCCTGCTAGCATCTTCTGGTGAGGTGCCATCTATGGATCGGAAGCCTCTGGTCTGCTTTGCACCAGAATCTTGGGCTTCCCAGCCTTCAGAGTTGTGAGAAGTCACCCAGGGCTGTGTGGCAGTGGTCAGAGGGCACCCAGGGTGTTTCAGGAGCCCATGGTCTTCCTTGCCACCTGCATGTCCATCCTCCACCTCTTTAAGCAGCTTCAACATGCAGAGCCTTCTTCGGTTCTTGCTCTTCCCCTCCCTCTCCTGTGCCTACTGTGCTGCCTACAATTTCCCAGAAAGCCTTGCCACCTTCATGGCCACTTCATTCCTACATGATTCCTCATCCCAGCTGACTCATGTCTACTAGCTGTTTCTGTTTTAGCCGGTTCCTTCTCCTCGCCTGCACATTTCTGCTGAAATGATTCCCCCTGCCTTGATGGACAAATCCCAACGTTTTCATTGCCTCAGAATAGAATTCCAGTCTTTCTGTGGAGTTTGGGAAACTCTTCTTTATCTTGCCTTTTCTGGAGACAGTCCTATTCTTCCTGTGGGATCTCATGTCACATCCCATGCCCCCAATGTTATATCGATGTTGAGGGTTCTGCAGACCACCTGGTTAAGATGGCCTTGATTTTGGAGTGGTGGAATGTTCCAGATCCAGAGACAATATGAACTTGGCCTGCCTTTATTCCTGTAGTAGCCACACACATCTGATCTAGCAGTCCCTTTTACTGCCAGATGAGATCTTTGGAATGTGTTTACCTAGCAGCACACCAGCATCCACTGACCCAAAGGCCAAGAAAATCATAACATTTGGAATATATAGGCAGAACTTCTCCGCTTAGCTGTAATCTGTCTAGCTGATGTCCTCAACAACGTTTGGAAAGTGCATTCAATTGTGACTTTATTTTGTTCTATCACTATGAAACAGTCACATAAGCTCATCCATGGTGGAACACATCTTGTTGTGGTCTGACTCAATTTCCAGGTCATGATCACTTATATTTGAATGCCAATACATCATCTTTTATTCTCTATGGAATGAAAGCTGTGTTTTGCACTGACAACTGTTCTGTCACAGCCTCTCTCCACCACCACCTTAGCTTTCACCATACCTACCTATAAATTGTATTTACCCTACAGCTCCAGGCAAGCACAAACATTAAGTCCATGCCTTTTCTTTCTTTCCTTCATGCCTTCTTTCTTGCTTGTTTGGAGTATACTCCTATTTCTCAGCTGGGCTGGCCCTTGAGCTTTCAAAACCTCCTGGTCAGACAGGTTGAGAGGAGCACTCAGTGCCTCTAATTTGGTTCAGTCTCATTTCTGATTTGATTGCATCCTTCTCTACATTTGATCCTCTTGAGGGCTAAGGGCCAAACTTCTCCTCTTAGGCCACTGGCTAAGAGTACTATGGGTCTCTAGACACAGGCACAACAAATGTCTCGAGGAGTGCCAGGTGGCTTGCAGAAGGACTGTTCTGAATCATCAGGATCAAGGTCTGTGCTCCCGAAGTGAGGCACAGCAGAGATGAAAGGCCTCTCCTCCCGCAGGTGAGAGTGTAAGATGCTGTAGAAGAGGACCAGAGCCCCTAAAGGGTGGAACTAGAATATGATTCAGCAATTACAGGCTACGACCAATCTTCACCCAAAAGCTAAGGGCCAGGCAACACACATCATGCTAAGTGAAGGAGAGCATGCACAAAAGGTCACACATTGTATGTATAAGACGTGTCCAGAGGAAGCAAGCATATGTATGTGACAGAGTCTGTTAATGTTGCCTAGGGATGAGGCGAGGTGTCAAGAGATTACGGGATGACACTGAAGAGCATGGGATTTCCTTTGGAAGCACTTTAAAGCTGATCATGGTTATGGGTGCTTAAGTGTGAGTATGGTGAAAGTTAAAAGTTAAAAATACAGATTACTATGAGGGATGTCTGAGGTGATATTCTGACGATAAACAGTGATTTGGAGAGCGGAGTGGTGTGCTGTATGGGCTAACAGTCACTCTGGCTTTCAGTCTTGCTCTACAGCATGTCAAGTTACCTTTCTTGAGTCTCTGTTCTTATTTGAAAAGTAGTTAAATATACCTAAACTGTACATCAAGCAAACAAATTTTTATTCTATTTTGCCCAATGCCACAGTCATACAGATGCTCTACGGATGTTACTACCATTACTGTTAAGTATACGCAATACTGAATTTTGGATTAAGTGGGACAGATTAAGCATCAGATTTTTGAATGGAAACCAAAGGCATTAAAATTTCAAGCACAGAAAGAGACAAGCTGACACACAGGTATTGATGAACAGTTTGAGAAATACTTATTGAATGCTTTTCCTTTGCAATTACCAGATGACTAGATGTACCAGGAGACAGGGGAAACGGCTTGCTGGGCATACACATAGAGACCTGGTCCTTGTCTTCGTGCAATAGGAAGTTAAAAAAAGTGTAAGAAATCAAATTCCTACAATAGACATATACGTAATTGTGTAAAGAATGTGTGGGATGGAAAAAGAGCCAGAAGAGGTGATCTGCTCAGTATTACAGTTATTTACTATTGACTTCAGGTTGCCCAGCTCAGTGGAGGCTTGTTGAGAACCTGTTGACACGTCACACAGATTATATAGTTTGGTCAGTTTTGTTCAGTGGACAGAAGGGAAGAGCAATTCCCAAGATGTTGAAGAATATCTTTTGTATGAATAGGAGTAGTCTAGAGACTCACATGCGGAGATCCGGGGTACTAGGCAGTAACGTATCGTGAGTGTATCTGGTTCGCTCCTAGACTCTTACCACTAGTCCTGGGTAAACGGGATACATTCAATAAAAAATGTTAAGTGAATGTTGTCTAAACGATCTGAGTAAGTGCGCTACCTATTGACCATTTTCATGTAACAGCCACAACAGGTTACACAACCACTCTCCCTTTCAAACAAATATTTGTGTGTGTGTGTGTGTTCCCTTCAGGAAAAGCTGTTGACTGAAGGATTTGATATAAGGATGCTATGGCAGATGAAAAACCAACTGTTTCTAACAGAGTATGAAGGAACTGCTATGATGGAGTGGATTGTAAGAGCTACAGTCTTAAGGTAGAGATCTTCAACATCCGCAGGTCTAGAAACGCTTTTAGCTTAGGCACATTCAGTAACTTCGGAGTTCTGCTTTGCCATTTGGAGCAGACATCACGTCAAACATTTCTTGA
This sequence comes from Acomys percivali, assembly GCA_907169655.1. NCBI lineage: Eukaryota > Metazoa > Chordata > Mammalia > Rodentia > Muridae > Acomys > Acomys percivali. Next base: position 2,114,320 of record OU015745.1, on the reverse strand, counting down.
CCGTGTTATACTTCCTGGTGCTTTATTTAGTTCTGTCTGTCTGTCTGTCTGTCTGTCTTTTTGTTGCTTCTAAGTGGTGAAGTGATTAGAGGGGTGAAGGGATCTCATGGCAGATTCCAGTTCTGGACAGGAGAAAGATTTTGATGGTAGGTGGTTTTTATGGGCCTGTCACTAAGTAAGATTGAGAACTTTTAACAGGCGGTAACTCTTGACAAAGGTCAGGAAAAGCTTAAGTCAAAGCCACTCTACTGCAGAGTGCATTTCCCTGAGGATCAGCCAACCACGAATCTCTTCTTGTGGCCTTGCCCGCTGAATCTCTGAAGAGGAGGAACATTTGGTGGGTGGTCTTGTTATTTAACTGAGCGGCCACTCAGCACAGAAGACAAGGCACGGTGCGGTGCAGTTTCTGAGGACGGCCAGTCCGGTGCTCTCCACAGGTCAGCTCTCTCTCTTCAGATGAGGCTCACCTGGCCTCAGCTTGGGGTCATGTGATGCGCCAGCTGGTGCCTGGAGAGCCGCGCGCAGGCTTGGGCGGGCCTTGGTGGAAATCAACTTCCGGTGAGGAGGTCCTGGCCGTCGGGTGGTGCGTGGGCTGCGCCAACTAGGGTTCCTGGGCCCGCAGTCACCGGGGGGTTGGAGGGGGCGTAGCCCGTGCCCGGGTGCACGTGCCCGAGAGTCGGGAGCGACGCGCGGAGCACTGCGTCAGGAGCAGGTAAGTGGGTGCGCGCCAACAGGGTCTGGGTCCCAATTGCGGGAGGGGAAGCGGCCGAGCTACAGCCAGCCGCGAGGCCTCAGCCGGCGACTCACGGGACCTGTGTGTGGGAGAGGCACCCCGCTCCCGCCCTCGCCCGCACCTGCGTGGTCCCGAGTGGAGAGCCACGGGAAGCGCGCTCGCCGGCCGCGCCGCAGTTGCTCCAGCGGAACGGAAGCGTTGACCCGGCCGCAGTTCCCGCCGGCGCCGAGCGGCGCGCCCCTTCCGGTCTCCGAGCTGTAGGGAAACCGCGCTGTGCGCGCTAGGGGTCCTCCGGGCTCGCCGGTCCCGGGACACACCCACCCCGGCGTCCGCGGCTCTTACCCCGAGTCCGACACCCAGCGGAGCGCGCGGCCGCGGTCGGTCCCCTTCCCCCAGGGGCGCGCCGTCCGGAGGGAGCGTTGCCCGCCAGCCTTAGGTCCGCGCTGGTGCGGCCGCCGCGCTCTGCCCTGGGGAAGCGAAGGCTTCCGGCTCAGCTGAGGTCCCCAGGGGTGCGACCCCCCCACCCCCCCACCCCGCCCCTCTCCCCACCCCCAATTCCGACTTCTTACTCCACTGTGCAGACACTGACACATCGTCCGCCCCATTCCTTCCCGCAGGCAGAAGCCTGCAGAGTACTCCCAGGAACGGTGCCGGCCACCGACGAGAAGTGCAGGGCGTTGCACGCTGTTGCTTTGGGGTTGGTCTGTCCGTCCCTCAGCTGTTGGGACAAGTGGCTCAGGGAAGAGGCAGACAGATGCTCGGCCCGCTGCACCTTCTTGGTGCCTCCCAGCCGTGTGATAGTGTGTGGAGAACGGCCCAGTTAGGAAGTTTGCTGTCCCCCCAGGATGGCTAGGAGGCGTTTCTGTGGGCTGGCAAATGTGAGCCGGTTGCCCAGCAACAGCATAGTCCAAATTAGGGGGAAAAAAAAACCCAACATGAAACAAAACGAGAAAATAGTCCAGGAAATTTGAGTTTTTAAGAAAAAATTCAATCATCTTAATACTTCATAGAAAAAGAAGACTGCTTAGAGAAACATCGTGTGTGTGTGTGTGTGTGTGTGTGTGTGTGTGTGTAAGTGTAAGTAAAGGGCCCGTTATTTATTAGCGCGCCTTAGCTTGAATGTACAGACAGGACTTTGCCTAATGGGACACTTTAAATCGAACACCCAGCTACTATCAGATTTGTAAAGAATATATAATTTTTTGAATGAAGAAAACTTTGAAGGCAATCTCTTGATGACACAAGGCAAGTGGGAATGGATTGAGGTGGGTGTGATGTTTCTGTTCATGAAAAGGGGGGGAAGTGTGCAAGTTCTAAGGTCTTCAATCGCAGCTCCCCACTGCAGCCTGTGCCTTATAAACTTTCATTATATTTTCTCATTTCCTGTAAAATACCAACTTTTGAAAGGCCACTCTGTATCAATGTGTATCCATTTTTTTTTTTAATTTGGTACATTTTAGAGGTTGGTTGTGTCTCTTTTCTTCAGTTTTTAGCAACGTGGGTTTAGCTTATGTGAATCGGAGTTGATGCACATTTCCTAAAGGACGTTTCTTTCATGTTTTAGTTTAGGGCAACCTTCCACTCATTAAACAGTATGTCTTTGTGTACACTGACAAGTGCGAGACCCATAACATACTACAGTTTGCTCATTGGCATCGTCCAGGATAGCTACAGATTCATCCTTGTCCATTTCCCCTTTTCTGGAATTATGTATGTGCAGTGCTGCAGTGCAGGGTTGTGCATGTGCAGTGCTGCAGTG
>OU015745.1:2098959-2111818 GCA_907169655.1 Acomys percivali | reverse complement strand
AGTGTAGGGTTGTGCATGTGCAGTGCTGCAGTGCAAGGTTGTGCACATGTGGCGCTGCAATGCAGGGTTGTGCATGTGCAGTGCTGCAGTGCAGGGTTGTGCGTGTGCAATGCTGTAGTATGGCCTTTCGTTCCCACTTTCTTTCACTGAGTGCTTTTCTAACGCACCCATTGATGTCTGCGCCCGAACTTTGTGTCTCCTTAAGGAGAAATGGCGCTTACTAGTTGGTGGGCACTTAGGTTATTTCTAAGTTTTGTATCTTTGCCGTGGTTTTTTCTCCTGACCCCAGGCTCCTGGAATAGTGGCTTATGAGACCCAAAATATATTTACAAATACCTAGCCCATATAGCTAGGCTCTTTGACTAGCTAATACCTTAAACTAACCCATTTATACTAACCTACTTTTACCATGTGGCTGGTCACCTTTGCTCAGGTGCACCATGTCTCTGGCTTCATACTTTGGAGGGCAAAATCTCCCTCCCCTGGCTGTCCCAGAATCCTCTCTGCCTGCAGGATGTCCACCTCCTGTTTCCTGCCTTAGCTATAGGCCATTTTAGCTTTTTATTGACAGATTGTGCGTCCAAACAGATACAAGAGATTCCTTCTACATTGTGTTCTGGAATGGAGCTGTTATAAGAATGCTTTTTTTGGGGGGGGGGTGCTATATTAGTTTTCACTTACTTTGGTTAAATACTGAGAGTGGAATGTTGCGCGGTGTGGTAGGTGTGTGGCTAACTCTCTAGCACTCCTGTTTTCCATGGTGGCTGCCGTGTGCTGCACTCCTGCCACTGAGGATGGACAGCCATGCTGCTGTGTGTCAGGTAGGCAGGTTTTGGTGTTTCCTGATGACTCATCGGATTTTTCAGTTTTAAAATTTGAGGTAGGATCTCAGATGGTCCAGTCTGGCCTTCACTGTGTCTGTAGCTGAAGCTAGCCTTGAACTCCGATTGTCCGACCGTCACCTCCTAGAGCTGCGGTCACACTGTGTGAGCCTCCATGCTTGGTTCTCACAGATGATTTGGTTTGAGGTCTAAGATGCAGGACATTTACCTGTGCTGCTGTTTGCTGTTTATGTTCGTCTGTGAGGCTTCTGTTCCAAGTCTTTGTCTGTTTTGTGAGTAATTGTCTAATTAAAAAATTTATACAACCTGGACACAAACCATAGTTATATACATATATAGTGTCTGTATGTACATTGTCTATGCATACGCACATATCTTTCTGTGTATGGTCAGATGCGTTATCTTTGAGTTTCCCATTTATTCACTTTCCTGAAAATTGAGAGGAGCGAGTGAAACTTCACTTTTGATGAAATCCATTGCTCAGCACATGACCCAAGTTTGCAAAGAATTTCTGTTTTTCTCTAGCCCTTTTGTAGTTTTAGGTATTGTATTTAGGATCTGTTTTCAGGCACTTTTTGTTTATAGTGCAGGTGTAGGCTGTGGCTTTCTCTGCAGCATCCAGGGATACATTCTTGCTGTCCTTGAGGAAGAATCTCGTTGGCACTTTTGTGAGAAGGTGCTTGTCTCTGGGGACTCTGTGTGTCTCCCGTTTGGTCCACACCAGTCTGTAGTGTAGCTTTACAGTGTCATAACAGCAGGAAGGAGCTGCTGTCCTGCTTTCCCTGTGCCATCTCCGAGGCAGCTTACTTTCTCTAGAGTAGTGTGGGGACTTGTTGGGACTGCACTGAGGCTTTTGGTGAGTGTGGGGACTTGTTGGGACTGCACTGAGGCTATTGGTGAGTGTGGGGACTTGTTGGGACTGCACTGAAGCTATTGATCGCTTTGGGGTGATTGGCACCTTAGGTGTCTTTACTCTGGTAGATGTACTCTGATCATAGTCACAGCCTCCTGAGTCCTCCCGGATCCAGCCCCTTGTTGAATGTTATTTTAAAGAACACTTGAGGGAGATGTCGTTGAGTAGTAAAGACTGCCAAGCTCTGGAGGCACAGAAACGGTCATTCACTAAAGTACCACAGACAGTCGCAGTTCCCCGCTGATCTTGCTTACCACGGGCGGGGTGTGTCTGTTCTTCTTTCAGGGCTTCTAAACCACTGATGGAGATGTAGGGTCCAAAACTTTGATAATTAATAAATACAACAAAATAAAACTTACTAACAGAGAATTAGATATAGATTTAAAACAACCGAAGCGGATTGTGTAGAGATGGCAGCTCCTTTCACTTTAAGGTTACTATTGTTCTGTGACTGACATTTTATTTATTTATTGTTTGGAGACGGTGTTGCTATGTAACCCTGATTGGCTCAGACAGGAGGCCTTTCTGCCTTTGCCGCTGAGCAAAGGGTTACTGGCCTTCACTACCCTGCTGGCCTGATATATATTTTTTTATTAGAATACTTTTAAAAAATTAGTTTTAAGTCAAGAAGAATAAAAAATACACGTCAATGGCTTCCTATCTAGAGAGAGCAGTGTCTAATTTGTTGATAAGTCATTGTCAGCATGACGTTGCTATACACTCTGGCTGGCAGGTTTGTTTTTCTCCCTCGTCCGTACATTCCTTGGAAACTCTGCTCCGCCTGTTGAGAGCCCCATACCTGAGACAAGTGTGAAGGGAGGAATCAGGATTGGGAGAGGGAAGATCTGCATCAGACAGAACCACCTAGAACTTGGTGTTTACTTTATGAAGAGACAGTGGCTCATGACAGCCGGAAGCTGTAGTTTTGAGTTCTTCAGCTTGCTCCTGTGTGTTGAATTGTGCAATAGCTGGATGTTCATTTGGCGTGCGTTCTGTCCTTTGTGTGTAAGCCTGTGCTGAGGAGCGGGGAGGCCAGTTTATGTCAAAATCTGTTCTCAGGCGTTAGCAGCAGCTTATGTGTCTCTAGAATGTACTGTTTAGGACAGGTGGTTGGATTTACCATACAACTTCCAGTTTAAAGAGTGGAACCCAGATCTGGCATACGTAATTACTTTTGTTTGAGTTTTCCACATAAAATGCTATATAAATAAAGTAAGTTTCTTAAGAAGACTCAACCTTCAAGTACGTGCGCTTCTGTTAGTTTATTATAGATCTGGGGATTTACAGTGTGGCACTTTTGTATACTTTCAGGAAGATGTGTAATGGGGTATAGATGTGAGAGAAATAAAAACTAACACTGATAATTCCTACTTGAACCTATATTTTTTTGTAATGTTTCAGTGATTATTAAATGGTGTGGCTCATACCTATAATTCCAGCATGGGTGAGGCCATGGCAGGATTGGAATTTGAGGGCAGCCTAGTACAGAGTGAAACAGTCACTACACACGCGTGCGCGCTAAGACCCTGAACATGCGTAGAGCTTTGTGAACAAACTTAACCTTTTAATTTTCAGAGAAGTATTGGATCTTTAAAAAGTAACCCACGAACAAGTTAATCCTCTACTCTTACTTTCATGCATTAGCTTGTTGTACGTGTAGCTGTCACCACCACCTCTGGCAGCTGAGTTTTCAAAAGGTTGGCTGTCTTTGTTTTTGGCAGAGGCTGCTCTGGAGAAAGGTCACTGTCCTGGCCACCTGAGTCAGATCAACTGTAGACAAGCACAGGAGCGGCTGCACAGGCCAGAGATGGCGGCTTCTGAGGATGGAAGAGTTAGGAAGAGTTCCTGGGCGCCCCACAGGCTGCCGGCGTTCACTGTGCTTTGAATCTGTTGTTGTTGTTGTTTTTAAATCAGGTTATTGCAGTGGATGTACACATGCCTTTGTTTTGATCCCAAGTGTGGGGTGTGAAACAGACTTGTGTGAGGGTGTGTGGTGTGTGTCCAATGGAAACAGGCTTGTGAGAGGACCCGTGGTGTTTGTCCACTAGAAGAAGAACCGCTCTTGGTCGGGCATGGTCTTTACCAACTGATAAATGTCCTAGTATGGACTGTGAGAGGAGGTGTGTGTGTGTGTGTGTGTGTGTGTGTGTGTGTGTGTGTGCGCGCGCGCGCGTGCGCACCAGAGGCCAGGTTTTTTGCTGTTAGTATTGTTTCCCATCATTTGGCTGTTCATCGCTCCACTTCGAGACATTCCTAGGAGGAAACGCTCCAGAAAACATTTGAGGTTCTGGGTTCTGGCTGCTGCTGTTGCATTCACCTTTGCTGAATTGCTAGTTTGCTGTTTAAGGGTTTTTTTTCAAATCCTGATTACAAAGAATGGGATCATTCCAAGGAACTGGTTCTGAGAAGATTCACTTCTCCTGTTCCCATTAACCTCTCTTCTCTCCTACCTGGGTGGGAAGGGAGGGAAGGGCATTGAAGAACCACAAATAAAGCAGGTTGGAAAGTTCAAAGCCCACAGGTTTTCAGTGCCGGGGAGAGTAGGTGCCGGTAGGAGGGCCTAAAGTGTCACAGAGCCTCCGTTCTTACTGTCATCCATGCTTTAGGACGTGGGCTTCCTGGGGGCGTTGCCAGCCTCTGATTGATTTCCAGTCATGGGAATGTCAACGGCAGTGTTTGCCACTGTTGTTCAAGCTTTGAGAGGTTTTTGGAGTTCCTGTCAGTCGTTTTCTGGCACTGTGGGTATCATATGAATGATTCAAATTATTCTCCTATTTTCTTCATCAGCTATGTATATTTTAGCTTTGTGGAAGAAATCATTTGTGGGTTTTTCAAGTTCAATTATGTAAAAATTTCCCTTATGTATTAAAACCAATTAGCATGATTAATTATCATCTGAGTGCCATGAGATGAGTCCACAGGCTAAAGCCTAGAATTAGCTCCCTGCTTGAACCAGGTAGCTCCCGAGTAGGGAGGCGTCTACAGATGTAACAAGATCTGAGGAGGCGGACACACGCACTGTTAACTGTAATAAGCACTGTGCCCTAGACAAGAGTGCTACCGTGTCTCCTTGATTCTATGTACACAAATTGCCTTGCACTGATGTTACTACAGCTTTAGGTTTGTGAATTACAGGTGACACTTAATTGGATTGCCAGAGTCATTGTGCCCAAAGGAGAGTAGAAAAAGAGGAACCGTGTTGAATGTGCCCTGTGCTGGCACACACTGCCTGGGGACACTGGGTTCTGCATGAGGGGTTTCCCAGTGACTGCCAGCCAGAGCCTGCTCACACCCCCTTGGTTTGGTGCAAACATCTAGGTGCGGTTTTGTATGTTTTGTATGTTTTGATCACTGAAGGTTGCTGTTTTTTCCCATTTGATAGAATGCTGCTGCCCTGTAGTGGGAGCTGCGTGTCAGGGTTGAGCACAGGCAGGCATGCTGTTGCAGGGGGTCCTGCTTGCAGACGTGCTGTTACAGGGGGTCCTGCTTGCAGACATGCTGTTGCAGGGGGGTCCTGCTTGCAGACGTGCTGTTACAGGGGGTCCTGCTTGCAGACATGCTGTTGCAGGGGGGCCCTGCTTGCAGACGTGCTGTTGCTGGGGGCCCTGCTTGCAGACGTGCTGTTGCAGGGGGGTCCTGCTTGCATACATGCTGTTGCAGGGGGGTCCTGCTTGCAGACATGCTGTTGCAGGGGGGCCCTGCTTGCAGACGTGCTGTTGCAGGGGGTCCTGCTTGCAGAGTGCTGTTGCTGGGGGTCCTCCTTGCAGACTTGCTGTTGCAGGGGGGTCCTGCTTGCAGACATGCTGTTGCAGGGGTTCCTGCTTGCAGACGTGCTGTTGCAGGGGGTCCTGCTTGCATACATGCTGTTACAGGGGGGTCCTGCTTGCAGACGTGCTGTTGCAGGGGGTCCTGCTTGCAGACGTGCTGTTCTGGGGGCCCTGCTTGCAGACATGCTATTGCAGGGGGCCCTGCTTGCATACGTGCTGTTGCTGGGGGGCCCTGCTTGCATACGTGCTGTTACAGGGGGGCCCTGCTTGCAGACCCTTGTTATGCTGGCTCTGTCCAGTGTGCGTGCCTGTGACCTGTTGTGCCGTTTAGTTTGTGTCATCTTGATAACTGACGAAGATGGGTGGTTTGCAGATGTGTTCAGGGTAGGCCCTCCTTTCCCGCTGGCCTGCACGTCCTTACCTGTGGAGCTCCCAGGGAGCACTGTCCTCCTCGGTAGCCCTGTGTGGCTTTCGTCCCCTCCCCACTGCTGTCGGGGGCTCACTCTTTGCTTGTTCCCGTCTTTGGCCAGCCGCCCCTCTGGCTGGTGTAGGTGCTCAGGGTTCAGTGTAAAATATAAAAACTCCAGCTAAAGAGTCACACAGCTTAAGGGATTTATATACCTGAGAAAGGAACTTGAACAAATAAAAATGAGTGTCATTCCTGTCTCCAAGGAGGTAACCCTGTTTAATTACATTAATTGACTCAGTTGAGAAGCAGGGCTGGCTGGCGCTGCTATGGGACTCAGCCTTACAGCACAGGAGCCCTGTGGGATACCGTGGCTCACCATGGCGTCACCTTGATGAAGAAGACCACGCCCAGCCAAGCTTAAGTCTGAGTTGTCAGAGTTAAGATGTGAAGGTGTGTTTCTGAAAGGACTTTTTCATGCTCCGTATGAGAGTAATTGTGTTCTACTGTGTGACTTTAGTTTAAATATCATAGAAGCCTTTTTAGGACTGGTGCTTAACCACTTACTAGGTGTGGAAGTGAAAAAATTACAGGTGATTCATGCTAAAGTCAGAATCATATGAAAAATATGTGCTGAGGATTCTGGTATTTTCAATTCAAGGGAAATGAAAATTAGTGGTTAGAATAAGTTTTATATCATCTTGGAAAAATGTGAGTTGGCAAGTATTTATGTGTTTCTCTTGGTGAACAAGTCTTTTTTTCTCTTAAAGAGACACTGTTAGCAGGTCAGACCTTTGATAGGTGCGTCAAGTGACTCTGAGAACTGTCAGTTTGAAAATAAACTAGTGGGAGGCTGAGGGACGTGGAGATGCCCGGTTCAGGCCGCAGCGTTTGCTGAGGATTCACTTAGTCCCAGTACCTGGTTCAGGCTGCAGTGTTTGCTGAGGATTCACTTAGTCCCAGTACCTGGTTCAGGCCGCAGTGTTTGCCGAGGATTCACTTAGTCCCAGTACCTGGTTCAGGCCGCAGCGTTTGCCGAGGATTCACTTAGTCCCAGTACCTGGTTCAGGCCGCAGTTTTTGCCGAGGATTCACTTAGTCCCAGTACCTGGTTCAGGCCACAGTGTTTGCTGAGGATTCACTTAGTCCCAGTACCTGGTTCAGGCCGCAGTTTTTGCCGAGGATTCACTTAGTCCCAGTACCTGGTTCAGGCCGCAGTGTTTGCTGAGGATTCACTTAGTCCCAGTAATTGACATGGCTGCCTTGACTCTTCGGGGACATCACACTGAGGGCAGGGGGAGAACTGTAGTATGTACTTTACAGGAAGTTTTGCTTGTGGAGGAGTGGGGCCCAGGCAGGTGGACTGGGGTCTGGACACATACTACCCTGAATACATTTGATAACATCTGAGAACAGGAGCCAGGAACCAGGACAAAACCCTGATGAAGGTGACGGCCAAACCCTGAGTTGAGATGAGTGATCTCTCCATGTCCTTCCTGAGAAATTAATTTTGTGTGTCCTCGAGGAAACCACACTAGGCGTGCTGGCTATTGGGGACTTCCCAACACTTTGTTTCTAGGTCTGTGGCTAGAAGTCTCAGTCAGCCCGAAGGCAGAGCACAGAGTGGGGGGTGAGGATACGCTTCTCTGAGCGGACTGTGGGCTTCGTAACTGACACAGACAGCTGACAGTCTGACAGTGGAGAGAAAGTCAGGTCAGCGTGAACTTGTTGGTGTGAGTACGTTAATCGGGTGTCCTGCACTTCTTCAGCTTGGGGAGTCAGGAAAAACTGTCACCTACATTTCAAGCTAGCTAACTGCATGCAGCATGGCTCCAAATGCAGTTTCCAGAGCAAGTGTGGATGCTGGACCTGCTGTGGTGTGACGGCCAAGTTGGGATCCGTAGGTTTAGAGAGACAGGAAAGTGAGCCTATTTGTCATCTAAGACTACTTGCAGAGGTTGGGAGTGGTGGCACACCACCTGTCACCTCAGCATGTGGAAACATCCAAAGTTCAGCCATCCTAGGCTACAGAGGGAGTTCAAGGCTAGCCTGGACTGCGTGAGATACTGCCTTAAGAAAACACTTACTCACTGAAATTGTTGGCATACATTTTTAGGGAGCCCTGACATCCATGAAGGGCTCTGGGTTCTGTGATTGAAGGGCAGAAGTTACGGTGGGAACCGGAGGCACTGAATTGGGGAACCTGAGCACAGAATCAGCTCAGCATGAGATGGGAGGGGTACCAGATGTACCCCAGAGCCAAGCAGGCAGGGCAGGATGCCTTCCGCAGGCCTGTGGCGCTGGCTTGTTGATTATGGTGTCTCCATAAGTGAGACAGAGAAGTAGAGAGTTTAAGGCCAGGGGAAATAGTCTAAGAGCACACCACAGCCCTCAGTCAGTCCCAGACCTGAGCAGTTGACAGAGCTAAACAGCTAAATGAAAGGCAGAACTTGGAGAAGTGTGCTGTTTACTTACTGTCTCAGAAGGAAAAGTGCTGGTGTGCCTCTACAGACGGAGTTACGAGCAGTGGCCACTGTTTGGCTAGGTGGTCTGTGGTGTATGTAGAGCAGGATTAGCAACGTGATGAAAGGAAGGTTGTGAATAGATGTGTCTGAATAGGCAGAGCATCCTGAGGACATTGTGTCCTGTGCACTTGTTCATGAGGGGTGATGTCAGCAGAGGGATTAGTGGCTGTGTGGATAGGACAGCCTGTTTTCTGGTCTGCTCTCCCTTTAGGGGCAGATCCACACATGGTATAAGCTAGCCGCCTCCTCTGCATCGCTGTGTTTCAGTGGGCCCTGCATAACCCCGTCATCCTAAGAGATGGATGCCAGGTGTGGCTTAGCACTGAGGCTGGCCTGCCCGTGCTCACTGCTCAATGTACAGAATGAGAACAGTGATATGATGGCCCCGATGTTGTGCCATTCCCCGGGATGGCCGGCCAGCTGCCTGGTGGCAGGCTGACTCCATTGGACCACGCACGTTATGGGAAGGGCAGAGTTCTGTTCTTACTGGGAGGATGTTGAGATAGATGTTCCTTCGCACGTGCAGTTTTGTGAAGACTGCTGCCTGTGGTTCGCGGAGTTCCTTAACCACTACTGGGTTCTACACAGAGTTGCTTCCGCTCAGTGAACCTGTTTCATGGTAAATCTGATGAAGGAACTCATGTCACGGCCACAGGAGTGTGGCAGTGGCCCCAGGCGTACGAGGGTCACTGACTTCATCATCTTCCGTGCTAGTCACAGTCGGGTGGCTTGGTAGAATGGCAGAGTGGTCTTCGGAAGAAGCTGGCTGGGCCGTGGGGCATCCTCACCCAAGGCCAGACACTATTCTGCATGTGGCTGAGGGTGTTTTTGGATACCATGATGGTTGCCCTCCCCTGTAAGAGTGGACATCATCCAGTTAACGTGAAGTCCAAATCAACCATCAGTGCTGTGTCAGAGGAGGTGCATGCCGATGGGCCTGGAACTTAGACTCTTGGCTCTTCTGGTCTGTTTTCAGACTTGGACTCAGGTTCACACTCACTGCTTGGGCCTAAACTGCACTAGCATCTCTCCTGCGTCTCTAGTGTTCTGACTGCAGCTGTCAGGACTTCTCAGAGCTCATGATCATGTGAGCCAATCTCTGTAGTCAGTCTCAGTCTGTGTCTCTCTCCCCGGCCCTCCTCCCTTCCTCTGGCCCTCCCCACTGCCCCCTTCTTGTCTGGAGACCCTGGCTTCTGGGTCCAATTTGTTCTGTGCCTCCACATTTTCTGAGGAGAACCCTTTAGATTGTCATCGACTCCTTTAGCATCTTCTAAGTAAGCATACACAGGAGCATAGCATAGCAGTTCCTTCCTTCAAAGCCGCCTGCTGCTCGCTGCCCACAACTTACTCTTCCACTTTTGTTCACCATGCAGAATCTCGGACACATTCACGATGAGTTATTCAGAAGTATGTTCTGTTATATATTTTTAAGTTACTTGAGAACTTTCCAAATTCCATCTTTATTGACTTTTAATGTATCTCAGCTGTGGGTAGTGAGGACGTTTTGTAAGATGTCAGCTTGAGACTTGTGTGGCTAGAGAATCATCTGCCTTTGAGCACTGTGTACTCGAAGCCTCATCTGACCTTGTTGGGCAGAGCCCACTCTCAAGGAATGCCACTTATATCAGGGTATTGATAATACTGTTGGTTTTCTGTATGCTTGTTGACTTTTCCCTTTTATATTTAGTTGACTATTAGGAGAAGTATTTACCTCTATATGCGGTTGCTGACTTACCCGTCTTGTCAGTTCTGCCACTCAGTGTTTTATGTTTTGAAACATGCTCTTGGGGTGTCCATGTGTTGATGGTGACACTGCCTTCCCGATTAACCTCTGTCTAGTGATTTTCTTTGATCTGAAGTCTAGTTAATCTTCACATATTACCTCCACTTTCTTTTGAGGAGTGTGTGCATGGTGTTATCTCGTTAGCCCCTTTCCTTTATGAGGTATTGACTCTGTAAGTCTGCAGTGCCCCATCGAGTCAGTTTAGACTATTTGTTCACGTGCGCTGGCTCCCTGGCTGAATTTAAGTGTCACTTTACTTGTTGTTTTTCTGTCTTCCATTATGCATCTTTTCCTGACTTGAGTTTTTATTTTTTCCTTAATAATTTCATTTTATGCCTGTTATAGACTAGATGACTTGTGTCTTTGCTAATTATTATTTAAATGACATAAGTGTCTACAGTATACACTTAAAATTGCACTGTATATTTTCTTTCATTTTTTATTTATTTATTTTTTTGTTATTTATTTTTATTTTTTATATTTTTATATTTTCAATGTATATTAAAATTACTTTCTAAAATACTGTCATTTCATCTTTTTGTGGTATTGGTACAGAGTTCTACAATCCTCAAATTTTATACCTGGTGAGTCAACGGTATATCCCCTCCCTCCCAAGCCAAGTTTACCATGCTGGCTTTCTTAGCTTTGCGAGTTCCCTTTGTGAGGGCCACATTTCCCTGCTTGTATTCATCTTCTTCCTGGAGAACTGTCAGTGTGCTAAGTCCAGGTCTTACAGCACATAATTCTTTCCCATTTTGTTTGTCTGGTTGAAGATGTCTCCTATAAGAATTCTACACTGCTATGTATCCCCCCACCCCCACCCCACTGAGGTACCCCACCCTCACCCCTGGGTATTAGTCACTATGACAAATACCTGGAAAGCGAGCTGGAGAAAGGAAGGCTTTGCTGTGGTTCCAGGTGTGCGTGGTGCACCTGATGGTGGTGGTGGTGCGTGTAGTGCGGGGGTGCAGGTGGTGCACATGGTGTGCGTGGTGTGCATGGTGTGCATGGTGCGCACCATTGCTCTGGGACTCTGGCCAGGCGTATCGTGGTGGCAGGAATGCATGGTGCAGTGCCTCTTGGTGGACAGGAACCAAAGAGCCATATGCCTGTGCTTGCAAGCTTGGGTGTGCCACCCTGTCCTAAGAGCACGTACTGATCTTGACTGAAGATGAACCATCATGCCTGTCTCCTTGTCATTGCCTCATGTGCAATTTAGTAAGAAGTCTGCTTTTATTGTTACCTCCATTCTTTGTCTTCAGGTCTGTGGGAGAAGGGCAGGTCTGAGTTGCCTGACAGGGTGTCAGGAGTGGCCTCAGCATCAGTTCACAGACCCAGCAGGCTCGGCCTCCATCTGTCCTGTGGGACTTGAGGGTGCCCTCTGCTTTTGCTTCAGGTTAGCGGGTCTCAACCTGGGGGACTAACGACCCTTCACAGGGGTGGCGTCAGACTGTCACACAGATATTTATGTTACAGTAACAGTAGCAAAAGTAATTATGAAGTAGCAACAAAAATAATTTTATGCTTGGGAGGGGGGTCACCACAGGGTGAGGACCTGTCTTAAGGGTTGGCGCATTGGGAAGGTTGAGGGCCTCTGACCTAGGGCAACTACTGCAGCTGCTGGCGCGGGGACGGACCTGACAGCTGTCCGTCAAGCAGCTGAGCTGTGTGTGGTTTACAGCTTCACCACTGCAGGGAAATTAACGTTGCGGAGTGTCTGCAGTGAAGATTTAGCCTGACCTTACCTAGCAGGACCTGCTTGCCAGCCCGAGCTCTTGGGGAGGCTCCTCCGTTCCCTCTTACAGTTGCTGTTCTGCCCGCTCACTAGTGAGAACCCAGCCCAGAGCTGCAGAAGGCCCTCTGTCATCTGCAGCTCCTAAGCCTGCGTCCTTGGCCAGTCCTGACTGTCTCTTCTTCAGCCTGTTCTCTGCCCGAGAGCTCTACACCACTTTGTAAACCTGGCAGTCGCGTTGTTTACTTGTTTGTTTCTTTTCTTCCAGAAAAGTTTTTGTTCTGTTGTCCTAGTATTTGCAAACTAATGTTTCAAGTATTTCTTTTCCTTTGTGTTTATATCAGATATTTTGTTGCATTTTCTAGTTGTTTTAAATGAAAGACTTCAGCCGCTCCTTGTGCTTTCACTGTGGCTGCCCATTGAATGCTTAGGATTGTTTGTTTGCTTTAACTTTGAGTGGATACTCCAGGTGAGGTAAAGCGTTAGCTTGGTGCTGTGTAGGAAATATGCATTTTGTAGTCATTGTCTCCTCTTTATACATTAGTGTGTATTTTATAAAAAGTAAACCTCTTCCCTCAACTTGCCGCTAAATTTTTATGCAAAGCATGCACTCTCTAAGAACACTCCTGACATGCACAGGGCCCTGGGCTCAGTTTCTGGCACAGAAATAAAACGTAGGAACAAGGGAGCACCACAGAACCCCAGCTCCGCTGTGCTAGATGCCCCAGACTTCTCCCCTGGCCTTGGTTTGCCTCACAATAGTGGAGCCCTCTGGCGTCTGAGTTTGTAGTAGCTCAGTGTGTGCAGCCACTGTGTAAAAGCAGTAGCTTTCCTTTCCCTGCTGTTGTGCAGGGGGACTGTGCAGGGCGAGTGTGCAGGGCGAGTGTGCAGG
>OU015745.1:2077358-2089448 GCA_907169655.1 Acomys percivali | reverse complement strand
CTTGCTCAGTAGGTTCCTGTGTTGCCGCTGTTACTATGTGTTCAGTGCTAGCCCTGCCTTGCTCAGTAGGTTCCTGTGTTGCCACTGTTACTATGTGTTCAGTGCTAGCCTGTCCTTGCTCAGTAGGTTCTTTGTGCTTCCGGCATCCAGCCCTCTTCACGTGCTCTATAGAAACTGCCTTGTTCTAGCTTTGAGGGTTGGCTAGTCTAAATGAATACCTGATCTTTGCTTGAGATGAGTTGAGGGATAGGTAGATCACTACCTCAAAACATTCCTGTGGTTTTACTTCTAGCTTTTGTATGTAGCTACAGGTCAGGGATCAGACTCAAGGGAGTCAGAGGGAAGTGTTGAGGGTGCACCCCACAGTGTGGCGTGCCCGTGGTTGCCTATTTATTTGTTGAAGCCTTTGACCCAGGCGTTTTCCGCTAATTACAGGTGACTTTGTCTATCCTCTGAGACTCCTCCCCACCCCCTCCTTCTTTACAACTCTTTAGTAGGGATTGAGTTTTAGAAACTAAAAGGATGATGTGCACTAGATAAGGGACCGCAGAGCCCCCAAAAGACTGGCACTGGGAAATGAAGCTCAAGGCTGCGTGACCCAGCGTGATCTGTCCTTTAGCTCTGCTCTGATGGCCTCAGCACAGTGAGGCCGTTGTTGCTTGTTCTCCTGACTTCTGTTACATCACATCTATTTCCGTTTGTGTACTTACTCACGGTTTCTGGGGCATCGTTTTCTTTTTTTAAATATCCGTTTCTCTGTCATCTTTAACTATTTTGTTTTACCGAATGTTATGAGATACATATAGACAATACAATCATTGCCATGTGAGCTACTTTAGTATCAATTCCGTTATCTTAGTTCCTTTTTGTGGCAAGAGCAGGAGACACCTATTTATTGAACTCAGATTTCTAGCACAGTGCAATTTAACTTCATCTTCCCTATGCATGATGCTAGTCTGTTTTTACCCTCTGTCCTTTGACCTCTGCAAAAAGAGGCTTCTCTGACCAAAGGTGAGAGTGGCCTAGGCCTATGGGTATAACCATAAATGTTTAGAAGACAATTTAACAACCTGATCATTTAGCAGAATATCAGTAACAGACTCTACCCCAGAGCCTGTGGCCCGGCCATTTGTCTTAGTTACTGTTGATCTGGGAAGCCACCATGGCCACGGACCTTACATCACAGGACTCACTCGCGGCCACCGGGAAGCGTGGTGCCCTGCAGGCGGCCGTGGTACTGGAGCAGTAGTTTTACATCCTGAGCCACTGGCAGCGGGCAGAGAGTGGGCCTGGGCCTGGCATGGGCCCTTGAAATCTCTAAGCCCACCCGCAGTGCCACACCTCCTCCCAAAGGCCACACCTCCTAATCCTTCCGAACAGTTCCACCACCTAGGAATGAAGTATTTGAACATGTGAGCTGTGGGGCTTTTCTCATTCACACCATCACACATTCCGCAGGCTTTTGAGTAGGTTTATAGCACCAGGCTTGAAATTCCCTCCCATGGAGCAGACCGCAAGCCCAGCTGGTAAGCAGCCAGCAGCTCCCCTAATGGTTGTGCCACTGGTGTACCCAGTAAGCACAACTCACCTGCTTGCTTTCTGCTGTAGTGTGCAGGGTCCAGCTGCCGTGTATGACATTGCTGTGTTCGCAGCCCTCCCCCACTAGCCTGACTAGCACCGGCCTGCACTATAAATGCTGGCCAGCAGGCAGGAAGGGGTTGAGATTGATTTTTCTATGACATCGCCTCTGAAGTCAGCAGTGCTTCTGAGTGCTCCCTTTCGGCACGCTGGCTGCATGAGTGTGGAGCAGGGGACCTTTACATTGAGATCCAGGCTGAGTGCCACGTGTCCCAGGGTTTGGTTCAGTTGCTGATGAGCCACTGCACCACAGCCCTGACGCAGTGAACTGAGGGAATTGAAGCTCCATCGTGAATTTGCTTTGTGGATCCTCTTAACATTTTCACACAGTTTTTTCTGCGACGTCACATTGGGTTTGATGTGTGGGTTGTAGGAAATGAACTGGAAACTCCAGCCGAGGTTTGACGCTGAGGTGACCTCAGAAATCAAGGGAACAGCTTTGCAGGGACTGTCAGGTGTGCTTCCCACAGATTGCAGCCTCTGAGGCCAGTCAGGGGCCTTGGCGGTGAACAGACCCGTGCTAACTTCATCTGGTCTCTTTGCTTGCCATAGGAGTCAGAGAACGGAACACCACACACGAGTCTTTTGTTCCTCAAACAGTTCCTTCCTGCTCACTCTCAGGAAGTTTAGGGAGAGTTTCACGTTACAACTTGGTGGCCTGAGAAACTATGTTCATTTTTTTTTCAGATTTTCAAAATTACAATTATAGTTTTCAATTCAGAGTATTTTGATTTTTTTTTTTTTTTTTTTTTAAATAAAGAAAGGACTTTGGTTTATTTATTTATTATTTATACAATGTCCTGCCTGCATGTACACCTGCAGGCCAGAAGAGGGCACCAGATCTCATTGTAGATGGTTGTGAGCCATCATGTGGTGGCTGGGAATTGAACTTAGGACCTTTAGAAGAGCAGATGGTGTTCTTAACCTCTGAGCCATCTCTCCAGCCCTACTTTTAATTTTTTTTAATAGCCATTTTCTTGGAAACACAAATCCAAGAGAGAAAGTTTTCCTGGAAATAATAAGTAAGTTCAGCATCTCTCCCAGATTATAGCTGCCTTGCACCCAGCTTGAGGAATTTCCTAAGTTAGGTTGCTTAGGTTTAGGGGGAGGGCACTTCCCAGGCACTGCGCTGGTTTAAAGAAGTAAGCTTCATCTTGGAAACCCACGCCAGCAGTGATGGCCTACGCTCTGGGGCTGCGCTGCAGTCCAGAGTTTGCCTCAGGAGCGAGGAGACAGTGCCCTAGCATGGTCCACAGCAGGCACATGGCTCCGGTCTACACAGCAGGCGCATGGCTCCGGTCTACACAGCAGACACATGGCTCCAGTCTACACAGCAGGCGCGTGGCTCCAGTCTACACAGCAGGCGCGTGGCTCCGGTCTACACAGCAGGCGCGTGGCTCTGGTCTATACAGCAGGCGCGTGGCTCCGGTCTACACAGTAGGCGCGTGGCTCCAGTCTTCTGCCATCTTTCTTTTTATGATTGTGGTGAAATATTCATCATACAGAGGTGGCAATTTTCAGACTTTGAAGTGCACAGTCCAGTGGAGTGTGATGTCACCGTCACAGTCTGCAGAACCCGCCCTGTAAACAGAGCTGCTTATGTAGCAGCCCTGGCCAGATGTCTGACATCTAAGCCTGGTACCTTAGCTCGTTTAGTTTTGGGGTGGAGTGGGTGGTCACGGAAATGATATGTGTGTGACTGAAGTCACTTCTATTCTAATCTGTTCTTTGGGGTTTGGACCCAAATCCTTCAGGTGTCTCTAGAGTCCAGGCTGGAACTCACCTCTCCCCCCCTCGCTCCCCCTCTCCCGCCTCCTTCCCCGCTTTCCTTTTTGTTTCCTGGTTCTGAGGATGAACCGAGGTGGTGCAAGCTAGCTTGCTAGGCCGCCACACCCGCTGAGCTCCAGCTAATGCAGGCTGTTGACATCTGCCCGTGTTTATGGAGCTTAGTCAATGCTTAGTTAGATGCTAGAAATACATAAATCAGGGGACTTCGATTTATGCATCTTACTAATCAGTATCAATAGAATGTAATTGGCCATGGCAGTGGCTGTATTTCAAACACAGCGGTAAGGAGAGGCTTGGTACTGGCACCTGCTTCCATGACACTGCCAAGAGGAATTGCTTTCAGATGTGAGTCCCACAATAACAGAGAGAGAGTCTCCTCTCTAGGCAGAGAATGGTTATTTCCAGTGACTGTAAAACATAGTCATGGCGATGACTCATTAGTTTTCTTATGTATTTTTATTCTATTACATGATTCATAGAAATAGATTTTTTTCCAGCCGTTGCCTTTGTTTCCGTTTTGTGGATTTTCTATCTGGTGATAGGAGTGATGACATTTTGTATAACGTATGAAATTATATATTAATAAATTATATAAACATAAAATATAGAAGATATAGATTCTCTGAGTAAAATTAAGATGTTTATGGTAGGAGCCTAGAGGCAGGACTGAGGCCACGGAGGAGCTCTGCCCGGTGGCTGTCTCCCCATAGCTTGCTCAGCTGCTTTCTTTAGACAACCTAGGAAACCTGCCTTGGCGTTAGCATCACCACTGTGCACTTAGCCTTCCCACATCAAGCAGTAATCAAGAAATTCCCCTACAGGCTTGACTACAGGCCAGTCTGATGCAGGCATTTTTCTTAGTTGAGTTTCTGTCTTACCAGCTGACCCAAGCATTTTTGATAAAATCTAACTAACATAGCTTTGAAGAGAGTGAGGTAGGGGCCCAGGTGGAGGACCTATGAAACAGATGCTATCTGTATTGCAAATGGATATGTGGAGACTCTCTCTCTCTCTCACACACACACACACACACACACACACACACACACACACACACGTAAACACATGCGTACACACATACACACATCACATAGATACAGAGACACACATTGACACATTGACACATTGACACACTGCACTCACCGCACATACATACACATACACACACTCAGTCCTTGTCTGGACCAACTGTCTGCTGATTTGGGGACAAGTCAGGTTGTACTGCTGTCTTATACAGCGCATCATCTCCACACAGATGTGATGAAGGCAACAGCTGCTTGTATGTTGACAGACAGGAAGCAGCAGTGGAGGGAAATGGACAAGGACACTGGGAAGCAGCAGGCGGTGGAGAAGCTTCTGGCTCTCCTGACTGGTGCAAGCAGGGGTGGGGGGGTCGGGGGCCGAGGGGAGCAGCGACAGCTAAGCAGACATGCAGCAGCGTAAGGGCGTTTTAATATTTTCCTGTTGGAAATGTGGATTAGTCGAGCCTTTTGCAAAGGGATATGAAAATTAAAAATACATATGCCCACTGACTCAGCACTTCCATTCTTTGGAATTCATCCCGTGGAAGCATTCTCAGCATGGAAGGCTTTCTGTTTATAAAGACAGACAGCTGAGCACAGTTTGTGCCTGTCAGGAGGGAATCATCAAGTGAACGCGTACCCATTGTCTGTCTACCATGTAGTCTGAGTCTCCATTAGAGAGAATAAATTAGGCGGCTGTCCCAACCAGTAGACGTTTTCATGTAGAGGTTGCCGTGGAAGAAAATCTAAGATGATGGAAAATATGCTTTACAGTAAGACACTGCAGTGATGAAGCGACGTGAGTGTATGTGTGTTTGTGTGTGGTTATGACATAGTAGAGATACAAGCTGGAGATCAGGAGTGTTGGCATGGACCATTCACATGGGTGAAGGTGGTATGCCTGTCTGTGAGTGTGTGTGTGTGCCTATGTGTGTGCATGTGTGTGTAAATGTTGTATGTGTGTGCGCATGTTGCTGTGTGTGTGTGTAGGAGTATGAAGAGGCCTATTTTAAGGAAAACTACCATAAAAATAATGTTAATAGTGAGATCATGGTTCGGTTTCCTCTCTTTAATTTGATGTGGACAACTGTGTAAAAGTTCTGTATGCATTGGTGTGCACGTGTGCGTGTGCGCATGTGTGTGCGCGCGCGTGTGGAGGTCTGAGGTCCTCATCGCTCATTGCCCTTCTCTTTCCAGGCTAGGCTTGTCAGTGACCCTGGAGCCAGTGGTTTGCCCAGGGAGCCTGGGGGTTCACTGGTCCCGCACCCCCAGAGCAGAGTCCCGGAAGTGCTTGCCCTCAGTTGAGTTTATAACTGCAGTGAGTGGTGCTGGGGACCGAGACTCAGCTCCTCATGCTTCTGCATCACGTGTGTTACCAACAGAGCCATCCCCCAGTGCCCAATCATAGCTAGGTAGTTTTTTTATTTAATTTTTGAAGTTATAAAATAATTAGAACATTCTGCCTTCCCTTTCTTCTCTCCAAACCCTCACATACATCCCTCCCCACTCTATGGGAAAATTCATGACCTCTTTTTCCATCAACTGTTATTGCATGCTTATACACACACACACAAGCATATGCACACACACATGCAACACATGTATGCACACACGTACACATATACACACATATGCACATACACACATGTTCACATGCACATGCATACGCATATGCATACACACAAATGCACGCATTCACACGCACACGCACACATGCACATACACACATGCATAATATACATGCATGCACATACGCACACACTCTACGCTGTTCAGTCTGTTGCATATTATTTGGATGTGTGTGTTCAGTGCTCAGTGTTTGGCGTGGATGGTGCTTGTACTCACGTTCATGTGAACATTGATGTGTCTGTTAAAGGATTTACACTTTGTCTGGTAACAGAGTATAGCAAAGTTAGTCACACGATCTGTCAGGCAGTCCAGACTTTTTAGGTTGATTGCTCTGTGTCTGGGAGTTTACATTAAATTTATAACCAAGAAGGAGAAGGAGGGAGGAGGGAGGAGGAGGAGGAGGAGGAGGGAAGGCCTACTACATCAAGACATCTTAGGTCTTTAAAAATTGGCACATAACTAAGTTTGCATATTGATGGGTGTTGGTGGGTGATGAAGGCGTGCAAAACTCCACTGTGAGGTCATCAGAAACTTAGCACTGTGTTTGGTAATGGAGTGGATGTAAAATCAATTTAAAGTGGCGTGCACAGTCCAAATGTATTTCTGTGTGCCAGAAGGGAAGAGGGTGAGATGCAAACAGAAAGGTCGGATTATGGTCAAGTGTTTCTATGTTATTTTGACAATAAATTGGACAGAACATTGACAACGTTTGAAAGTGAAGCTTAGAAAACTGTTACATGTGGGTCTACAATTCCACATTGTTTTTTTTTTTTTAAGAGGGGAATGTGGTAAGACAGTTTTGTCATTATGCCTCAGGTGTCTCTGTAGTGTTTATGTCTGGATTCAAAGGTCTCTGGGCTGGTTAGTCCAATGGTGCACGTTGTCCGTCCAGAGCTGCCACAAGCCAGACAATTTAGGATGGTTTAGCTATGCCATTTATTCAGTCAGTTGGTGATTAAAGTTTTTACTCTTGAAATCCACACAAATGTGTGAGATTAAATAAGAGAAATGTCTTTGGAGGAGTGGAGGGGAGGAGCACGCAGTCCTGCAGGGAGGTCTGGACACCTCGTGCCCCTAGCTGCGCTGCTGGGGTCATTGGCTTGTGATTATTCCTGTCTTCCTAGCTTGGTTAGAAACTCGGGGCTTATTTTGTTGCATTTTCTGACTTTCCTTGTTATGAATTAATCTTGAGGGTTTTGAGCATCTTATTTTCAGTTTTTTCCTCCTCCAATACTCAATGCCTTCTCCGTTAGAGTTTAATTACAGCAGGGCTGACTTTCTGGCAGCGTCCAGTAGCCCAGGAGCGGGTGCTTTTTCTTTTTCATTTATTTTTCTTTCTCCTTTTAAATACCGTGTGTGTGTGTGTGTGTGTGTGTGTGTGTGTGTGTGTGTGTGTGTGTGTTGTATCTCTTTCATGGCTGTGTGCACGTGTTTGCCTGCTTCAGTTTTGGTACACTTTGTTGCTGTATCTACCTTTCTTCTGTGTGTCAGCTTTGCAGATGGCTCCATTGATTGCTTTCACACTGAGGCTTTGAATCACTGGCACATTTCATTTTCCTGCTTTGTCCTCTTCCGCCTCCTGTTAACCCTTCACATGCTGGCGCTCATTCCACTGTATTCTCAGATGGGTTACATTAGACATTTTTGGGGACTGTCAAGAAGGCACAGGGAGGGTGCTTGCTGCTGAGTGTGATCCCGCAGCCTCCATGGTGGAAGGGGAGAACCAGTTCCTGTAAGGTTTCCTCTGACTGCCACACTTGTGCTCTAGCAAGCATGCGTGTGCGTGTACATACACACATGCGAACACTGAATGTAAACACCGAGTCCTGCTTCATAACCGTGTGTGCTCTCTGGGTCGGCCTCAGTGCTTTACAGCTGGACGCTCTGCTTCCTCCTTTGTTGGTATCCTAGCTTGTGCCTATGGCTGTTTTATTTTATCTGCTTCTTACTGTTTGGGGGGGGGCCTTCTTCGCCTCTGCGTGCCTGTGTCTGTGGAGACCAGACGAGGGTGTTTGCCCGCTGTGGACTGGAGACACAGGCAGTTGTGAGGCACCGTGTGGTGCTGGGAACTGAACCTGGGTCTCTGTCCGAGCAGCCGGTGTGCTTAGCCATCCCCGGCCCTGCACATCACAGCTCACAGCTTCATATGGGTTATGTCATGAAGTGAGCCGACCTTTTCTTCTGCCAGGCGCCCGGCGCTTCTAGAGCAGACTGCACGAGCGAGTTAGAGGACTCAAAGCACTGACTGGACAGGAAGCAGCGTCTCACACATCTCACCTCCCGGCAGTCCCGGCTGTGTGTTTGAAAACCAGGATCTGGCCCCTCCCTGACGTGGTAGAACGTGCGGAGAATCTGCCAACTCGGCCATAGCTGTGGCAGAGCTCAGCTCCTTTTGTGATTACATAAAAAAAGCAAAACAAAGCAGAGGCTGTAGAATGTAGGAGATTTGAACAACACATTACTTAATATATATAAAATAATAAGAACAGCAGGTAAGTCAGACACTGAAAGTGCCAACAAGAATACTGTTAACCACTGCATGCCAGCTATTTGAAAATAGGTTTTCTAGAAAAAATATTACAAAAACATCTGGAGAAATTAAAAGTCTAAATTGTCCCGTAATTATAAGAAACCGAATCTTCCTACAAAGCAAGCAACAGGCCCAGATCATTTGCTAAGCAAGTTATTTTTTTTTTTTTTAGCCAAAATTCTAAAGAAATAGAGTATGCTATTCTGATGCAACCTCTTTTAATTAACGGCAAAAGAGGAAAACTCGCCAGCCACTTCTGAGAGCCTGGCTCAGACCTGATGAGGGAGCCAGATGAAGATCCTGTGCAGGAGGGAGGTGCAGGTGATTCCTGGGTGCATGGCGAGCTTTCACACGGCACGGGCATCCCAGGTGTGCCACGGTGGCCACCATCACATGACCCAAACTCCCGAGGGACAGAAGAACTGTGTGACAGTCTCACTGATAGGCAGTGTGCATTGATGCTCAGCAAATTAAGGAAGTAGAGACCCCCGCCCCCCATCCTTCAGGAACCAACCAGTTGTCAGCAGGCCTCTTTCCTCGGTGGGAAGTGCTAGAAGATTGTCTGTGAGCAGGAGTCCTGAAGGCTCTCCCAGGCCTCCCTGAGGGCAGACAGCACCCATCACCAAGGGTTCCGAGGCCAAGGGAGTTGGCGGTAGAAAATGGCATCTAGTCTCACTTCTCAGTGTGGGTGCTCGCATGTCCTCCCTTGGTCAGGGAGGCCCCATGTGCCCAGACTCAGGAGAAAGGAAGGTGCTGTCATCCTGTCACATGGCGTCCCTCAGCTTCTGCAGCAGTGGAGAGGGCGCGGCCAGCGGGCAGTGACAGAGGAGCAGAGCCCAAGCAGGTAGGACTTGAAGTGAGGGAAACAAAGCTTTCTGTTTAGAGGCAAAATGACCATTTGTTCACAAAATTAACATGAACGAATGTGCAGATAAATCATCACCAATGAGAGCTTTCCAAAAGTAGATGGAGGCAGAAGTCAGCGACATTGGTGTGTGACGGCAGCAGACTGCGAGGTGAAGTCAAAGGAGACACTAAAATCAGCAGCGGGGTAAACCTGACAGGAGACGCACAAAAGGGCTTTAAGGGAAATGGCTGGCTTCCCTGAGAATCCGTGGTGCATTTAGTGACACGCGCCAGGCTTGGGGCAGGACTGCCCAGTGCTGTGTGCAGTTACTGACACGTGCCAGGCTGAGGGCAGGGCTGCCCAGTGCTGTGTGCACTTAGTGACACGCGCCAGGCTTGGGGCAGGACTGCCCAGTGCTCTGTGGGCGTCATTTCCATCAAAGTAATTCTGCAGCTGGGTATTGACAGACATAATCATGGGTCATATGATTAAACATCGTCTCGGGGCTTAGGCGGATCCCGCTTGAGGTCTGGTGATAAAGACGAGGAGGCATCTGTGCAGTTCAGGGCTGTGGCCTTTGCTGTGGCAGCTTCTCAGCCCATCTTAACCTGACCCCTGCCACTGTCTCTCCATGGTTCCAGCTGCCTCCTGCTGTTTGTCCTCTTAACCCAGCCAAAGCCGCCACATCCTGTCTGAGCCAGTCGCAGTAGGTCTCCCCATCCTTCTCTGGTCCCCTTTGACATTGATGGCTGCGTGACCCTCCCCAGAGCAGCTTGATGCGATGAAAATCCCAGCGTCCTCCTTCTGGCAGGTGAGAGGAGACAAGCATCTACATACAGAAAGCTGGTGACGGGTCGGAGGGCGACACGAGCACGGACTGTGCCAGCGCTTAGCTCTGCAGTTGAAAGTACAGGGGCACACCATGTAATGTGGGGGAAGGCCACCACACCAATATAGTATCAGGTTAATGAAGAAAGAAGTTATAATAAAAGAAATGGGGGAAACTTCTATGATTTAAAACAAAGAAATTAGACCTTCAGCTTCAGGACATTAAGTATAGCTTAAACACTGAAAAGTCTAAAACCGTTAGCTTTCTTTATAGGAATACAGGTGGTATATATCTGAAAGTATGCAAACCCAAAAAACTAAAAGAAAAAAATACTAAAACATATTTAGAAAAATAGAATTTGTTTATTAAAAGCTGCCTTAAAAAAGAGGAAAACTAGCTTATAATTCAGAAGATGATTGCAATATAGAGTGGACAGTTGGGCCACTAGTATGGCTCGATAGACTACAAGCTGTCCTGATGCTGCACACACGTGCACACAAGCAGAGGTGTAATGCGCAGTGCTGAAATCGCACCTGCACACATGTGCACACAAGCAGAGGTGTAATATACAGTACTGAATCACACCGTGCTCTTGTCGATAGTGGATGCAGGCCGTGTAGAGGCCCATGGTTGTGAAGGGCTGTGAGACTGTGCAGCGGGGGCGGGGGGCGTGCCCCCAGCACTGCGTTCTCTGTGGGTTATGGAGATGGATTCACATGCCTGTTGCTGTGACACACAAGCTCTTTTTCAGGACACGTCGGCACATCTTAGTTTTAATCATGAGCACTGACGGTGTAGCCCGCCTTCCCTTCCCCTGATGCGCAGCCACAGGTCGGATGCTTTGTTTGGAGCTGAGGAGCTGAGGTCTAGAAGACTTTTCTCATCAGTCTTCATTCCCAAAGCATCAATCCAAAGTGTTCTTTGAATTAACAATCCAGGAACTGCCCAGTGCAAGATGCTGAGAAGCCAAGGCCATGGCCTGTGCTCCACGCACGACCTTGGGTTTCTTGCAGACGCAGGACAAAGGCGTCCTCTGGCCATCCAACCTCAGCTGGTGGGACTTGCAGTGTCAGTCTTTGTCACCAATCGTATCCGGTGTGTTTCCTCCTCCTCACTTGACTCGGAAGTCAGAAAGTGACAGAGAAAAACTGGATCCCAACTTTGCAAGGAAGGGGTGTGGCTAGTGAGGTGGGGGGGGCCTTTTCCAGTTGGGCTCTGGTTCCTTAGGTGCGCCTCCTTGGCAGAGCTGCGGCCCCTCAGGAGCCCACAGGGCCTTCTCTGAAGGCTCTTTCTCTGGTACACTTTCTGGTTGTCTGCTTTGCTTTTGAACAGCTTTGATGTCAGAGACATAGTTTATTTGTGTGTAAATACTTGTAATATGGGGGGAAAATACAGTTTATTCACTGGAAATGCTTTTTTAAAAAGCATTTGCACTTCTCTTCAGTTTCTAAAAGAAAAAAAGCTGCTTTGACTTTTTGCTAACTATTTTGATGGAAATGCTAGGTAGATTGGATCATAACGTTTGTTTTCATGGCCGTAACGTAAGGCTGTAAAGGTGTTTTTCTATGAGGCAGCAGCATCTGTGTAGTCTGCTTCCTTGCACTACGTGTTTCCCAGGGCAGGAGGTGCGACGAGCGTGTTTAAACACTGAGCTTATCAAGGCCGCAGCCTTCGCTGGAAAGACATGGCAACCTGCCTTCCTCACCCTCTGCCTCTCTGTCTGTCTGTCTGTCTGTCTGTCTGCCTGCCTGCCTGTCTGCCTCTCTCTCTCTCTCTCTCTCTCTCTCTCTCTCTCTCTCTCTCTCTC
>OU015745.1:2035072-2050403 GCA_907169655.1 Acomys percivali | reverse complement strand
TGACTTTTCGAGGGGGTATCCAGCCTTCTGACATTGGACCAGGATGCTGTCATCTACAGGGGTCATGCTTGACTGGGGTGCAATTGAGGTAAGGTGTGTGCACATACACACCCCCCCCCCCCCTCTCTCTCTCTCTCTCTCATATGCCAAAGGTCATCATAGCCTTTGGGGTAAGTTTATAGTTCGTGTTAGGCTGCATGTTGCCTTCAGGCTGAACATTCCTAGGTATGTTTTTCACTTTGTAAACATCTACACTATTGATGTTCAAGCCTGTCTTGGTGCTGTATGGAGTAAATTATGGTGTGAGGCCCATGGTGGGAACAGGAGGACCTCCGTCTTCCCTGGTGCGCGCTCTTCTCTGAGCTCTCTGTCTGACCAAGTTGGCTTGTGCCTTCGTCAGGTTAACGGACATGGAGGCAGTGGGCATCCTCCTTCTTACTCAGTATTCAGTGTTGGTGACGTGTCGGCTACAGCGGTGCCGTCTTCCTCTCGGGTGACTTAGGGGAGTGTTCAGGGACACTCACTCTCGTGAAAACCTGCTGTTCGCAGGTACTGCTTCCTTAGTATGCGTTTAGATTTTGTTCACTAATTTAATTACGTCTTTTACTTTATTTTTAAAGAATCTTTTGTCTACAAGCTTTTTGAAAAACTGCCTTTTAAAAACACATTCTTTGCGTGTGTGTGCACATGCGTGCACACACGTGCTTGTGTGCATGCGTATGTAGATCAGAGGAGACCGTGGGGAAGTTGGTTCTGTCCTCCTTCCATACCTGTGCTGGGGATTGAACTCGGGCTGCCAGACTTGGCAGCAGGCGCTCTCCTCTGAGCCCTCTCGCACATCTTGTCTTGTCTTTACACTTTTACTTTTTTTTGAATGATGTGTTCATATGAATAAAGTTTTCATTTCAGAGCATTGGAGTTATGTAGCTTTTGCTCTTGGGTGAAAAAACCTTGTGATTGCTAAAAATTCTAAATTACATAGAAGTCTAAAGATGAGCTGGGCAGTGGTGGCGCACACCTTTAATCCCAGCACTCGGGAGGCAGAGGCAGGTGGATCGCTGTGAGTTCGAGGCCAGCCTGATCTACAAAGCGAGTCCAGGACAACCAAGGCTACACAGAGAGACCCTGTCTTGAAAAACAAAACAAAACAAAAAAAAGAAGTCTAAAGATGTAAAACAAGGGAAACTGTGTTTTTAAGCTGTGTTCGTGGCCACTTAGATGTGTACATTTGGTTATTGCCCATTTTATCAGATCAGCTGCTATTCTTAGCCATTTTGAATCCAGAATTTTAAAAATAGACCAATTATTTTATTAGTCTTTAGTACCTGTATTACTCTTTTCAGTTCCCATATCTCACTCTAAGTTTTCTATTTCCTTAGTGTGATCTGGGAAAGTAATTAATTGGTTTATATAAAAGGTCCTAGAATGTATATGTATGTATACATATCTATATCCCTAATTACTGCTTTGTATATATCTCAAATTTTGCTGTATGTTTTGAGGTCACTATTTCCTAGACATACAGTAATAGTCTTGGCTGAAGACAGGTAATTAGGGCTACGCTGCGGTTAAGCGGATAATAGGACAGCGGGATGATCCTGGGAAAGCTGGTCCTCACTGTGTGAGAAGACTATACTGTCCTGGCTCCCATTCAGGGCTCTGCTTACTCAACACACCCTGCACCTTGGCTCAGCTCAGTGCTGCATCTGTCAGCCCATCTAAGTAAGCATCTCGCTGCTTCTGCAAGTGGGAGCAGCGACCCAGCAGAGTTCCTGTGACTTGCTGCTGGCTGCGGTTCACACTGGAAGCCTGGTCTGACTTCCCAGGCTGGCTTGTGTCCTGGCAGTGGGACTGTGATGTCACAGAGGCACTGGACAGTGTGGCAGAGCTGTGGATGTTAGCATAGAGGACTGGATGAGCTAGCACTGGCTTGGCAGATCCAGTGTTTATGTAGCAGGAGTAAAACATGAGGCCGACCTGGGCTGTATGAAGTGATGGTTGACTGCGGTGTGCCCGTGGGCGTCTAGATGGACCCCTGTGGGAATCGGGTGAGTGCATGGCGCTGGAGGGCCAGGTAGCACTTGCTGCTCAACATGGCCATTGGGTTGTCATTGCTCTGTGGACAAGAGGAGATTTGAGGGTGGGTTGAAAGTGGTTAAAGGAAGTGGAAGGCCAGTGGGATGAGCATGCATCCAGGGACTGCAGGGCCCGGACCCGGGTGGGAGTGCGGAAGGCGGAGATGGGCTCCAAACTGCCGAGGAAGTGTGCCTGTGAAGGGAAAATGTTGTGGTTAATTTAGGAGCATGCCTAGTAAATGTTCGTTATTAGGTTAATTATTACTACAGCGGTATTTTCTAGCCCGCTAGCAATCAGTGAAACCCAGACCCCTGATGTGTCTTAGAGTAAACCTTTCCCCGGGGCAAGGCAGGTGTTACCTCCTAAGCCATCCTCCAATAACTCCCAGTCTTCATCCCGCTCTAATAACGTCTATCTGGTCGACCTCCGTCCCTAACCCAGATCCTTGCTAATGTTCTCCATCTCTTTCCATGAGGAACTGCAGTTTTCCTCTGGGCCTACGTGCTGGCTCTTTTCTTACCCTGTGGTGAGATTCTCCTCCTTGCTTCCTTCTACCTCACTCGGTGCATTTACTCAGCCAACCATGAGGAAAGGTTCAGGGCAGTAACTAGGTCTCATGAGTCATCAATTAGTATCAGAACACACGAGATGAACCAACAGGGCATGAGGTGGTCACATCACACAAACCAACAGGGTGTGAGGTGGTGGTGCTTGTGTGCAGGCCAGGCCCTCTAGCTTCCTTGTTTTTTTTTTTTTGTTGTTGTTGTTGTTTTGTTTTTTAAAATTTTATTTATTTTCATCAATTAATTAATTTAATTTACAACCTGATCAGAACTTCCCCTCCTTCCTCTCCTCCCAGCCCCTCCTTTCCCCTCCCCTCCCCTCCCCCTATGCCTCCCTTCCTTTTTTCTCAGTGAAGGGGAGGCCTCCCATGATAATCAACCCACCTTGGCATATCAAGATGTAGTAAGACTGGTCACATCTTCTTCTGTTGAGGCTGGACAAGGCCGTCCAGTTAGCGGAAAGGAATCCAAAGGCAGACAGCAGAGTCAGAGGCAGCCCCTGCTGCTGCTGGGAGAGGTCCCACATGAGGACTGTCACTTATGTGTGGGTGGCTAGGTCTTTCCCATGCACTCTCTCTGTGAGCCCCTGTAGACCCAGGTCGGTTGATTTTGTAGGTTTTCTTGTGGTGTCCTTGACCTCTCTGGCTCTTTTCGATCCTTACTTCCCCTTTTCCCACTAAGATCCCCCGAGATCCCACTCATGTTTGGCCGTGGGTCCTTGCATGTGTTTCCATCAGCTGCTGTGTGAAGCCCCTCAGATGACAGCTTCCTTCTTCGAGTATAGCAGGGTATTACCAGTAGTGTCACGGTGGGTGCTCTCTCATGGCATGTAACTCAAGTCGGGCCAGTCATTGGTGGGGTTGAAGGTGTTTTGGGTGGGTTGGTGTCCCTGTCCTTCACTGAAAGGCCTGACTAGCTACAGCAGGTGCCAATTCAGGCTCCACCGAGGCTCTGCCTTCCCAAGTGACTACAGTTTGTGTCAAGTTGACATAGGCTAGCCAGCTCAAGGGTGGCACTTTGTTCTGAAGTAATAGCCACAGTGTGCTGAGCGTCCACACAGGCCTGCACTGGCAGCGTTGCCTCCTTCAGAGAAGACAACAGGGGGAGGGGGAGAGGGGTCCGACGGCTGTTCTGAGCTTGGTCTGACATTCTGGTGCCAGGCCCAGCTCTCAGTCGCCAGGAGGGCTCCTCCTTCCTAGACAGGACTTTTGGTCATGCCTTTCAGAGTTCATTAATATGTTTGTTATCAGTTAAAATTCAGAATTAGAAATTGGAATCTTTGGACTTTTTAAAAGAGAGTTCACTTTAATCATATGTAGGATTTGAGGGAAAAAATGAAAAAAATATGCCAAGTCCAAACTTGAATTAAAGTTCCACCTTTTTGTATTTGAGATGAAAGAAATTGAAATACCTCTTTGTATTTGAATTAGAAATTCATAGACACACACACACAATACTCAGAGGTACACAGAGGTACATATACACATATACAGAGACATTATCACAATTACATGCACACACACATGTACATGCACACAGAGGCACATAGAAGCACACATGCTTGTGCACACTGATTTAGGTTTAGAAAGAAGTTCGTTCTGCAGCTAAATGATTTCCCTTTTAAAAAATTAATGTTATTTTGAGAATTTCCTGTGTGGTTACTGTGTTCGTGTGTGTGTGTGTGTGTGTGTGTGTGTGTGTGTGTGAATCTCTACCCATCTTCTATAGTGTGTAATGTACTCTTTAAAAAAAACCAATGTAATATTGTTAGATACAATAAAAGTTTACATAAGATAATTAAGCAGTTCCTTAAAGTAGCAATCAGATCTGTGCATCCAGTTCATTAGCATTTACTGTCTTTCTCAGGGGAGCACGCAATTTCCATTGTGAACCATCTTCAGTTTGTGGTAGGACCCACACGGACAGAGCTACTGATGCCAATGTGGAATAAAGGTCATTGCAGTTAGGCTGGTGTGTGTGTGTGTGTGTGTGTGTGCGCACATGAGTGTGTACGCATGTGTGTGTGTGTGTGTGTGTGTGTGTGTGTGTGTGTGTGTGTGTGAAGGAGCTGACTGCTAAAGATGACTTCTTATGTTTCAAAACATTAGATTCATTTGAATTTTTGAAAGCATTTAAAAATAAAATGACATAAATGTTTTGTTCTTATTTGTATTTTTGTCCTTTCTGTACATGTCAGCCACTGCTTCTGAACCCTCTTAATGTGAACCTTAATCACAATATAATGATGGTTTTTTATGGAGATAATTGTATTAATGTTGTGGAAACAATCCAGTAAGTGAAAATTGACTTTAGCATGGAGGGGAATGTCCAGGTTTTTACCCAGTCCTCCCTTCACCTGTGTTTTGCCATAATGAATGCTTAGCTGTTGACCATGCTGTACCAGAGCTGGGGTCACTAGTGTGGGGTGGTGTCTCCCCAGGCCTCCTGCCTCTACAGCCAGGCCAGTGCCCCTTAGACAGGCAGGCCAGCTTTCCTGGGCTCGTGAGTGGCTGTGGCTGAAGTTGGCTGTTTCCTCTGGTAGGAAGTAAGCATCTCTTGTAGACTTGGCTGTTGCCTGTGGAAACATCATGTGTAAATCAGAAACAGTCCTTTGGGTTTCAGATGTGGATGGGGAAGGGTTTGCAAGCCCACTCTCTGCCCCCCGTACCCTTTCCTGTCTGCCTGACCTTGTCTGTGGTTGGGCTCTAACCTCACCCTGTGTTCTGTCTTCAGTATCCGGGGTGGGCCTCTCACCAGCTTCGCCTGAGCTCATCCTGGACCATGACCACTCATCTCCACCCACTGGCCACCTCCCTTCAGATGCCATCATCTCCTCACCAGATGACACGCGTGCAGACAGCAGCCTTGTGAGTCAGACCATCCCAAAAGCTCAGGTGAGCGCAGGTGCTGCTTTCAGGAGGCTTGCCGACAGAAGCTGCACCCTGACTTAATTCATGCTCCTATGAGTTGTTAAAATAAAAATTTCCAAAAGAAGTACTTTTGTAATAAGTAGATACAATATTCTGATTTTGATACCAAGGCTTAGAATTAAAAATACCGGGTAATACTGTTTTGTGAAATGAATACAAAAGATTTAGGTACCGTAACAAGTTTGCTTTGAGTCTCATGTATTACAATTGATGTGGTACTCAGGCTGGCAGCTCCATTTAGGGGGCCCGGAGGCCACTAGATTAAAAAAAAGAAAGCTAACAGAGAAACCCTGTCTTGAAATACAAAACAACAAAACAAAACAAAACAGCTGGAAGGGCTCATTCTTCAACATCCAGTGACATTAAAGACTGGTACAGACTTCCTAGGCACGGCTGTCAGCCCACCCTGTACGCAGGCTTCAGCCACCTGGGTGAGTACCATTGGGTCTCCAGGGAGGGAACAGCAGTCCAGAGTGCGTAGTGCTCCTGCAGGGGACCCGAGTTGGGCTCAACACCCACACCAGGCAGCTGCAGGGTAACCGGTGCCTCCTGGCTACGCTGGCAGCGCACGCATGCGCAGACATCTGCACACAGACAACAAATGGAAAACAAATGCGTCATTGCTTCTCCTGGGGAGATGCGAGGAAAGGAAGGCACGAGAAGTGAACTTCCTACAGGAGTGTTGCTGCAGGCCTCAGGGACTGATCTGGCCCTGCAGCTGAGTTTTTCTGACCGCTTTACACTTTGTGTGTGAAATGGCACAGGAGGAACATCCAGCCTATTAGTGCTCTTGTGGCGTTTCTGTCACCCCAATGGTTTACTGTGGTAAACAGCTGTGCTACGTGTTAAAATGGACTCAGCTTTCCTTAGGAAATCTTGGACTTAAAGGAGAATAATAAAAAGAATAATTGTTTTTGCATTTCAAACTTAAATTCAAAGTTAAGCTTCACAATTCCTAAAGAGAGTAGTCTTTGGTTTCTGGGAGGACTAACATGGTTTTAGGCTCGAGAGCATCTGTTGCAGTTTTAGGGTAAAACCCCCAAAGGCAGCATCGCCACAGCGTCTTCAGACACTTGTAGAGCAGACATGAGCCTGAGTGCTGAAGGCAGGATTCCAGAATGCAGTTTTAAAGTGCCGGGTGCTAAGTAACCTGTACGTTAGCCGGAAGATGACGAGTTGGAGTGACTCCTAAGTGTGAGATTCTGAGATGCAGCTTAATTATAACGGGATCCTCAGTCTGCATCTCAGAATGCGTGTGTCTCAGGTGTGTTTTTGCTCCATCGTGCATTTCTGAACGTTGAGGCCAAGGGATTCAGTGTGTTAGCAGTCACACAGCAGTGAGCACTGCGGAATTAAGAGGCCTTCCTCCAGGCTTCCGACGCTGGCGGCTTGTGTTGATTTACTCAGGAGGGAATAACTTCATCGCTGCTTTATTACAACTTGATTCCAAATGTGGCTTCAGATGCTCTTTGAACGGTTCCCTGGTGGGATGGTCTAACTCTTCTCTGTGTGGTCTGTGTTTTGTTAACATGGTTTAGATTCACCAGTCAGCGCACACACATCTGAATATCCCACTTTTCCCGCTCGGCTTAACGGATGAGACAAGCCATGGAGCGATTGCGCTGGAGGACAAGCCTGAGGGCCCGGGAGCCGATGTGTCCAGCTCTAAGCTGCAGCAAAAAATATCAAGTCTGGAGACTAAACTCAGAGCATCTGAAGAAGAGAAGCAGAGAATTAAAAAGGCGAGTGTGCGTTTGCCTGGGATTGCAGAATAGTGTGTGCCAGCAGCTTCATATAATTCTAGATGGACTGACAAGCCCTGGACTATAGGTTCAGGTCAGTCAGATCATACAGTCAGTGCAGGCACTTTACTAGAAGCCTCTAGGCGTGGAGAGCTGGCTCAGTGGGCCAGAGCACCTGCTCATCCTGCAAGCAGACCCAAGTTTGTACCCACACGGCACTCTGTACCTGTCTGGAACTCCAGCTCCATGCCCTCTTCTGGCCTCTAAGGATTTCTGTATGCATGTAGTGCACATTCATAGATGCAGGCACATGTACATGTACATAAATACAATAACTAAACATTGAACAAAAGTCTCTGGTCAGTGGCGAGCACACTGATGCTTCAGCATGTAACTCAGTCAGACATACATCAGGAATCCTCGCGGATGCACGTACGTGTGCGGGAGGTACGCGCGCCCCCATTTCTACAAACAGGACAATGTTGTACATATGTTACATAGCCAGGGACAACTTAGTGTGTGTGGCAGGATGTGTGTAGGCTCTGAAAATATCATGCTGTTTTTATAAGGGACTTAAGCATCCTGGGGCTTTGGTGTCAGCAGGAGACCCTTATGAGCCAAAAGGCCGAATGTGCCTTTAAGGTGTGCACAGGCTTTGATGGGGCTTTTGTTGTTTCCTGCTGCTCTGAGGCTTCTGCGTCTGTTTTATGGTTATTTACTTTTAGAGTAGGTAGTGCTGTGCTGTTTGTGTGGATTCCAGGCTTGCCGTGTGGGAAGCCAGATACCCGTGTGGGTGGTTGAACATGAGTGTTCAGGGAAGAGACTGGCACATGCTCTCAGCTCTCTTCTGACCTTTCATTGGTTGTCTGTCTGTCTGTCTACCTATCTTCTATCACTTACCATCTACCTATCCGTGTTGTCATCTCTACATCCGTCAATCCATGTTGTCATCTCTGCATCCATCAGTGCATCTATTGTCTGTCCATTTGTCCATCTTAGCCCGTTTGTGGACAGTACTTAGAGTGGGTTTTGTTCATTGTACTGGGTGCGATTCTCTTGTTATTTGTTTTGTGTTTGTGGTGTGTATCTGTGTACATGGCTGTATGCATGTAGGAGGACATGCCCATGTGCTCTCCTGTGGAGGTCAGAGGTCAGTGTTGGGAAGCCTTCCTCTATCTACCCTTTGTCCACTCTGACCTTACTCTGGCTCACTCTCCACTAAGGTGGACACCGTGGGCACAGTGGACACCCCTGTCCCAGGAGTTACAGATGCTCATGGACACACTTGGCTTTTATGTGGGCATGTGGGGGTGTCTGTGGGAGTGTCTGTGAGGTATCTGTGGGGGTGTCTTTAGATGTGTCTGGATGTGTCTATGGGGTGTCTGAGGTGTCTGTGGGGTATCTGGGAGTGTCGGCGTATATGGGGGGGGTATCTGTGGGGTGTCTGGGGCATCAGTGGAGTTGTCTGTGGGGGTGTCTGGGGTGTTTTGGGTCAGTGGTGTTGTCTGTGGGGTGTCTGTGGGGGTCTGTAGGGTGTCAATGGGGGTGCCTGGGGGGGCATCTGGGAGTGTCTGTGGGGGTGTCTGGGGTTCCAGTGGGGGTGCCTGTGGGTATTTGTGGGGGTATCTGGGGTGTCTGTAGAGGTGCCTGGGGGTATCTGG
This sequence comes from Acomys percivali, assembly GCA_907169655.1. NCBI lineage: Eukaryota > Metazoa > Chordata > Mammalia > Rodentia > Muridae > Acomys > Acomys percivali. The sequence goes on along the minus strand of OU015745.1, from coordinate 2,041,431 downwards.
GGGTTTCTGTGGGGTGTCAGTGGGGGTGACTGTGGGGGTATCTGGGGGTGTCTGGAGTATCTGTGGGGGTGTCTGCAGGAGTGTCAGTGGGGGTGTCTGGAATGTCTTGGGTGTCTGTGGAGTGTCTGTGGGGGTACCTGGGGGGGTGTCTGCACTCAAGTCCTCATGTTTGCACAGCAAGCACTCACCCTCCAAGCCCCTTCTCCTGCCTGCTCCTGTTAGTGTTGTCAATATTCACTATTGGTCTAGAAATTATAGTTAGCTTCAGCAATTTCATGCATGCATAATTCTTAGCCGTTAAGCCATTTTCCCTGATTTCCTTCCTTAACAAATATTTTCTGTTTATTGAGAGAGTGTTTTATGCCATGGCACACTGCAGAGTAAAGGAGAGAGAAACCTGTTTTTTAGGATCCCAAGTGCAGGATTGGAACGGTCTTGTGAGAAAACAGGTGATGTTAATCCACTAAAAGAGCAACCACCTCATGCAGGAGCTTAATTGTTGCCAGCTAAAAAGATCCTGTGAACAGACTCTGGGAGGAGATATGTAAATGAGCCCAGAACTGGAGCCGGGGCTTTTAGAGACTTTGGATAGTTTTGACTGTACATCGAGATGCTCCTAAAAAAACAAAAAAACAAAACAAAACAAAAAAAACACTAAAAAAAAGGCTTCGGGACTCTGGCTCCTACCGAGGCTCTGGGTTCTGGTTACTCCAAGTTCCAACAACAACAACAACAAAATAAATCCCACTGATTACGCCAAAAAAGTCGTTCCTCAAAACTGATATCCTTATGGTTTTATTATTGTGTTCTTTAATCCTCTTTTCCTATTGTTTTGGTTAGTCAGGTTGTAAGTGACATATGTTCATTTACTAAGTTGTTAATAAAATATATTAAATAGAAAATTAAGCCTATAGCAGAGCTTGTCTTGGTTCCTCGTAGGATGTGGAATCCCTGATGGAGAAACACAGTGTCCTAGAGAAAGACTTCCTGAAAGAAAAGGAGCAAGATGTCGTGTCCTTCCAAGCCAGATACCAAGAGCTGCAGGTGAGCCAGTCCTGAGCATGCTCACTGAGCGTCCCGAACGAGTGAGGGGCTTGCTGAAGAGTGTGGTCCCCTCCTTTAGTCTGGGGTGAACTGGAAAGCAGCACTTTCAGTTGACTTTCTGTGACACTGTCTTCAGATTGCTGACGGCCGTGGTAAAGTACGCCAGCTGTGAAGGGAGCATCCAAAGATCAACTGGGGAAATGGAGGCTGGTTGCTTTTTGAGGGAAGTGCTTTGCTCTTAGAAGTCGTTGTGGGAGGAAGGGTGTCAGTGAGGCTGGACCGTTGTCACCTCTCCCTGCTGCTCCGTGGCTTAGGTTGTCCCAGGTAAGTACTTGGGCTAGGCACTCACCTCTCCTACAGGACAGGATGTGCCGATCCATGCCTTTTACCCTAAGATAGCTAACACGTGCGTCTTCTGAATATATACAGTCCATGAAACAGGAACCAGTTTCTTCTCTTGTAAAAATGATGATGGTAGTGGCTGGATTTCTGCATTGTCCACAGTGCGAAGCAAACTGTGAGCTATTCCAGGATGCCAGCAGCAGATGTGCGGACTGAGGGAAAGGCGCGTCTCCAAAGAAATGCCCCCAATGTGTATAGTTTTAAAGTAATATACACTTATTCTGGGATGTACAGGCAATGCAGAAAAAGGAAAGCAAAACTCTTATTTATCACAAAGAAAACTAAAATTATTTTCACTTGATTTCAGAACATTTGGCTTTTAATTTTCAAGTTTGAAAGGAAACCTGCTCTCCTATGTTCAGAATGGGGTGTGTGCTAGCACAGGTGTTTTTCTTTTGTTTTGTTTTGAGTTTTTTGTTTGTTTTGTTTTGTTTTTTGAGACTGGTTTTCTCTGTGTAACAGCTCTGGCTGTCTTGGAACTCGCTCTGTAGTCCAGGCTGGTCTCGAACTCACGGAGATCCAGCTGCCTCTGCTAGCAGAGGTTTTAACTGCCCCAAGCTGACTCTTTAGAATATGAAGTATTGCAGAATCCTGTTATTTTTGTTGTATAGTCTCATCACCAGGTTAGGTGGGGAAGTGTGAGAATGCCAGGACAAAGAAGTTAAGACTGTGGAAGAGCCAGAAAACAGTGGGCACCTCCCCTTACCTGCCCTGTCTCAGGTTTGCAGACTGAGCAGAGGGGACAGTGCATCAGCTAAGTCGTGCCAGAGACTCGTCCAGGCCGTCCTACACCTGCAGTGGAGTGTGTCTCGTCTTTTTCCAGGATCTTCCTTCTGCGACTCCTATTGTAGTAGCGCAGAACCCTGCCATCACCAGGGGAGGCTGCCAGCTTCTCGGGAAGCACATCACAGCGTTGTGTTGGAGAACATTAGTAACAGGTAGCCAGGTACTGAGGCTTCCTCTCCAGCAGCTGTCAGCTCAGGGTCTCCCAGCAGAAGCTGGGAATGACCAAGTCTATTAGCTGCGCTGGTTCTCTTATGGTGGCCAGTTTCCAAGTGAGCGTCTAGTGGTTTATTATGTGGTCATTAGACTTGATTCTAGTTCTTCCTTTTCATTTTTCTACGAGGCTGCTTCCTAGATACAGGAGCTTGAGTGTTTTCTTCTTCAGAATTAAAAAACCACACACCCAGTTATGGGAAAATGAAGCGTTTCAAAGACCTGAAGTTTACATATATGATGGATCTTCACAGCATGAGTTCACTGCCCGTGCTCTCTTCCTGACTGCACGAGGCCATGCTGGGCTTCCCCAGGCGAGGGCCTTGTTCTGAGCGCTGTCTTTGTTAACTGTCCAAGCACTGAACTCTTGATTTCCTGGCCTGACTCTGCTGCGGTCACATTATTGTAAGGTCTTCATTTAAGAGGGTATATTAAATTGGTGACTTGATAGCCCTAGAGTTTTCATTTGGTGATTTCAGGTGTCAGGAATTAACCAGATGTGCACAGGAACCTGAAAATGTCCTGCGTTTACTGACTGGAGAATGCTGAAGGAAGCAGACAGGAAACCCACCCTGTAGTCTCCCTGTGGTCCCTCTGTTCCCTGTAGTCAACGCTGTGTTGGCAAATACTAGAGTCACTGGAGAGGGATTCTCAATTGAGAAAGTGCCCCCACCAGATTGTAGTATGGGCAAGCCTATGGTACGTTTTCTTGATTGATGTAGTTGGGTCCAGTGCATTGTGGGTGGTGCCACCCTGCGGGCTGGTGGTCCTGGGTGCTGTGAGAAGGGAGGCAGAGCAAGCTATGGGGGAGGGGGCAGACCCATAAGTAGCGCCTTCCGTGGCCTCTGCTTCAGCTCCTGCCTTGAGTTCCCCCTCGACGTCCCTCAGTGATGGACTGTGATGTGGATGTGGCCAGAAGAGACGTTTCTCTCCATGTTGCTGTATGTAGGTCATGATGTTTTATCAGAGCAATAGAAACTCCAACGAAGACATAAGTGGGTACCAGAGGATGGGCCGCCCTGAGACGCACCTGACTGTATTTCGGCAGGATTGTGAGCGCCTTTGTTCTGGAGAAGTCATCAGGTGCCCAGTGAACTGTCGTGCGAATGCAGGAGACAATGCTGAGAGCAGAGCAGGCAGCTGAGGCTGTTGGAGAGTCCCTTAAAAAAAAAAAAATTCTGTTGGGGCATCAGGTGTTTCGAATTAAGAACCACTGAAGTGAACCTGTTCTTTGCTGGGTGGTTCGGCTGCACTTTGAAAGGGTCTTCCAGGTGGCACCGTAGCCTGTGAAGGTATAAAAGACTCTCAGGGAGAAGTTGAGGCTCTTACTGCCTCAGGCACGGCAGAGTTTCCAAAGAGCCTGGGGAGGCTGTGGGCGAAGGTGCAGCATGGCGGGGGCACCCCGCATGTCAAGCCGGTGCGTTAAAACTGTGGCACCAGCTTTCTCTGAGGTAAAATTAACGCTCCAGTTTGAGTCTGCCTCACATTTAGTAGGTCTCTGCATTCTCGTGCACTCCTGTATGCAGTCTCTGTCAAGCACACGTTCCTGTTTTGTATTCACATAGGCTCACAGTTTTCAGTCAGTTAAATAGCAGGTCTGCCTGCAGAAACTTCCTGGTTGAGTGAGCCAGGGCCTCTTGGGCTTGATGTTTCTCTAAGACTTGTACATAAACGTCAGTGGGAACGGCAGAGCTGTCGTCATGGTGGAGTTGGAGCTTTGCTTTATAAGAGGCTGCCCTCATAACGTACGGTTTGGTAAACTACAGCAGGAGTGTTGACAGCCACTGTGTTCACTCCAACGATGTCTGTGTGCCCTGTTGTCACACAGGGCTGTGTCTCATGGAAAGGCCTCAGGTGTGCCAGGTTTTGTTCTTGGTACATGTGTCTGGAAGGTGTTTGCGAGTGTTTCTTATTGTGTTTAACGACATTGCCACACGAGGAAACCATGGACTTGTGGCTAAGCCTTGCTCTTACCAGTGCAGGGCAGCCTGTCACTTTGAAAACAGCGGCTTCCAGTCTCTAGAGACGGTCTGCTATATTTCTCTCCATTCTGAGGTTGGACTCTGCCCTCAGCCATCCTAGAGCAAAGCCACAGACCTCAGCAGCAGGGGAGGAGAGGGGTTTGGGCAACGTCGCCTGAGATCGTATACTTTCTCTACTTGCTACACCACAGAGAGAAAGATACGTTCGTCCCATTGTCAGTGTAGCACGTGAGAAGTCGCACCCAGGCTGCACATCTGGATAGCTGTTTCCCGGGACTGTGTTTGCATTATGCGAACACATAATTTGTTTGAAGATTTTAAGTTTCAGGTTTTTCTCAGTTGTAAACATGGTAACTTGGCATAGTTTAAGGGTTACCACGGCGTTCATGCCGAGTCTGAGACGCTTTGCCCCTTACATGCTCAGCGTTCACCACTGAGATGGCTCTGTGCCTTATCGCGCTGTCTGAGCGCACAGAGGTGTTGTGGGCATCGTGAGTCAGTGCTAGAGCTTCGTTGTTTAGGCCGTAAGGCAGCATCTTTCTGACTCTGGCTAAAGTTAACCTTCTTCTTCCTGTTCTATTTCTTTTACTTTCTTGGAAACACGGCAGGATCTTGTCTGTGTGCTGACTGTTTGACTGCTTCATTCCTGTAGGGAGCGGAGGAAGCCCTGACAGAGGGGAACCCTGAATGACCGTGTTCTGCTGACATGAGCAGATGGTGTCAAGGACCCCAGAGGCCTGGGACCTATAGAGGAACAGCACAGACTCCCCTGGTGTTGGGGCTGGAGTCTGGAGAGTGGGGCCCCACTAACTGTACTGGCCATTTGTTCTTGTACTTGTAGCGTCCAGAAGTGTGAGGTGTCAGGTTGTGGTATTTAAGCCGTCTGGTCTTTGGTGGTCGGCGAGGTTGCACAAGCAGTCTAGGAAGTGAAGCAGAGGAGTTGGTTTTTCATTTCAGGTTGTACTGTAGTTGTTCGTTTAACATTCCCTGTTTATCCATTGGTGTGCCCTGGGTGACTAGAGCACTATTAGTTCACAGTGTAAAGCAGTTATTGAGTTTACAACCTGGGGGATTTTCCTTGATGACGTATTTTCATGGGTATTATAGGCCTTTTTTCTGCGTATGCCAGGAGAAGACAGTGGATCCCCTGGGACTGGAGTTACACAGCCGGGAGCTGCCACGAGGGGCTGGGAACTGAACCTTGGTCCTCTACAAGAGCAGCCAGTGTCATCAACTGCTCAGCTATCCCTTCAGCACCAATTTTGGGAGTTTTTTGTGATAGTAGTTAGATTAGTACTGTTTATTTTTTTTCAAGTCGGTGTATGCTGTTATATAACATCTTCCAAGAAGTACTCAATTTGCTAGTAGCTGCAGATACAGTACAGCCGAGAGCAGAACAGGAATAGAGATCAATAGGGCTGAACTCACAGCAGACACTGGCGGTCTCGAGTGACGTCACTCACAGAACAGTGTGCAATTGCCAGGGCAGCCTGCAGAGCAGGCCTTCCTGCTTGAGAATGCTTGCCCTTTGCTGCTTAGGAACTGCTGAACAGGGCTCCACCTGCCTGGCTGTAGGTCTTCACCAAGGGCATCGCCCACTTGACAGTACGCTGACCTTTCTCCCTCACTTGCAGGTTCAAGGAACCGTACTCCATCCAGCACTGCAGACCTGCCCTTCCACTAGAGGTGGGACCTCCCATGTTTAGTTGCTCTGTAGCTTCTGACCAACTCCCACCCCCAACCTCCCCACCCCCTGTACTGCTCTCACCACAGCGTCTGGCCAGACCGTGTACTGCTCTCACCACAGCGTCTGGCCAGACCCTGTACTGCTCTCACTGTAGCGTCTGGCCAGCCCCTGTACTGCTCTGACTGTAGTATCTCGCCAGCCCCTGTACTGCTCTGACTGTAGTGTCCAGCCAGCCCTTGTACTGCTCT
>OU015745.1:2001834-2031133 GCA_907169655.1 Acomys percivali | reverse complement strand
CCCATTTTCGAGGAGTTTATGCACACCCTGGGCACCATGTACCTGGGATTACACACTTGTTACAGGTGCTTTTGTCTCACCCTTCTCTCCACAGGGGATGGACACTTCCACCTTTTAGACTAAATGTCCTTCTCTAGGCTCTATGGCACCTGATGGAGAGATTAAGCTGCTACCTGTCTCCCAAGGAAATGCACCCCGTTTTAGAGACAAGACAGTTGCCTTGCGCAAAAGAGAAGGCATTAAGGCTGCTTTTTAAGTATGTGAATTTTAGCCTTTGAGTTTTTGGGATGTAACTAGGCTGACGTGTACTTTGTCACCTGTACGTCCTCGGTGTCCTTTTGCATCTTGTGTGACTGCCACCTGTCCCCCATGAAAGTAGCTCACGTTTAGAGGGATAAGCTGGCTGCCAGAGCAGTGACACTTAAACTCCACAAATAAAGGCTTTTGGATGAGGGAGGCATGCAGTTTGCATGTCTGTTTAGAATTCTAGGCTGTTTTACAAGTAACTTATCATTAAGGGGGTCACACCCTGTGGAGACTAGGCTGGCCCAGAAATCACAGAGATCCACCTGTCTTTTTCTCTATTGTGTTAAGATTAAGGGTGTGTGCCACTACCACCCTGCACAAATATTTCATCTCATTTCCATTTCAAATCTAAAAAATTTTAGGTAACATTCAAGAGTTATCGAAAAAATTCTAAATATTGGGTCAGTTGTACCAATTTGGGCTTCAGTAAGCGAAGCCCTGCCCACCATTCTTTTGAATCAGTTATTGCTAATTCGCATAGGCGGACCCTCTCCAGAGAGCTGACAAACACCTTGCAGCTAAGAGGTTCTGAAATTCTGCTGCTACCAACTCTATGAAAAGAGTTTGGTACCTTCTTCCCTTCTCGTTTTTGGTTACTTAGCCTTTCTGCCTTTCTCCCTGAACAAGGAAAGCAATGAGGAGGCCAAGAAGAATCCAGAGCCTTCTGCTAGATAGACTCGGCTCTTAGGGAGCTATTTCCCCAGCAAACCATAACAAAGTATCTTTTTTAAGGGTGTGGATACACTAGATAAGTTGGGCGCCAATTTGTGAACAGTAATTTGTATCCCATCTGCCTAAAAAGCAAATAACTGACTCAGGGAGACTGAAACGTACTTTAAAGCTGCCAGCACTTCACTGGGCAGAGTCTAAACTGATTCTAATCTACAAGTAAACTAAACAAACTACTCTAAGCTTTATAACACACATATATTCCAGGCACTTGCCACTGTGACCCATAAGCTGGTCCTTGTCAGGTCCCCACCATCCTCCTCCAACCATCAAAAACTGTCTTCTCCTCCAGGAAGTCCCACCTTCTACTTCCTGTCCTTTTGCCCAGCTGATTGGCTAAACAGCATTTTATTGAGGGTTGGTACATTGACTCAGCATTCTTCCACAACCTGCTCAGTCTCTGTAATGTTACTTACATGTATGTTTTTAAGTCTTACCATTTGGAATTGGATAAGCAATTCCAGGGAGACTATTTCTCTGCCTTTGGGCTTTGCCTTCGTTGCCTGTAGTTCTGCATGTAGGGCCCAGGCCTCAGCAGCTTCCCCGCCACATTAGCAAGTCTATTGTTGCTCCTGTTCAGCTCATGTTTAGGCAGTCCTGTTGGGGAGACTTAATGGGTGTGGCTTCTGACAGATGATGAAGACCGTCATGGGTACCACAAGCAACCAGAGGGAGTGCAGTCCCGAGTGATACATCTTGCACCTCCGGCTCAGCAAGCAGTGCATAGGAGCAGGGTGGAAAGATTATAGCCATTTGCTGTGAGGAATGACTGTATTTTGTAAATGTGTTAAGAGAGAAAATCAACAGATTAAAAACCCTTTTTATTTTTATTTATAAGCTAAGAATGAATACCTTCTTAGCTTTCTTTTTACAATTGCTCAGTAGTGGACTGTTTGACTGAAAATAGATATTTAAAATAAAAATCCCTCGTGCAGTTGCAGTCTTGCAACAACAAGTTGCTGATAACACTCAGATCGAAATGTTGATTTTAGGAAAACTTGTAACCCGTTTATTTCCCACTAGCCCTGTGAAAGACTCTTTTTATTCCTGGCCTGCACAGTGGCATCGGGTGGGAACAGCAGGCCTTCCTGAAGTCACCCAGCTGCTGTGGGAACCAGCTGCCTGAGATGTGTGCGTTGTGTAGCCTCCCGAGACACAGCATCTGATGGAGGCTGTTTAGCTTGGACTTCACATCATGTCCCTTGGTTGACTTTTCCTCATTTTCTTCAGAGTGCTGGTTTATTCTACTGTGGAGTGAACTTCATTACCACTAAGTTCTCCGTTTTGAGTCACTGGCAGCCATGTGGACGATTGGCCTAACCGTGCGGATGCTACCTATAGCTGAGCGGCTCTCCTTGGGGCGGTGCCCTCGTCCACTGACCATCACAGAGACTCCACGGCTGCGCTGTCCCCTCTGGGGAACCTTTGCCTGCAGCCTTGTCCCTACCGGTTTTCTGCTTGAGACAGCATCTCACTGTATAGTTCTACTTGATCTGAAACTCACAGCGATCCACCTGCCTCTACCCCCTGGGTGCTGGGATTAAAGGCGTGCAGGACCGTGCCAGGCTGCCTTGTGTTTAATTTTGTGTCATAGCTTCCATATCTACGTGGCAAACTGTGCATTTACCTAGGAGGGGACTTATAATAACTAGCGCTCAGAAGACAGTCTCAGTGTGAGTTTGCAGAGCTACGAGTGCAGCACCAGGAACATTCCCACGGTTGTGCGACACTCACGGGCATTGCTCTCCTGGGACTGACTTCTTTCTATGGGGAGATGGCTGTCCTGAAGTAGAGCACTGACATGGCTGTTTCCAGCCTTTAGAAAGAGAGAAATAAAGTGCGATCGGCTGTTGTGGGAGGACGTCTTTTGAGAAGGTAATCTCGGGTTCTTGAGTAAGGCAAACACGACACTAGCCTGTTCTTTTGGATTTCTCTCAAATAAAACGTTCTTGCTCTTGGATAAGAAGTTATGTTTTCAATTAGATGTTGAGGTAGATGCTTCTTTCAGAACTGTAAGCTAGGCTCTTCTACATTTGTTTAAGAGATCAGGAAATAATTCTGAGAGACAGACAGTTAAATATAGATTTTTTTCCTTACATTTGTTTTACGTCCACCATTAAAAAGTGATGAGCTACAGGCCAAACTACATCCTGACCCCAAAGACAGAGTGCAATCCTCACTCCCGGCCTGTGGTTTCTGAGTTGTCCGTGGTCTCAGGATGAATACCCAGGACTGCGTGTTTGCAGCCAGCACAGCTGTCCTGACAGAGGTTCATACGAGGGAAAGAGTCAGGCTGGGCTAGCGTTGCCAGAGGCAGGAGGAGCTGATGTGCTGTGTTGTATGGGGGCTCATGGTGCCGAGGCTTTGCCATGGGCCTCTTCAGCAGTGTGGAAAAGCCAGAGCTCGTGAAATCCGAGCCCTCTTCCCCTCTTCCGAAGCCCAGAGCGTTATGACAGTGATAGTCACAACAAGTCAGTCTGTCTGTGGAAAGATTAGTCTGTCGAGCTCTTTACAGCTAGAAGACGGTTTATGGTTTGTCTGCAGTGATGTTAACCCTCTGTTCAGGAAGGTTCGTGGTAGGAAGGCACGTGTGTCAAGAAAGGACACACACGCAGTGCATGGCTAAACTGTGTCGGTGCTGTAAGCACGCCGGGACAGAGTGTAGGTGAGCCAGGGGTGGGGCCTCTGGCTTCTGTAGTGACCCTTCGGGGCAACAGAGAGCAGGACGGGAGCGGCAGCACGTTCACTTGTCAAGAGAGACAGCCAGCTTCTTGGGGAGGTTTGTGACATAAGCTGCCAAGGTGACCAGGGAAGGCGTGGCCTGGGAGTCCAGTGAACTCGACCTTGAACTTTTAAAGTATTTGTTAAAACAATGACTGAAACTGCGACCTTTCCTAGAAATCAGAAGGGAGAGACACCCCCCGGCCCACCCCCCCCCCCCCCCCCCCCCCCCGGTTCAGTGCCTGTCTCTATTTTTATTCAGAAAATTCACCAAGGCTGGGGACTGTTAATGGCTGGTTACTGTCAGGTAGTTCTGGGCCTGGGAGGTGCCCGCTGAAAGAACCTGACTGGAGATGCCCAGAACCTCCATAAAACCCCGCAGTCTCAGGCCTGGGAAGGCAGAGGCAGAAGAGTCCCATCGACTGTAGGACAGCCAGTCAGGCTCAGTGGGTGAGCACTGGGTCAGTGGGAAACTTTCCTTGAAGACAAGGGAGCCCGAGGAAGACACTCAGCGTCGCCCTCCGGCCTCCGTGCAGTGCAGGTCCTGTGGTAGTCTCCCTCACCCATGGCATCCCGCCTGCTGTGTGCATCCCTGCTCAAGTCTTCTTGCTTATGGTGTGCCGTTGAGTTATTAACACTGGCTCGGCTAGCAGCAGACACCTGAGCAAACCCAGCATGAGTACTCCGCACCGTGGCCTGCTGGCACTAATGACCACGTGACAGCGCCTGAGCATAGTGCACTGGCACCTTACAGGCCGCCATAAACAAGTGGCATCTTCCATAACATGCACAGAAACAAAGAAGCTGAAGGACATAAAAACAAGAAGGCCATTTTGTTTACATGGAGCGTGTACATGTTAGGCCGCACTGTATTTAGTTTTGATAGATTGGTTTTTTTAAAAAGTTGTGTGTTTTCTCTGTGTGGGTTTGTGCACGTGTGCCCACAGAAGCCGGAAGAGCATGCCATCCTTGAATCTGGAGTTACAGGAAGTGGCAAGATCCTCAGTGGTGTCATTGGTAGACACATTGGAGGTGTTAGCACTGGTCACAGCACAGCGATTTCCATACTTCTGGCTGTGTTATCTCTGAGAGGGAACTTAGAAAGGCTGGACAGTCCAGTGTGGGCATTTCGCTTCAGGTCAGCACTGAGCAGCATGGCTCAGGCCACCATTTTCCAAAGCTGTTGTTTCTCAAGAGCACGGCAGCTTCATTGCTGAAGGCAGGGGAGGCATGGCCTTGCTCTGTGAGGGCTTGCGGACAGGTCTCCTGCTGACTTCTGGAGTCTCTAGGCCCCCTCAGTAATCTCTGTGGTGAACTCCCCTCCACAGCTACTCCGGGGACTGTTCTACAGTCGTATGTGCACATGGGGCTTCTGGCTGTATGGTTCCTGCTAACAGGAGGTGTTTCTTGTTTCTTGGTCTGTTTACAGCGTTCCGTCCTCTGGAGGGAAGGCCAGGGTTTGGTGGTGGTACGCTTAACCCGCGTGCTGCATGGTGTACCTTTCCAGCTCACTGCTGAAGCTGGTACAGCCCGGTTGTCCTCAATTTGCAGTGGTGACTTGTACTATCTTTTCAGTTTATGGCATAATTTCTGTAGTAATTATTGGCCCTCAGGTGTGTCTTTAATGCCAAGAGTCAGTGTTATCCTCCACGTTCCCCAAACACTAGCCCTGCACTTGGCCGTTGTTTTGGCTGTGCTCTGAACCATGCCTTGTATCTACTCTTGACCTCCCACAGCATCGCTGCGCAGCCTTGTGTCCAGGGAGTAAGGCCAGCTGTTTCCCTGTGCGTGCGTGCCTGCGTTGTTTTTGTTTTCTGCTTTAACGATATGTCCCTGCATTTCGACTTACTTTCGCACATGTGGGAGGGTGTCAAACCCAGAGCTTTGTGCGTTCTACGGTGGGGCTGTACCATGGAACCACAGAGCCTGACCGCATTATTTATGCAGAAAAGCCGAGTTTGGGGGCTGGGAAGGTGGCCTAGTGCTTAAGAGCGCCTGTTCTTACAGACGACCGCGGTTTTCACCTCCACGATGGCTCACAGCCACCAGAACTCCAGAGCCACCGATCTCAGCCCTCATCTCACCTTTGGGGCACCTGGTACATACATGGTGCACATGCATATGTGCAAGAAAAATGCATACATATATAAAAGAAAATAAACCTACATTTTTTAAAAAGAAAAAATCATTCTTTATGGTAGTCTTAGTGTAGTTAAAGAGTTACTGCTAGTTCAGAGGCTGGAAGTGTAGACACGGGACTAAGTGGGGTCCAGTGACTGTCACGTAAGCTTGCTCAAAGTACACGGAGAGCCTTGCTTGGAAATTAGAAAACGGTATCATTGGCTTTGAACTTAGAGAGACAGGGAGAGAAGAAGGGGGGGCGGAGAAGGTGGGAGGGAAGGAGGGAGAGAGGTGTGTGTGTGTGTGTGTGTGTGTGTGTGTGTGTGTGGTGTGTGGTGTGTATATGTCTGTGTGGTGTATGTGAGTGTGTGTGTGTGGTGTGTGTGAGTGTGTATGTGTGTTGTGTATGTATGTGTGTGTGTATGTGTGTTGTGTATGTATGTGTGTGTGTGTGTGTGTGTGTGTGTATCTAGCACACACAGCCATGGCAGATGCTGTCCCCTCTCTACCTTACTTTCTGTGGCAAGGCCCCTCCCTAGACTTGCAGCTCATCTGTCTGGCTGCCAGGGAGCTGCAGGGCTCCGCCTGTGTCTCTCGCTTGGCACTGGCTTAGCGAGCACACTGCTAGGGCCAGCATTTATGTGGGTGCTCAGGCTCCACACTCAAGTCCTTGTGATTGTATGGCAGGTGTTTTACAGTTTTAGAGGTCTTCCCAGACTCTGCATTGGAAGGCAGTTTTGTTTCTGAGATAGGCTTTTACTGTGCAGCACTGCCTGACCTGGAACTCACGTTGTAGACTAGACTGGCCTAGAACTCACAGAGATCCTCCTGCCTCTGCCTCCTGAGTACTGAGATTAAAGGTGTGTTCTCCATGCTCCTACCAAATTTTAGTAGCTAAACATTATATATTGGATTTTCATTGAGCTATTTAAAAATTAAATATTAATTATCAATTTTATGTTATGGATATTAATTGAAATGACATTATTTTATTATGAACACTTTCTGGATTAATTCCCAAATGCACAAAAATACTGAAAGCTATACACTAGGATTTGTTTGAGCACTGAGCCCAGAAGACCAACTTCTGCATTTACACACACACATTTTAGGCATGCCAACAGTTGACAGATTTGTGGTTTTTCAGCTGCTAGTAGTGCAGTGAAGAAAACTAAGGACAAATAGGACCTTGGAATCGCTAGGCTGTAGGTGCTAATGGAGAGCTGAGAAGATGCGGATTGCGCACAGCTTGGTGAGCAAAGGCTTGAGTCTGAGGGAGCCCAGGCTTATGTTGGGGAGCGGAAGGAGAGGAGACCGCCTGTGAAGACCCTGAGGTAGCACGTTGTTTCCAGGAAGCGCAAGAAAGTGGCTCAGCATTGACAGTCACAGCAGCCTTGGTGTGCAGCTAGATTCCCATGCTACTGTGACGTCATCAGACCCAGGACTTGTGGAAGATCACACTGCATCCATGAGCAAAGAGCACAATGCCATCTCACTGTGTGTCTGAATGTTGTCCTGAGGTTAGAAACTCATGAGAGGGCCTCAGGGACCCTGTGCGGTAGATTCCTACTGCCACAGAAACAGCCAGCCCACCACACGAGATGGGAGAGTGGAAGAGACTCAGAGGAGGTGCCAAGCCAAACATTTCACTCTCGCTAAACAACCACAGATCCTGCAAGCCATTCCCCTAAAGGGAGGGTGGGGTAGAAAGCTCATCTTGGAGAAAGGGCCACACCTTTCTGCCTTTTCTCCTGTAGATTTATTTCTTATAAAATACACAGAAGAAGGAATATGGTGGTGTTTATCATCGTGGTCTTCCGGGCTCCATAATTATATGATGGGATAATTCACTGGCTTGTTGTGGAATCACTGTCTTGTTTATAGAACCGCCATGCGTCACTCTTGCCGCAGAGTTGTTACCTGGCCGTCTTGTGCACAGCGCTGTCTGCTCCTCTGTTGTTAACTTGAGAAGAGTCGCCCTGGGTTTGCTGAGAGTTCATGCTTTTGTTAAGAGTTGCATTTTCAAAATAGGTTGTATACTTCGTGCCACAAATAGCTTCTTCTGGTATTCTAATCTTATATTTAAAATAGTTATTTTATATGGAATCAATAGATATATCCCCAGAAAGGAAAAAGTAAAATTGGAAATTTTAGGGGCTGTGGTGTAGTAAAACTTCTGTTGCACTAAAAAGGTAGTTGTGTAAAATTGAGTTTAACAGATTGCAACTATTACAGAAAATATATAGTTTGATATTTAAAAGCCATTTATTAATCATTTCTTGACAATTTTAAATAGGAAAGTTTGATATTTTGTGGCAGCAGATATACTTACTTTCCTTTTAACAGTGATTGAATTCCAGTAAATACTTCTTAGTAGAAACTCCATCTTTGGCCACAGGTGGAGGAGAAGGTGATTCCTTGGTTACACAGACTCCCTGTTTGGACAGGTGTCTCCTTCCCTCATTTGAAAACACAGATGCTTTAACATATGTGACATGTTTACTGATAGTGTCGGCTGACTGAACTTCATGGTCTTCCCTCTGAGGCAGCTTAATAAAATCTCTTTGATTTATGAATTTCTATTTTTCATCAAAAGCAAAAGGAAAATGATATGGAAAACTAGTGTGAACCTGTCTGGTCCTGTGCATGGCACTGTGGTGTCAGCACATGCTGCCTGCACAGCGGGTCCGTCTCAGGTGTGGACCGCGGGGTCCATCTCAGCTGTGGACCGCAGGTCCATCTTAGGTGTGGACCGCGGGTCTGTCTCAGCTGTGGATCATGGGTCTGTCTCAGCTGTGGACAGCAGGTCCGTCTCGGGTGTGGACCCCGGGTCCGTTTTAGCTGTAGACAGCAGGTCCGTCTTAGCTGTGGACCGCGGGTTTGTCTCATTTTTTCAGAAGGAATAATGAGAGACATAAAAGTTCACCTGTTGTTGAGAGTTACAGAAAACACGCCTGCTTATTGGGGAATAACACTCAGATACCTCCTCTTATTCTTAAGTTTTCGAGAGTCCGTGTCGCTGTGCAGCCCTGACTGGCCTGCTGTTCACTGGGGCGGCTTCAGTCCCACATAGATCTGCCTGACAGATGCCTCCTTGCCTCTTGCTGTACCGAGCTTTACATGGGCTTCTTCTAAACCACAGGCCAGCAAACTGGTCTTCTCCTTGGTGCCACCCGCAGTCTTAGTGTTCTGCATGCCACCTGAAGAAAAAAAAAAAATTTTTTTTTTTTTTTTTCTGAAGAAAAAGTATAGATCCAATTTCTTCCTTCCTTTCAGGAAAAGCACAAACAAGAACTGGAAGACATGAGGAAGGCTGGGCACGAGGCGCTGAGCATCATCGTGGATGAGTACAAGGTAGGCTCCGGGCTTCCCTGGCTGTGCGCACCTCAGGGGAGGGGCAGGCTTTACTCCCGAGCAGGCAGAGCTGCACACAGGCCATTGGCTCTTACACAGCTGCGTTCGTTTGCCAGCCTTCCTCACCACCACAGACAGTGGCTCCACACACCCTCTGGGAGGAAGGGTTGATTTTGGTCTGTTGAGTCCTTGCTTTGGACCCGAGGCAAAGCTGAATTTGTACAGCAGAGATGTTCTCCTATGGCAGCCAGGGAGCTGGGGGTCCTGAGAGAACACGTCCCCAGGGACCTACTTCCTGCAACTAGATCCTGCCTCCAATTGCTCCCCTTCCCCAAATACCAAGAGGTCAGAGCCACCACAATCAATCATTTTTGAGAAGGGAGAGTCGTCTGGAATCAAGACTGTTAACACACTGAGCTGTGGGGCAGCTCAGATCCGCACGGCAGCGCCTTCTGTGGATGGGCGCGTGGTCACTGAAATGTTCTCATTGATGGCAGAGCCAGGCTAATGTCGTGTTAAATTGTGAGACTCAGCAGGTGAAGTTTAATGTAAAATAGTAAACAACTGCCATAATAGTCTGGTGTGGTTTTACTTTTTTAATAGGAAAAAATTAAATCTGAAAAAAAATTACTTCATCTCTTTTCTTTTTAAAAGTTAGCTATGGATTTGTGTGTATTTAAGTAGTAACAGACTATGGTAATGCCATGTCAGTGACATATAGTAAGAATGTTCTAGAATTTAGCAAAAGATAGTCAAAGATCTCCCAGACCTGGAGTCACAGGTGGTTGGGAGCAGCCATGTAGAATCTGGAAACTGAACCCACGTCTTGTGCGAGAGCAACAAGTGCTCTACCCACTGAGCCATCCCTCCCGCCCAGCGGCACTCCGTCTTCTACGCTGCCTGTCAGTGAGGTTTACGTCTTGTGCCTTTCTGTAATGTTCTTCGCACATGGTAGTTCTGAGGGGACTTGGCGGAGAGCTGTTTGTCTACTCCCGCCATGGTTCAACACTCAGTGTGCTGCATTGTGATTTACTGAAAAGGGCTAGGAAGGAATCAAATGGCCCACAGAGTGACCCTGAGCTGCCCTCTCCTAGACAGCGAGTCACTGCCATGTGGCTGTGCCCCATGTGCCTCTCCTCACTGGTGCTCCTCCTCACCCAGCACAAGTGCTGAGTCTGCTGGAGCGGCTCAGATAGACTGGTGACCCCGAGTGTAGCCAGGCGTAGCCAGGCCGCGAGTGTAGCCAGGCGTGTCAGTGCTCCTCTTCCCTGCAGTGTGCTCCCCTGCTGAGGTAGTCTCACCAGTGCCCTTTGATGCCTCCTTCTCTTTCCTCCCACCGACCTTAAGAGGACATTTAGCCCTTCTCCCCCTATGAATCTGGTCCATCTTGGGATTGGGTCTGCTCCAGTGTGTGCCAGCCCCAGCCAGCCCTCTCCCAGCAGCCCTCAGATGCACTGCTGCTCAGCCAGCGGGGACTCATCCGCCTCTCCTTCCTGCTGCTGTGAGGTATGCTGACACTCGCTGTGAGTTCCTCTGGCCTCTGCACTGTTGTATCTAGAGGACAGTTCCCTCGATGTCATTCTCGCCTCTGGAGCCCCTTTCCACAAAGATTCCCGCCCCTTTGGCTGAGGGGTGCAGAGGGATGCTGGTTAGGGCTGGATATTCCAGTCTTTTGTTCTCAGCTTGTTGACCACTTTTTGTTTGTTTTGGTTGGGGGGGGGGTGTCTGTAAGCATGCTACTGCTCAGGTAAGAGGCCCCTAGAATGTCCAAGTGATGTGACCAGTGGTTTTAACCTGATACAGAAATAAGCCTTGTCGTGATGAGAAGTTTCCTTTAAGAAGCACAAGTTGTGATCCACTCTTGGCGTCGCCAGGTGATGGGGCAGATGGGAGGCTTTAGCTCTTCTGAGCCTACGTACATGCGTGCAAGCCGACGCTGTGTATTGTAAGCCGGGTGGTCTGCCTTTCGCTGCCTATAGCAGCGCTACAGAGGATTTGTAGACATTTATTCTGAGGAAGTTTTAAAACAGTTTTAATGGTTTATTCTTATTTTGTGTGTCTTTTGTCTTTTGCCTGCATATATGCAGACCCTCTGGAACTTGAGTCCAGACAGCAGTGAGCTGCATGCGGGTGCTGGGGGTTGAACCTGCGTCCTGAGGAAGAGCAGACAGTGCTGTTAACCACTGAGCCATTTTTCCAGATTCTCAGGAAAATTTTAAAACAAATTTTTATTGAATCTTTGGGAATTTCACATTATGTACCCCAATCCCACTGTTTTCGCAGTCCTTCTGTATCCACCCTCCACCATTGTAATCTTCTCACCAAAATAAATAAAAAAGAAAAATTAGAAAAGAAAAATAAAACAAAAGAGTCATCTCACAGACCCGGTTGTGACCAGCTCCTCTGTCACCTGCAGCCTGACCTCGTGTACCATTCCACTCCTGTTTCTCACCTCGCCGTCACATGACCACTTCTCACAGTGGCCCTGGAAACTGTGGGATGTCATGCAGTTTACCCTGTCACCCAAACAGCTTTCCTTGCACTGTTCTTTGCTGTGAGTCATTAGCCTAGTTGGAGGCCTCTGGCTCCTGCTGCACCGTCAACACTGGACCCTCAGAGAGACTCTCAGAGATCCTGCTGTGGCTGCGCCATGGAGACCCTGCTGCTCCGGGCTCCAGATCCCCAGGACCAACCCCTTCCTGCTCCAGCAGCTCACAGGGAAGATTCTGGGGTGGCCAACTCAAAGACCTGGATCCAGGCCCGTGTACTGTGGGAGTCGGTCAGCACGCCACCAGAACCAGCTCTCTCACTGGCCCGGTGAGGGATTGGGCCAGCTCTCTAGCTCCCACATCACTGTTGGCCTACACCAGGGAGGACAGAGCCAGCTTAGTGCAGCCCTGTGGCGGTATCACGGCTTTAGGCTGCAGTATAGAGCACAGACCGCAGTGGGAGCATGGACCCGACGTGGCCTTGAGTTTCACCCTGGCCTGGAGATCGCATGGCCTCTCACGTTAGGCTGTCCCTCACAGTTCTGCTGCTCTTCATACACTCTACAAACCACTCCACTTTTCTCTCTCCTATCTCTCCACCACATACTTGCTCACTCCTGCCAGGCCTCCCCCGTGACTTCTGGGCCCTGAAGAGTTGTTTATAGTGGCCAAAACTTGTCCTTTGTGGCTAAGTGCTCCTGCAAGTAGACCAGATGGCCCAAGAGCAGAGGTTGTACAGTCTGTTATATTTATGTTAGAGCTCAGCCCTGCTGTTGACGCGTGACCTTGGGGCCACTTCTCTGACTATGACATTCAGTGTTTTCATGGATGGGTAGGGGGTAAAGATACATCCTGGTCATGGGATGCTGTGCACACACTGAAGGAACTGGCACTCTGGTACTTAGTTTCAGTAGATGCCGGCTAGTGTGTTTAGCATGTCCGTCTCCCAGCATAGCACATGTCTGTCCTTTCATTGTTTCATGACTGATGACCCTCCTTTACTTCTCAAAGTGGAGAAGTGCAGATTTTTGTCGCAAACTTCAGAAACATTCACTAGAGAACAAAAGATGGTGGCCCCTCCCGGTTAAAAGTCCTCGGTCGGTCTTCTATTCTCTTAGAAACCCAGTTCACCAGGGTGTGATGAGAAAGACACAGGAAGGTGTGGCATAACCCGAGGCAATCCAGACAGAAACCCCTGTGTACTGGAACTCGATTCTCCTGTAGTGTCTATGAGTTTTGTATATTTTACTTTTAGGTGCTGAGTTTGAAAGGTTTTTTTGTTTGTCTGTTTGTTTTGTTTTTTTAATTTAGGAAGGTGAAGTGAAAGTAAGTCCCGAAGGGCCTCTTCTAGCCTCTGGAGCCTGAGGTTGCTGAGTACAGGCAGCAGCAAAGCATTTCTTTACGTCCTCACTGATGATCTCGGTGCCTGTTATCTGATGCAGTCACCAGTGGAGAGGCACACACAGTTCCCTGTTACAGTACTACCAAGCCAGTAACTAACACAGAGAGACAGAGACGTACTTTAAAGCTGCAAGCACTAAGCCAGGCAGAGTCTAAACTGATACAAATCTACTTGTAAACTAACATAAACTACTCCAACCATCATGACATACATTTATCTCAAGCACTTACCACTGTGATCCTCACTGACTTCCACCTTCTTTTTTTTTCCTCTTCCTCTCAACTGTCAATCTTGGCTCTGCCCCTCTCCAGGAAGTCCTGCCTTTCACTTCCTGTCCTTCTGCCCAGCTGACTGGCTAAACAGCGCTTTATTGACAGTTGTTAAATCCACTCCAGACATTCCTCCACAGTTCCCCCTGCTGAAGACTGGCACAAAAGTAGTTAGGGCGCCATTGTGGTTTTTGATCTAAGGTGATCTGAGCAATTGTTTGGGCCTCAGAACACGGTGGTCAGAACTTTTGGTTCTCAGATTTTACAGAACACAGCAAATATTTTGTGTTGCTTGCCAAAGACATCTGCCGTGGCAGGTATCACCCCAAGAAACTAGAGCAGTAGGTGCAACGAGAGCCTGTGTCTTTATTTCAGCGTTCTGAACATTATTCTACGTCCCCAAAGGATTTGTGAGGCGCGGCCATCTGTGCTCTCACTTATCTTGTCTGTCAGGTGTTTGACTTCAGCTTGCTGTTGTGATTTTCCATGTTTTTATCCCAGTATTGACTAGGTTGTATGTGTATATGCCCACTTATATGTACACATGTGCATATACATGTGTGATTTCTCATTGTAATCACATACAAAAAAGATGAGATAAACTCAGAGAAAGGAAATGAGTGTAGTGAGGACTTTTCTTTGCTCTTGAATGTTAAAGGGACAAACAAGAAAAACCTGAGTTTTAGTTGTAGCTCAGCAAGCAGGATGTGACTGACATCAAGATGGTTTACAGTAGACTTCAGCCTGTGTGGGACAAGCGATCACAGTCAGAGAGCCCTTGATGGAGGAAGGTCAGTGTGACAGGCCAGGAGTGCACCAGGGAATGCCATGCATGGAGGGTGCAGCGAGCTTACTGACGTGGATGGGGCTGGGTGGCATCTTGCCCTCTATAAAGAGGCACTTCCTTCCCATTGCTCCTTGTAAAGTTCCACCTCACGCCTCCGTCCAGCTTGTACAGTGCCCAACAATACTTGAGGTAAAGTAATCTTCACTGCTAACCCCACTTCAAAACTGGGTTTTCCTTTTGCCCTAAATAACTCTGGGGAAGAATTTTCCAAGGGAAGTGCTTAGCTGACTCAGTATGCTGAGACCCAGCTTCTAGCTGCTCTCACAGTTGTGGGGGTGAGGGGTAGGGGGTGGGGGAAGGAGTGGGGGGGTTCTCAAGACACTTAAGTCAACTTGAAGCTTCATTTTATCTCACTTGGAGCTCAGGTCATTAATAATTCCAGCTTGACACAAGATCTGAACATTTTTTTTTTTTTGCTTAAAATTTTTGTTTTGTTGCTGTACAGAGAACACTCTTTCAGTGGCAGCTCTGCCTTTCCCACTTTTTAAATTTTTGTTTGTAAACTTTAATCTAGTGTAGAGTTTACTAAAAGATTGTTCATTTAGTAAAAAGCTTTTCTCTTCTCTGTTAAACATGTACTTAGAATCTTATTCCGCAGTGGTATTTATAACTTATTTTCTTGTCTAGTGAAGCTTTGTGTAAATTAAAAGATTTACAGGAAAGTGATATCACTGGTTTTCATCGCACTCAAAACAAATTTAATATCTGTCTATCGATCGATCAATAGATCGATTTTTGGTTTTTTGAGAAAGGGTTTCTCTGTGCAGCCCTGGCTGTCCTGGGCTCACGTTGTAGACCAGGTTGGCCTCGAACTCACAGAGATCCATCTGCCTCTGCCTCCTAAGTGCTGGGATTAAAGGCATGTGTCACCACTGCCTTACTAATATTTAATTTTTAATTAAAAGGTTTAGACATCTTAGATCACACTAGACAGAAGTGTTAGAGCCTTGAATTGTACCAGCTCATGATTTAAATTACTGAGTTGACTTTGGCACTGTCTGTTTTTACAGAGGATACCTAACAAGCTATCACTGCGAAGTGTGTGTGGGGAAGTGGAGGGCTGGGGGTAGGGTGGGTGTGTGAAATGAAAATCACCTGCTGGCCACACAACAAGGGAGAATTTTCTTTGTCTTGTCTCCAATACGGGGCACCTCTTTTTCAGTTTATTGTTGACGTAAACTTGGCCAAGGAGCGTCTATTTAAGAAGGTCATTTCTGGCTGAGTGTGAGAGCACTCATGAAGCTGAGGCAGGAGTTGAGGCCATTTCTGGCTGAGTGTGAGAGCACTCATGAGGCTGAGGCAGGAGTTGTTGACTTCGAGGCCTGACTGAGCTGCTTAGGAAATTCAGAGTCAACTTGAACTACTCATTAAAATCCTGTATCAGTCTGGGCGCAGTGGTGCACGCCTGTAATCTCAGCACTTGGGAGGCAGAGGCAAGTGGATCTCTGTGAGTTCGAGGCCAGCCTGGTCTACAAAGCAAGTACAGCCAAGGCTACACAGAGAAACCTTGTCTTAAAAAACAAAACAAAAAATCCTGTATCGGAATAAATGTACAAAACAAACAGCCAGTCAAACAACAAGCCAACCAACGAATACCCAGCCAGCTAGTCAACCAACAAAACCCCTAACCAACCAGCCAGCCAGTCAACCAACAAAACCAACCAACCAACCAACCAGCCAGTCAACCAACAAAACCCACCAACCAAGCAGCCAGCCAGTCAACCAACAATACCAACCAGCCAGCCAACCAGCCAGCCAGCAATTCATCCTTACTGTCCGGCATTTACACACTTGAAGGCATCTCTCCCGCAGGTGCATGGTGCCACTTTCCTCCTTGCTCTGTGTCTGAAGCTCAGTCCCACAGCTCCACCTCTCTGCACAGCTCCGAAGCCAGCGTCCGCTCCCTGCTGAGCCCATGAGCAGAGTTTGTACTGTGAGCAGTGCATGGGCGGCTTCTCCTCTTCTGACGAGCATGTGCTCATGCACTGAAGTTTAAGTACAGGAGTTTCTGCTACTTAGGATGGAAGAGTTGTGTGCGCGCACTGTGTGCAGTCTTTTTGGAATAATCTGGATTCGGTCTTGATACCCCAGTTTCCTATAGGAACTAAACCATGTTTTGTGGGAGCACTGGTCTTCTGCTAATTTTTTTTTTTAAGTTTGAATATGCCTTAAATTCCTGTTGGTAAGCATTGCATTGAATTTTAGCAAATCGGTGTCAGTTATATGCCAGCCTAGAGATTCACATGATTACTCCATCCATTTTTCCAGCGCCTCCACTGGCGAGTGCTTTATTTGAGCTTTGGAGATGACTGTGCCATTTAGTAAGGAAGAACATATTGCATTTAGGAGACGTTTTCCCAGGGTGTACTGTTACTCCATATTATATAAAGTTCTTTCCCAACTGGAGAAACAACTTTGTTTTCTCTTTGTTGAGTATTTTCCATTGATTAGATGTTTCTGGGTCTTTATCCAAAGATGGGAAGAGTACATTTTAAGATACTTTTATTTGAATCTTACCATTCTGTTAGCCCAAAGGTATGAAATAAATTTACAGCCTTCAGTTATTTGACTGAGCATGGACTCTCATAAATTCCATGTTTTATCATGTGATCAGATTTTTCCTGGACACTGAAGTTGTTTGCTGTTGCCAGCAAAGTTTGTCCAACAGTTTGGTGCTAGATATGAGTGGCTGGACGGGACTCAGGCCCTGGCCGTTCTCCCTTGCCCCCTCCCACCAAACTCAGCCTCACTGAAAGTTTGAGGAAGGTTGAGTACTTGAGAATGGCTCTTCTGTGCCTCTGAGTTTACAGGACTGAGCCAGAACTCCACATGCCGGGGTATTATTGTGGTTTTTCTAGCCAGGCCAAAGCCAAAGGCCCTGGGAACATTGGAAGAAAGCTCATGCTGTTGTAGGTTAAGGCATTGCCTGTGTTGTTGGTGAGTGGCAGCCTGGTAATGGGGCAGGACGGAGACTCATAGATGAAGACACAGCTCTTCTCCCTCCCCAGACCACCCTCTCCCTCTCCCCCTCCCATCTGTCCCCTCCCTCTCTCTCCTTCCTCTCCCTCTCTCCCCTCCCTCTCCCTCTCTCCCCTCCCTCTCCTTCCCTCATATATAGCAGATCCAGGAAGAACTCCCAATACATTAAGCTTGAGGATGAACCAGTTTGTCACTTGCTCCCTACGTGCACAGCACCTGCTTGCCCCACACTCATCCTTCACTATGCAATAACAGTGATTTCTGGATCGTGCTGCTCAAGGTTAAGCATTCAGTCAGTATCCACCGTATTCTACCGGATAGGAGAGATGGCCGGAGAACTCTGTTAGTGACTGGTAAGGTCAGGGACCTAGGCAGTACTTCCCACGTGCTGGTTTGCATGGCTGAAGCCCGGCATGTCCCAGTGGAGTAGACAGCTGGCGATCCGAGCTGATCCACCAGTGTCCGCCTCAGCTTGTGCTGTAGGAAGTGTGGTTGCAGGGTGGCATCTGTGAAAACACTCGTGTCACGTGTGAGCCCTGCAGTCCTTGCCTCTCACCACTGCAGGTGTGTGGATACTGAAGACTCTCAGCTTAGAAGGCTCCCGAGGCAAAGAACAGGCATGTTTGCAATACAGATTTCTTTGTTTCATTTAGTGTGTTGGGACAGACCCCATGGCTGTGGCTAGCAGGGAGTAGTGACGGGAGTCTCACATTCTGCCACTCAGGTGACCTCCTTCCTGCAGAGGGGTCTGTTTACATTCATCTCTCTGAAGGTGCACATCTGCAAGGATGTATTTCCCTTTTAAATTTCTTCCCTGGTTGACAGATATGAGAGAGTTGGTTAAATGTGTTCTGTATTGTGTAATAGACTCTGAGGACAGATAGCAGAGATTTAATGATCCGTAAAAACCCTTTAACTGTCTGTCTTGTTTCTAAGTAGTGTGTAAGCCACGATCAGATCAGAGAGGCCAAGCTGGATTGTAATCCTTACATTCTAGGCAGCTCTGTGCGTCTTCCCAATGTGTGAGGACATGGAATTCTATACAATTATATATTCTTAGAGGATATGTCGTACTAAAGCTACTTGGCCTTTGAGGGTGAGGCATGCTAATATACACAGTAAGAAATTTGGACAATATGTAGAATTTAAAATCTCCATGTCTCTGCGTTAGGGAGAGTTGCTGGCCTGCTCTGAGCAGCGGGAAGATGTCAGTGGAAGAGCGACCCACAATTCCTCTTGGCTCCCGTCATCAGCAAACTTTGGTTCCATGTTTTTGTGGGATATCCATGTGACTCTCCCCCATTTCGAAAGTCTTTGGTGAAGTCCAGCCTGGGTTGACGGCAACCCTGCCAGGCCACCTCACTCTGTTTAATAGTGTGACTCTTGTGTCTACTTAGTGAATGTCCGTGTGGCCTGCGGCTGACTCATGGGAGGCTTGGCTTCTGAGCAGGGCTACTCTTGACTTCAGAGATCTGAGTCAACAGGTTTTAAGAATTTCAGGTGCTGCCCTTGCTGTGGTCCCCGCTGCCTGTGCCGCTGCCCCACAGCGCTGCTCCTCCTGCATAAGCCACCCAGGCAGGGGTGTCTTTAGTGCTGCCCCAATGGCCTGGCTTGAGCCCAGTCTCTCAGCCCTCAGTGCTGGTCCAGGCTCCACGTGAGGAGTCCTCTCCTCTCCTTCTTCATTCCAGAGAGACCTGTACTTCATCAGTTGACCACACCAAGTTGAAAGAAAAAACAGGAATGACTTTAAATCTAGTGACAACTAAAAGTAACCAGTTTTGTTCCAGGAGTCCATTTTATGTATGGACAGTAAGGACTCCAAGCCACAAGTCAGTCAGGAAAGTGTTAGAACAGTGCTGCCGTGTAACATCATCAACAGGAAGAGGGAAGCGGCCACCAGTATGAGACAGAGCATCATTGCCCCCCTGGGGGGGGAGGAGAGGCAGCAGTTCTTCACACATAAGCCAGGAGCAGAGCTGATGGTGCAGCAGCAGCGTGCGGAGTGGAGGAGGAGGGCTTATCTAGAGTAGAAGCCAGGTCCCTCCTGTCCTAACATAGGCTTGCCTGTGCTTGACAAGTTCAGGGCTGTCCTGCCGCTGTCGCCGGTTCCCGCTCTGGTGTCCAGGCACTACATTTAATCCCCGGAAGGCTGTTCCTGGCAGAAACTGCTCTTGCTCTCCTTTCTTTGTTCTTTCAAGTGAAACCATAGTTGTGATTCAAGTCACAAGGAACAAGATTGTGGCATCAAGGAGGCCAGCCCACATGGCAGCGTTTCCAAAGGTTGAGGTGTCTGGAAGGCAAACATGCGCAGCCTCTGTGCTGTGCTTAATTTTAGAAACTTCTTAATTTTAATGTGTTGTCCATGGCACAAAAGAAATTTTCACTGGGAGACGTCTGTGGTGTTTGAGGTATCGGCTCTTGTGTTACTAGACCCTGTAACAAGGAGGCCAGCAGGAACCATTCCCTCTGTCCTGAAGGTTTTCTTTGGCCTTCACAGCCTCCGAAGTACTTTATAACGTGGCTAGACTGTGTTGGATTTCCACTAAGATCCACGCCCATCAGCGGACGTTTCTCCTTTTGAATTGTGTATTAATGCTGCACTGGTCCTCGGTCTCCAGAAAAGCCTGTGGTGCCAGCACATTTCCACACACCCAGGATGGTAACAGACAGCTCCAGCAGCCAGTGTGACCTTGCTGGTGCTCTTCTTAGAGAGGCGGGGCGGAGAGGGGGGAGATATAAAGGAAAGAAAGAAGAGGAATAAAAAAGATGAAATGGAGAAACCAGAGGAACCTTTGATGTCTCAATTGAGTTGTTAAAAAAACGTAGACAGTAGGGTCCCCCCCCCTTTTCTGTAAACGAAATAGAATTGAATCTGTGTCACTTCTCCTCAGACATGTAGTGTTCCTCCTGCAGCATGGCTCTTCTCTTCTCTTCTCTTCTCTTCTCTTCTCTTCTCTTCTCTTCTCTTCTCTTCTCTTCTCTTCTTCTGCTGACTGGGTCACAGGGACTGCACATTTGAATGTGAATCAGGAGCCAGGATGAAGTAACTGAAGCCTTAAATCCAGACTTAGGCTTTGTTCCTTGCAGTTACCTTAAAGGACATCTGCAGAAGACATATCAGGGGTGCAACATCAGTGTACCTCTTCTCTCTTACATAAGGAGATATAACTTGTTTTATTTAGTTACACAGAAAGCTAAAACCCAAGTGGCTACTGTGAGTATATTTTCGTGTGCCCAGGATGGGTAAAGTTGAGAAGGAAGGGTGGCTGTGCGGAGTTTCCGGGTTAGCTTGGACTGGGGCACTCACAGTCCCAGCATTGAGTAGCTCGTGACAGTCTGGCTCCTGGGGTCTCCCTCACTTGACTGCATTCGCTTCCTTTCTGGCCTCTTGGTTCCTCATGTGGCTGCTGTGCTGAGCCTCACGGGCAGGACCTGACACACACACTGTGTGTAAGTGCTTGTCTTCATCTTTCTGTGGCCTGTGAGGTCTTTAAAGTACAGTGTGCGCCGCATGCCTGCTCTGTGGATAAGAGATGGCATGAGTGTCTGTGGCTGAATCGTGGCATGTCTGGTGTGGCTTTTCTTGCTATTCATGAGCAGCTCGTCCTCAAAAGCTACATTCAAAAGAATAGGAATAGTGTGACTTGGGCAGACAGCCTTCAGATGCCGGCTCCCCCTTGGGAAGAGGCCGCTTGATTGATTGTCTTCCTGGAAGCACACGGGCGACAAGTTAGATCTAGTCATGAGCTCGAGGCAGCTTGGGGCCACAGCAGATGGGAGAGTGAAAACAGTTCTTTCCACTGAGCCGCTCTGCACACTCCACATTCGGAAGGGAACGACAGGCGTTGGGATACACACCTGTCCTCCCAGGACTTGGGAAGTGGGGCCAAGAGAATAACCTGAGCTACATAGTGAATTTGAGGGTAGCCTGGGCTACTTGACACCCTTCCTCAAAACAAGAAGGCATTCCTTACAAGAGACCTGAAATTATTTCAAGAATATTGTTTATATCATTCTTTAATTTAAAAAATTTTTTATGCCAAGCATGGTGACACACCTTTATCCCAGAGTGATACACTTTACTCCCAAAGTGACACACTTTAATCCCAGAACTTGAAAGGCAAAGACAGGCAGAGCTCTGTGAGTTCAAAGCCAGCCTGGTCTACAAAGCCAGTTCCAGGCACACCAGGGCTACATAGTGAGATCCTCTCTAAATCAACATAAAACAAAACAAAAAGCTGAAAAGAAAAAATTTTACTCTAACAAATACTAATTTTTGTGAGAGGAAAATTAGAGATTTACAGCTCCGAGTCCCAGCTTAGAGCTTTCATGTCAGCTGCTGAGTGTCATTCCTGATGCTTCTGCGGTGGTCAGCGCAGGGCCGCGTGGCACTGGGAGATACTGCCTTTTGCCTTCCCGCAGGCACTAGCCTTGCTGCTGCCTGGACCTGGGGTGGAATTGCAAAAGAACCATTTTTCTGAGCATCTGAGACTTATCCAGGGGTTTAAAAAGTATTTTTAGTTTTGTAAAAAAAAAAAAAAAAAATTAAAATAAAATAAGTGCATGCCTATTTATTTAGGATTCTGATGCATGTTGTTTCCAACTGAATAAGTCTATTTTCAAAACAAAGATTAAGAGATTTGGCTCACTTGTCTTCTACTGGTGAACATGCCAGAGTTCTGCTTCCTGTAAGATGTGTCCTGCCTTCA
Source organism: Acomys percivali (assembly GCA_907169655.1). Classification (NCBI taxonomy): domain Eukaryota; kingdom Metazoa; phylum Chordata; class Mammalia; order Rodentia; family Muridae; genus Acomys; species Acomys percivali. The sequence continues at coordinate 2,009,207 of OU015745.1, read as the reverse complement.
GTTTGTCTTCTGTGAGTAGCTTATTGTAACATAGGTTTAATAACAGCGAGTGTGCTAAAGAGCCTTATGCACACTTAGGGTGTTAGAGTCTATAAGTAGCACATAAGATATTATGGGAGCATGTTAGATTCACAGGGTGTTGAAGAGAAGAGCAGGGCTGGCGTGTAAGCATGTCCAGGAAGGGATGTGTTGTCACCGCCCCTTGCTGACGTGACTTTCTTAGAATAGTGACATCTTATGTCCCTTTCCTGCATCCCGGTGTCCATATCCTATCGTTCTGCCTCACAAGCCTTGCTACCCCTTATGAATACTGCTTTATAAGGCTGGCTTACACACACCCAGCCTCCCCCCTTTCATGTTGGGGGCATGAGCATCCTGGGGGGCAGGCCATGGTGTCTGAAGTTGCTCAGAGCCGCCATCTGCTTCCACTTGCCTTGTGGTCTCAAAGATCATGCTTGGCCCATGGGTACTGCAGCGTGCCCAGAGGATGTGGAGTTTTGTCAGCCAGTGAAATATGTCTGGCTTTTTTTTCTCCACCCCCCCATCAGCATTCATTCCTGCTTCATCCTGTGTGGTCTCCACTGAGCTGACTTTGTCTTTAACAGAACTATTTACTTTCTTTATCATTTTCTATGGCTTGGCTTTTCTAAGGAGAAGGTGTTTGTAGAATCTGAGCCAAAAAAGTGTAGTATCAGCAGCAATAAAACCTAAAGACCAATGCTTTCTGCCCGTGCCCTACACCCCACTGTCATGCATGCCCTGCGTGAGATGAAGGGCTGTCAGTCAGCTCCATGTTTGTCTGATCCAAATTTTTTTTTTCTTTTGCTTGTTTTTAGGCACTTTTGCAGTCTTCAGTCAAGCAGCAGCTAGATGCCATCGAGAAACAATACGTGTCTGCTATCGAGAAGCAAGCTCACCGGTGTGAGGAGCTGCTGCACGCTCAGGTACTGACAGCGTGCCCCCCACACTGGTGCTCCCCGCTCCCCTCCACCACACCGGTGCTCCCCGCTCCCCTCCTCCACACAGGTGCTCCCTGTCCCCTCCTCCACATAGGTGCTCCCTGTCCCCCTCCCCCATGTAGGTGCTCCTTGTCCCCCTCCCCCACAACAGGGTCCCTTCTGTGTCAGCTGCCTGCTGGGCCCTCATGCCCCTGATGTGTCTGCAGAAGTGGAGCTGTTGAATTTTATGACAGAGTAGGAGCAGGGCCACAGCCACAGCCCTGCGCTGTGCTCCCTAATCCATGACCCTCTTACTTCCTTTCCCGAGTTACACTGAGGGTCGCAGAGTCACAGAAGGGAAGGATAGAGGGGTGCTCCAAAGTGTGCACATGGCTGTGGCGACACATTCATCCATGACATTCAGACTATAAGATTAGTTTCTAATAGATAAACAAAAACAAACTACATCTACATGAACAGGGAAGCAACCTGTCGGTTTTAGAATTTTTGACAATTCTTTGTAAGTACTGGTTTCTGTTGGAACTGTTTTTCTTTTAATGTTTTTAAAAGGAAAAACACTAAGCTAGTTTACATTAATTAATCAATCAACTGAAGAGTGTTTATGGGTGTACCATATTCAGTGAGTGTGTAAGACACTTCCTGCAATGCTAGCTGACCACCAAGCCTCTGAGATCTTCCTGTCTCTGTCCTCCAAATGGTGGAAGTTTGTGACCACCTATAATTTCATCTCGAGGAAATCCAACACCTTTGGCCTCTGTAAGCACCTGTGTGCATGGGTGTGCACACACACTCATATACACACACATATATACACCATACACAATTGAAAGTAATAAAAGAAAAAAAGGCAGGGGCAGAGGATGGTTCTGTGTATCTCTTTGGCCTCTTACTGTTTTATTGCCATCTGCTCATCTTGCTAGAGGGGAAGCCACAGGGCAGCTGGTTGTGTTTCTGTACGCCAGATTCAGAATTGTCAAGCTGAGGGGGTTATGGATGTTAGGGTGGGGTGAGGATCTCTGAAACAAACCCCATCATCCAGGACACACCTGCCGGAGGTCTCCTGTGTTCATGTTTGTCTCCATCTCCTTGAAAAAGAGTTTTCACTTAATTCAGTCTCAAAAATGTCCTCTATGTTACCTTTTAAACGTCTGTGGTTTGGGGTATAGAAGCATACTGAGGTATACCAGTTTAAACTGATTCATGTATGTGGTGTTGGAATTGGAGCAAACTAGTTTTTGATGTATTAATATACCACTTTTCAAGTTTCTTTTGCTGAGAAAAAGGTAACTCTTCCATATCTGAATCTTCTGTGTTTGTCAGAAACCAGTTATCACGTCTACATGGATCGGAGCAGCTTCCTTCAGTTGCATGTCCCCACTCTGCGCAGATGCCGTGTTTCATTTATGCAGATGTCTCATTGGTCTTGAACCAGGACGTGTAAAGCCTTCCATGCCCTGCCTGTGGTCCAGGGTTGCCTGGCTGCTGGGTGTCTTCGGGTTCTGAGTAGAGCTTACATAAGCACTGCGAATTTCTACAGCAGAGCAGTACTGCGTCAGGTGTGGGCTGTGTGTGCCTGGCTATGAGCAGGGTGTGTCGCTGTGTGTAGGGCTGACACATTGGTTTCATTTCAGGGTTTTCAGAATGATGAACTTTGCTGTCATCACCCCCTCCCACCCCAGCCATTTTCACTTATCCAGTTAGTGTTTGTTGCTACCACATAAAAGTGCAATCTATGAGTTTTATATCCTGTAATGATTAAATATTTGTTGTTTTAAAGAAAGTAAATCCCCAATTGTTTGATTTTACTAATGAAGACTCTGGAGCCAGATGCTGGGGTGAAAACCTGCTAGCTCAGAGAGGCAGTGAGAGCACCCAGCTGACCTTCCTCAGCTCAGGTCCCAGAAGGAAAAGGACAAAAGCTAAGAGCCCAAAGCCCAAGGCCAAAAGCTTGCTAGCTCAACCAACAGCCAAGGAGGAGAAAGCCAAAAGCTCAGAGCCAAAGAGCTCAAGAGCTAAGGGCCTCTTCTTCTCCAAGCTGCACAAGCATCCTTTAACTCATCCTGAGCATCCTTTAGCTCACCCTGAGCATCCTTTAACTTACCCTGAGCATCCTTTAACTCGCCCTGAGCATCCTTTACCTCATCCTGAGCATCCTTTAACTGGTTTCTTGCTCTGCCTCTTGACCTAGGGTTAACTTTATCAAATCCTGTGTACAGAAAGCTCTAGATTAAAGATGTGTGCTAGGGATGAACCACAAAAGACAGGTTTTTACAGTTCGCAATCCCAGGCATCACACTGGGATCAGATATCCTGTAACAAATATTAGCAGTTTTAGCAGGTTTTTCTGGTAAAATCCATGGGACTTTCTACTTACGCTTTCTGAGTATACGACACTTTGGCACCTTTCCTTCTATTCTGATGTTGTCTTAGTTTCCTGTCCCTGTGATGCAACACCATGCATGACCAAGGCAACTTAGGGAAGGGGGAGTCTTTGGGCTGCTACTTCTAGAAGGCTAGAGGCCCTGAGGGTCAGGGCAGCCTGGAACCTGAGTAGGAGACAGAGAACTCACACCTCAGACCCTAAGCACAAAGTAAAGAGCCAACTCGAATAGGGGGGCTTCTGCTCTCTGAGTTTGCCCCTCTGCTTCCTTCCTTCCTGCAGCAAGGCTGTAAACCTCCTCCAACAGTGCTGACAACCAGCGGCCAGATGTGCACACATGCCTCGGCCCACGGGAACTTTTCCCATTGACCATCTTGCCAGGAGGGACCCTGTGGTGCTAAAGCAGAAGATGAGGAGGTGCCTAGTACTGCTAGAGGAAAGCTGTTCCCTTTTCAGCTTTGGGTGTAACCCCAGCTGTGGAAACCCTTCGCAACGCTCTGTGTTAAGTTGACCTTCTTTCAGACAAGTGCTTTTATCCCTGAAGTAGATGTTGGATTTTATTAGTCAGCTGACTTTCCGTGCTTCCTTTAGATAAGTATATCTGTGTTTAAAGTTTCCATAGTGTCCCCTTGCTGTCCTTGTAGTGATGTGTTATGTCTCTTGTGTCCAGATATTGGTAATTTGTGTCATGCTTGATTCTTTGTTAATGTTAGAGATTGATCAATCAAGGAGATTTTTGGTTTTATTGAGTTCAGTTTGCATTCATTCTCTTAGGTATCCAAGTAAGTACTTAGGCCTTCATCAAGAGTGTCGTGGACCTGCTGTACATGCGGGGAGTGTATTTTCAAAATCATGATTTCACTTTCAATTAAAATGACTTTAATTTGTCTCATAACTGAATCTAGAAACTTTTTAGTTCTTTTTTCCAGATGTTTTGCAGATGTATTTGATTTTATTGATTTCAAGTTTTATTCTGGTATAGTGAAAGAACATATTTTATATGATTTTGGTATATTTTTGAGCTCTGGTGATGGCCCAGAATGTGTGTGTGTGTGTGTGTGTGTGTGTGTGTGTGTGTGTTTAAATATCATCATTTAGATCTGTCTTTTGTTTGTCCTGCTCAGGACTTCTTTATTACAATTTTCTGCCTGCCTGTTGTGGCAGCTGTTGAGGGGAGATACTGAAATAACTGTACTGTGCTCGTCGAGGTGCCTATTTTCTGTTCCTGAGTGTCATGTTTTAACTACTTGTAGAGCATTTGGCACGCACACAGCTGAGGCACACACGTGATAACATGTCCTTATGCTGCTGTGAGCACACATTCTCACCTGGCGATGCTGGCTGCAATGAAATAAACAAGCAACACACTTTTGTTTTGATTATTGTTAGTTGAGCATGCTTTCTTTTATGGATTTGCTCTAGGTGAATTTTTGTTTTAATATTCCAGATGGGTTTCTTGTAGGAAGCATATAGTTGCATCTTGTTATTGAGCCTAATATTTTTCTGGCTTCTGCTCATATTTGAAGGTTCTCAAATAATTTTTCCCAGTCAATTTTAAGGCTCATTTCTTCAGATCTATTTTAGGAACCAGCTTAAAATATTATTTGTTTGTAAAGTAGTTTTTTTTCTATTTTTGTTTGTTTGTTTGTTTGTTTTTGCGTGTGTGTTTTGTTTTGTTGAGACAGGGTCTCTCTGTGTAGCCTTGGTTGTCCTGGACTCACTTTGTAGACAAGGTTGGCCTTGAACTCAGAGATCCACCTGCTTCTGCCTCCTGAGTCGTGGGTTTAAAGTGAATTTTGAATTGAGTGTTTTAAAGGTTATTTATTGTTAGTAAGCACCTAGCCATAAAATAACTATATGTATGTTGTTAATCTTAAATGAAATATTATTTGTGACATTGTGGTTTCTCATATGTTCTTCAAAACATGTAAATTGTGTGAAGGAAGCTGATTGTATTTTTAAGATAACAGTTCAGTGTAGATAAAGGTTTGAAATCTGCTTGGAAACACATGTGATAACATGCAGTTGTATGTGAGATGTGTTTCTTTTTATGTAAAATAGGCAGCACTGAAGTTATTGGCATATTTTATGATGAATCTTGTTCCTAGTATTTTGATAAAACTCTCAGTGCACGTTTTATATAATTAACCTTGTATCCTCTGGCACAGTTTTATCAGTGAAGAAGATTAAACTGACATTGGAGATTGTGAGTGATTTTGATTTTCATCACAGGAACCCATGACATCCTGAAGTGCAAGTGTTTCTCTCTGCTGTCCGTACACGGGGCACTGAGGCAACACTGCAGAGGAAGACTGACAGGCTCCCCTGCACAGAGAGCGGAACCCAGCCCCACCATTATTTCCTCTCCTGTAGCAGTGTGTTTTCATCCAGGGCCTGCAGTTTTCATCTTAGAAATGTGATTTTATCGTCCTCGTAATCTGTGTCCTTCTTAGAGCAGTGTTCTCGCCTTTGTGAGCTGGTGTCTGGTCGAGCTGTGATTCTTGGGCCTTTATTGCTTGTGCCTGACAAGACCGCAGAGCCTGCTCCAGCTCCTGTCCCCGTGTGCTTTCTGTTTGCCTTTAAATAATATCTTTTCCTCCTGCGTTTTGGACTTTGAATTATTTATTGTGTGCTGGCTCATCATCTTTTTATTCCATGGTAAGTTTGGCCACATAGTGAGACACTGTCTTCACCTTCCACCAAATATGGTCTTTCAAAAATAGGTAAAATTTCTGGATTCTTGATGAAGTAAATGATGAGCAAATAAGGCTTAATTTCCTGTCCATAAAATATTAGATAATTGGTTATAAACCACCGTTGCTGCTGCTGTTGTTGTTGATGGTGTGCGTGTGTGTGTGTGTGTGTGTGTGTGTGTGTGTGTGTGTGTGTGTGTGTGTGTGTGTGTTTATATGTACATAGCCCACAGTTATGCTGGGAACCCTTCTCTCCTCTTCCTTATTCTTTGTTTGAGGGGGAGAGGGGATTCTTTTGAGGTCTCATTATCTAGCTCTAGCTGTCCTGGAACTTATTATGTAGACCAGGTTGGCCTTGAACTCACAGAAATCCACCTGTCTCTGCCTCCCAGTTGCCGGGATTAAAGATGTGCACCACTACTCCTGCTTCCGCCACCTTATTCTTTGCTGCAGGGTCCCTCAGTCAGACCCAATCTCTTGAGTCACCTTGCTCTGGGAATCTTGTGTTAGTCCCTCACAGCTGGACACAGGAGGACTGCTATGCCGCCTGGCATTTGTGTGGCTTCTGGGATGTGGACTCACTCCTGCTGAGCCATCTCTCCAGTCACATGGGGTAGACTTACAGTCAGGAGTGGGTCAGCCGTTGTGGACTTGTTTACGTCATGTGTCAGCTCCATGGCCAGCAGCTTGCCACCCAACGCAGTGCCCTCTGGGGCACTCTCTTCAGTGCTGCCTGGGATTCCCCACCTCCGTTTGGTGGCATGTGCCCTCTGCTTGTGCATTGGTGAATGTTACTATCGTGGCCTCTTTCTCTTGAGTGTGTTTTTTCTCTGACCGTTGGTGGTTTCCTCAGGCACATGCTACTCCATCGCTAGGCCTCTCTCTACCGGATACACCCTGTTTTTGTCCTGTCTAGAGTGGCCTGCTTGTCCCTGTTGGTGGATGCAGCCACACCCCTGTCTTACCCAAGGCCTTGCAAATGTCATTTCTGGGTCTCTTCTGTCATCACTTCCAGTTACCAGTAGTTCAGGCATTGAATTTTCAGCAGGTGAGAACTTGAGAAAACAAACATCGATGAGCAAGACAAGGAATTTAACCAGAAACCAGGGAGAGGCTGGCTTGTACTGCGGTAGCTCGTTTCCTGAAGTAGATTCACTGTATGAAGTAACAATTGAAGGAGCTGTGACCTCAGTGCCTCAGGCTGGCATGACAGCAGAGAAAAGGGTATTTCATCGCTCATTTCTCAAACAAAATATATTTTGGAGCTTGTGGAAGGTGGGACTCATATCATAGAAAAATGATGTACTGTTATAAAATAGCTTTTAAATATAAGTGCATTAA
>OU015745.1:1977468-1991827 GCA_907169655.1 Acomys percivali | reverse complement strand
CACCTGCAGTCCTAACTGCAGAAACACAGGCTGGAAGGTCAGCAGCTTAGGACCAGCCTCAGACACACTGGCCAGTTGGGCGCCAGCCTGGGCTACTCAAGACCTGGTCTCAAACAGAGCACATCACAGACAACACAAAATGTGTCTCTGAAGTGGAGAATGCATAGAAGGTTCCTGGAAAGGTGGGGCTGTAGTAGCGCCTGTTAGTGTATGAACCTCTGGCTGCATGGGCAGGGGACACAACCACTGCAGGAAGTGGCTGTGAGGGAGCAGTGTGGGTGACTGCAGCAGGGACACAACCACTGCAGGAAGTGGCTGTGAGGGAGCAGTGTGGGTCACTGGACCGTCAGGTTCAGGCAGAGCCTCACTCCCATGTGTTGACTTCAGCGTTGTCATCAGCTGCCGTTCCATTGCTTAAAGCATGCGCTTCTGCTCAAGGAAACTGGCAGGAAAAAATGGCTTCTGTGGAAAGATCTGTGAAGTTCATACCTCCCTCGTTTATTTAGTACAGTCAAATAAGTAGCCATGCTCAAACTCACTCTTTACTCTGTTGTCTTAACTGAAGCGACTGCCTGTTTTTCCCACAAGCCTTTTTTTATTTCTTTTGATGCAATGGTAGAAAAACCTTAACCCAGCCTTTTAAAAGAAGATGGATAGGAAGCTAAGAAAGGTGTCATGTCAGGCGGTTGATGGGCATGTCAAGTGTTTAGTAGTTGATGGTTAGTTGGCAAGAAAAAATAAAGCTGCACAGCTTGCTATGCACAGGAGAGAGCTTTGGAGGAGAGCAGAGCAGAGTTGTAGCTGAAACAACGCCATTGTGGGAGGATGAGTGGAGTAGATACCAACTCAGAAGTAGCCAGCCAGCCCCTCCTGGGATGGATACATACAATGATCATGTGACAGATCAGGTAGACTGGTGTCGGGGGTGGGGTGGGGGTGGGGTGGGCTCTTTACATCCAGACTGTTAGTCTGCATCCCTGGAGGGGGCCTAGGCAGTCTGGGAATTTATTAAAAATTCACATATTTGCAGATTTTTCTGCAAAGACGATTTATACTTTCATTAAATTCTCAAGAGAATTTTAATTAGAAAACTTTTTAAAATATTGCAGTTGACTTCCCATTGCTTTCTAAACTTTCTATGTAAAATCTGTTCCAAATTGATTAAATACTTAAATTACACACTTTATGTATCTAAGAATGAATGAGAGAAATATTAACATTCTTAAAAAGGAAGCCTAAATATGCTGTGAAAGCGATGGATTAGGTGCCACTAAAGTAGCTTCATAAAGTAGGAAATATTAGCAAAAATTTAGCAAAATCATACTTTTCCAAATTCTTAGAACTATTACCGTTTATTCAACAAATGGTTAAGTGTTACTAATCCAGCTCCATAGAACTCTAACCTGCTCTCTTCCCATTCCTGCCTCCCAGTCTGGAGGGCCCACAGGGCGGGGGGTGGGGTGGGGGTGCAGGGATGGGGGAAGCCAGGCAGGGGGCCCCAGAAGCCGCAGGCATAGAGGACTGCTTCTATGACCAGCTCTGCAGCTCCTCAGGAATCCTGCTTTGTTTTTATTGATGAATGCAGTATTTTTGATTAATTCTTGAGAATTTCATACATGAATATGTATTTGTGTCATATCCCCAGGCCTCTCCCTAACTCCTGCACATCCACCCCACCCTAGTGAAAAAGCCCCATAACTGAGATGTCTGTCAGTGACAGAAAATAGTGATCATTATCATCTCAGCCCAGAAATGCCTGTTGAGGTAAAATAGAAGCTGGTAAAACTTAAAAGGAAAGATCTGTGAGTTTTTCTCATTTTCCATAATTGGCTTTGAAAACCTCTGCCTTCTTGAGCGTCACACACATCCTGAAGGGCCTGCGAGCCTGCTGGCCTCTGGCGAAGATTCAGAAAGCAGAAAGTAAAGATACAGAGTTTAGGGAACCTTCTAGAAAAGCTCTGAAAACTTAGTGATTCAAGAAAATTAGGACACCCCTCCCCTCAAGCCGACCATGAATCTAAAGTTTAGTAGTTCAAGAGAGTAAAAAAAAAAAAATCTGTGCCTCCCTCAGCAGACCATAAGTCATCTAAAGCACCAATAAAAATCTTGAGCGGCTACATAGGAGGAGGACGGCAGACTTTGCAGAGCTAACCCCGGGAGCCACCTCAGAGACCCCAGACAAGCAAATAAACAAACCGTCTATACGAAAAGTGGATGCTCAGAAAGTCACGTGCAGCCCCTGCCACTGAAGAGTAGGCTTTCAGGAAGATTCTCGCTGTGTCCTCCTTGTGTTGAGCCCAAAGCCTCACTGTTTTAGAGGCCAGGGCTCATGCACAGAGCTGTGGCTGAGGATGGCCTTGAACTCTTGATCCTCTTGTCTCCGTCTTCAGAGTGCTGGGATCCCAAGCACATCCGCCATCTGGCTTTATCTCACATTTGTGAAAAAATTTATAGGCATCACTTTAATGAATTAATTGCATTCCCCAGAGAAAACTAGTTGAAAAAAATGAAGTTATTATAAACTGTCCTGAAAATTTCCCCATGAGTTTAATTAATTTTCTAAATGAGTTATGTGGCTAGAAATATTAACTTATAAATAGTGATAGGAATCTGGAATTGTCCCTGGCTTTCTTTTCTGCCCTGGAGCCCTGAAGCTGTGAGCTTTAGATTCATCGCGAAGGCCCTTGTCATCCTAGGAAAGTCCCCAGTGTGAAGGTCACAGGAGCTGGCAGGACGTTATTGATCATACAACAAGGAGAACAGTGGCGTTCTTCATGTTGAGGTCGTTCGGGTGGCTTTATTCCCCATGATTTCACAGGCTGTTCTAGACAAAGAAGCCACTTCAGTGATTGGGGGAGGGGTAGAGGGAGGAGCTGGCTATGGCTGTCCTGACATGACCAGTGGCCACCGCAGCCTGGATAGTCACCTCTAGTGGGTGGCAGGTACTTTCCTAGTCAGTTGGTGATGTGTCTCATTTGATTTCTTAAGTTTTACCATGTTTTCCTAATCAGCCACATAAGGTGCCACCATCAGACACTGTCACCCTCCCAGGGTGTGCTTCCCACGTGGGTTCACGCTGTTGGTATTAAATATCTGCTCTGTCTTATGTGATGCCTGTTGGCGTCTGTCGGTAGCCCAGAGAGGAGGCAGGCAGCTGGGGACACAGGCGTCGCGTCCTGCTCTAGACACCTGCACACCCGCGCCTGCTGACCGTCATGGCCAACACAGCAGATTCTTACTCACTGAGGAGAGCCACACTCAGCCAGGCAGGCAAACCCTCACATGCACCCCTGTGTTGGGATCCTGGCACACAGTGTTTGCATGCGTGCATATGATGAGTGGAAGAAATGTGGCTAAAACCTAACACGTGAGTAGAGCTGAAATGAGGGGAAAACATGCCGAGCGGGCAGCGGGCGCAGGCTGGGGGTCACGGACGTCGAAGAGGGGCAGAGGAGGTGGGCGCGTGTAGATGGCGAAGGAGAAGCTGAAGGCAAGGTGGCACCTTTTACATGTTAAAGACATATTTTTGACTCTAGCCTTAAATTTTTTAAATTAAAATTTTAATTTAAAAATTCTTGAAAGAAATACCGGTCTGAAGAACTTGGGTGCCTCATCAGGGTGGTGTGGCATTGAGATGGTACAGGTGCTGTTTAGAGCAAAACTCTTTGTGGACAGGACTCTGTGAAAGTTTTTATGGAGTATGGCCATCTTTAACTATAAATAATGCATTTGCTTCAGACTATAGTGGTGGAAGTGACTGCCCATACACCTGTCCTCTGCATCGCCCGTGTTAGTGGCAGAGCTTTTCCATCCTGTTATATGCTCACTCTCCTGTGTGCACAGCGGAGCGACAAAGGCCAGCACTCGCTTTGTCAACCCCTTAAGCAGGAGCAGGCAGTGTGTGGGTCCCCAGAGAGTGGCCCCAACTCTGTATAGCCCAGCCATTCAGAGAAACAGGAAACCTGAAAATGACCATGTTAGTGGAAATCAATCTCTTCTCTTGGCTGCTGAGTCCAGTAGAAGTGAGAGAGGAGGAGAACGTGGCAGACCAGGCCTCGTGTAAGCCAGCTGAGCGCTAGAGCCCCCTGAGAAGGGACACGCAAGAGGCCACCTGTGGGATTGGCCTACAGAGCCCTCACTCTGGAGCACATGGGCAGGAAACACAGCCACCTTTGCGGCAGGGTTCCCCAGACCTTACTTGAGGGCTGTTTTAGTTAGGACTGCAGTATTACAGAGGGGACCTCTTTGAGACACAAAAGGGAAGGTTTGTAACTCGGACTTATTTTCACATTGAGTTAGTTTAAAATCCTTGCCCGGGAGAGGAAGTGTGTTTGTAAAGGACACCAGGCTACACAGGGGACAGGGCCATCAGCTCAGGTGTCGCAGCAGAGCTCTGCAAAGCTTCTGTGTCCTTAGACACGGAGCCCTGTCTGATGCTGCAGTCTTTTCATAGTGGCTTAGAACCAACCACAGACACTGTGATTTGGGGCACTGTTTTCTCAAAAGCCACAGATAATATAATCAGGACTTAAATTCTTCAAGAAATTGTCCATGGCCACCTAGGAGACCTTGAGAAGGAAATGGCGTTTCTGTCCCAGCGTCTCAAGCCAGATCCTTTCCTAACCCCAAACCTCTCAGTACTGACATCTTGGATTTAAGTTCATTCGTTTTGTAGTTTTTACTGAAGTGTTTGACAGGAACCTCGTTTGTAGTAAGTGGAGCTCAGTGGCGCTCTTAATTGTCAAGAGTACAGAATCTAGAAGGAAGCATGAGCTCCAGTCCTGCCCCAGCCCTTTCCCTTCTCTGGCTGCTGCCTCTTCCACTCAGAGAGAAGCCATACTCCACCCTGTGGTGCCACCTGTAGTCCCAGCACTTGGGAAGTGGAAGCAGGGGTGTCAGGAGTTCAAAGCCATCCTCTGATACGTGACACGCTCAATAAACAAAATCAAAATAAATTAATAATAATTATTGTTCTACATACTGCTCCCTCTATGATTGTCATCTGCTTTACACTTTCCTTTGTGCGTGAGTGTTTTGTTTTCATGCCAGCCAGTGCGCTGCACGCCTGCCTCTTGCCTGTGGTTTTGGTTGCTAGACGACGGTGTTGGATCCCCCGGAAGTGCTTGTGAGCTGCTGTGTGGGTGCTGGGAATCAAACCAGGGTGATCAGGCAAGTCCCCAAGACCAGCTGCTGATGGAAACGGGGGCTGTGAAGACTTTACTCTCTGGGCTCCAGGTGGCAACAGCAGCCTTGGCAGTTGGACCAGACGGTGTCATGTTGTATCCTGACTGCATCTTGCCAACATCCTGAAATATTGGGATGAGGCCAAATTAAAAAGTAATAACTAATGATGAGCTCACATTCATGGTGATACTCATGAGAGCCTTGAGCATGACAGACCCAAACAGGAGAGCATGTTGGGTGCTCTCTAGAGACGCGGGGTGTTTAACGTGTGGGAAGAGGGCCTCCTGGCTCACTGACACAGTGGAGGAGGGACGGGTGAGCACTGGGGAAAGCAAGCCTGCGCAGACAGACAACTGTGGAAAAGGACAAACCCAGCACCTGAGGCAAGGATGGAGGCCCGTTCCTCTACGAGCTGCATCTGGCTGGCGTTGCGGTGTGGTCTTCAAGTGTGTTCTTCCTGCCCCAGCTGACTTCTGAAGCAGAGAAGGGACATGGCATGTGGTGGGGGTCGCGCCCCTCTGCTGGGACTGCATGTGCTGACTGTAGGAGGTGCTGCACATGCTCTGATTTAACATGATATATATACACATGCCCTAAGACATTAAACCCCACTATAACTGGATGTGAAGTTATTATGCATCTATTAAAAATAAAAGTAACAGATATTTGGGTGCCTCAGGCAGGAGGAACCGAGTTCAAAGACAGCCTGAGCTACACAGCAAATTTAAGGCCAGCCTGAAAAATGTTATGAGACCTTGTCTTAAAATAAGAAGTAAAGAGAGCTGTCGGTGTAGGCCAGAGGTCAGACATTTGTCACCCCTATCACTAAACTAAGTAAAACCATCCCAGTGTAAACTGTCTCTCCAGCCAAGCTACAGTCAGCAGTGTCGAATCTGAAATTGTTAGACACTTGAGAAGCAGGACACCTCCAGGGGAAGAGTGTGTGGTGTTCAGGGTTATTTCCCCTTCTGGAGCCTTGAGCCAATGTTGGGACACTTACAAGACTTTACAGCTGGCATCCCATGGAGACGCTGCATAGAGAGAAGGTTTAGCTTCCAGGCTGAACAAGATGGAAGAAAGGACAAGGCAAGGTCTCCCAGTCATCAGCAGCGCCCAGTGGACATGCAGCCGTCCTCCTCAGTGAGCGGTCAGCAGCGCCCAGTGGACGTGCAGCCGTCCTCCTCAGTGAGCGGGTCAGCAGAAGTGAGCAGCCCTGTGCTGACTATTGAGAACCTCAGCCTCCCCAGCCACTGCCATCTTGGTTTTCAGAATGCTGAGGGCCCTAGAACTGGAAGACAGCCCAAGTTAAATCCCTGAGTACATGTTACAAGAAATGGCCCCAAGGCAGCAAGGGCCAGTGGGCCACAGGCTGCAGCTGCAGGCACAGGCTGCCACCTGCTTTAGTGTGCAACTCTGAAAACACAAGCAAAGAGTCAAGTATGAACAGACGGCTGCTCATGAGCACAGGGGATGAAAGGAAGATTTGGGGGAGATAAGTTATTAAAGGCTCGCCTTGATTCCTCAGACAGAGGCGTGCACACCAGACAAAGAAGAGTCTGTGTTTTCTCTCTAAGATTTTTTTTTCTGCGTTTTAATTTTATGTGTATGGGTATTTTCCCCACATGCATGTCTGTGCACAAGTATCCCTGCTACCCATGGCGGCCTGAAGCAAATACTGGATCCCTGAAACCGGACTTAGAGTTGGGGGCTGCCATGTCTGTGCTGGGGCTGGGACAGCCAGTACAGGGGCCTGTATTTATTATACCAAGGTAATAAGAACATATATTGAAAATATTAAACTCAGTGGTCAGATGAAGTTGTAAATGCCTTCTCTGGAGGAGTGTAGACGTAGAGATGTGGCTCATCCGGTCCCTCAAGCCTGCCACCATCAGCAAACACACAAGCCTCACCTGCCCTTGAGACTCTTTGCTGGCTAAGTCAAATGAGCCGCTACTTACAGCAAGCAGAGACCATCACAGCAAGCCATAGCTGGACCCTCTGTGGAGATCAGCAGACCGTGGGGAGCCCATCTCTAGTGAGTCTGTCTTACAGCCCCTGCATCCCTGGCTCAAGCAACATTGTGGAAGATGGGGCAGAAGGACGTAAGAGCCAGAATTCCAGATCTCCTCCTGCGGAGGTCTCTCCTCAAGATGGCTGTGTAGTGAGCTATGTGGCTGGATGTCCACTGCAGAGTGGCGAGCCCTGAGACTGTGGCCACGCGCATAAGAAGTGGCTAACAAATTCACCAGAAAAGAACCTGGGCGGCGGCAGCATCCGTGAGCCTGTCCTGAGAGGCATCTGTGCTCTCACTCTTCTTTTTGAAAGTACATCTGGCTTTTCTGCAACAACAACAAAACTTTTTAATCATTTTCCTTTCTAGTGGGTTGGCGACCACAGTAAGAGAGCTGGCGTCCCTGCCTCTGACACTTCTGTTAGGCCATTGCAGTTGTGGCCTCAGCAGCCGATCACAGACAGGTGCAGGGAGAGCGCAGCGAAGATCTGCGGACTGCAGAGCTGAGCTCGCCCAGGTCCTCGCATGGAGAACCATGGCCAGAGCAAGGTGCTGCAGCAAACGCTGTTCTGTAACACGCCAGAGAGGAATCCGTTAGCACTTCTGGGCCCAGTAGTTCAACAAAATACTGTGGCGGTTCTAATACAATGGGGACTGTTTATAACTTACTGGTATAAATCAGTGTAGTAAGAAGAGGATTTTTTTTAACCAACGTGGCTCTGAGGGTAGCGGAGTTCAGGGTTCATTGTCCTCATCACCTAAGGTGCCAGCGCTCACACCCTGCCTCCCGCCAGTAAGCATCTGAGGTGATGAGGAGTGTTGGCTTCCTGGTGGCCGTCCTAGAGCCCCCGAGAACGTGATGTTTTCCTTCTGGCATCCATTGCCGCTCAGATTAAGTACTTCAAAGTCAGTATGGCCTAAAAGGCACAGTACATGGATTTTAAATACAAGTTCTTCTTTTTACTCTGTCGGTGTCTGGAAAAACCTTCTGAACCATAGCTTGAGCTTTAGGTTTGTATGGAAATGGAAGTCTGTGGACACACAGAAAAGCACAAAAAGTACCCGTGACTCTTTCCTGTTTGCACACCGCCGACTGTAGCTTGGCCAGAAAGACAGTTTACACTGGGATGGTTTTACTTAGTTACTGACAGAGGAGACAAATACTCTACCTCTGGCCTACACCCACAGCTCTCTTTACTTCTTATTTTAAGCTAAGGTCTTACAGTATTTTTCAAGCTGGCCTTAAATTTGCTTTGTAGCCCAGGCTGGCCTTGAAGTCGGTTCCTCCTGCCTGAAACACCCAGGTATCTGTTACTTCTATTTTTAATAGATATATAATAACTCGGCATACAATTATAGTAGGGTTTAATGTTTTAGTGCACAGGACAGCCCTCGTCCACAGAACAGGGAATGAGAGTTCACCCACACGCCGCCTTTCTCTGTGTGTGATTAAGAGTGGGTTTGAGCCTTCTGGCCCAGTACATCTGACGGACGTATTTGTGAGGCAGAAATATTGAGGACTTGCTTACCCTGTCTTGGCAGAGTTTGGCCATCGACTCTGCCTGCATCCAAGCTTGCCCACTTTAAGGCAGAGTTCGGTCTGTGGCTGAAATGAGTGCATTTTGCCCAGTGGCTGGTTTGCCACATTTGAAGCCATCTCTTTGAAGACTGAAGATGATGCTCCACTGTTATAGAGTTTTGTGTGACTGTTCAGGCAATAAACTCCCTCTGTCATTTTTTTTTTCACTTTGGAAGCTGCTAACCCGCACTCCCTGTACACTTGGGTAATTAATTTTATTTCTTCTCAGGTGTCTGACGGGGTTGAAGACCAGATAGTTTAGTTTTACAATTAAGAGTAGTTGTTTAGGGGTTAAGATGTTTTTAGGTCTAGATAGATGTTTTAAGTTGATAGAAATGATAGATATTGATTTACATTCAGAATTTTAGACTCACCAAGATAAGAAATATGTTTTCTTCAAGGCTGCCAAATACAAATAGCCAAAACACTATGAATGTAACATTTATATAATTCCTGATTATATCGTGGTTCTTCTTGCTGTTTGTAGTTTATTTTATATATGTGTATATATGTATTTGTAAAAAAAATTTTAAATATCTTTTAAAAAAGTGAGCTTGAGGGGTGTGGCAAGAAGGTCAGGCAGATGCAGACTTTGAAGAGGGGCTAGGATGGCTGTGGGGAATTGGCCACACCCACATTTGCCAACCTCATGTGGCAGAACTGGAGGCCACTGGGGATGCATACAGGGAGCCCTCGAGGGTCACTGCTGTGAGCCTTGAGGTTCCAGGCTCCCTGGCGGCCTGGTTTTCTTTCTTCCTCTCCTTCCGCTATTCCACAAGAGCTGCCAGACAAGCATCCCATGGAACTAGTCTGCCTGTCCCTCACGCTTCGTCCAGCAAGCTCCCTAAACTTAGGGTCACACCGTCCACTGGCCCCAGTGTCTTCTGAAATCTCTGTTTCTACACTGTTTCCCTGTTCATGTTGTTTGTATGAGTAAGTCTCAGTTCATCGGAGAAGGACATGGGCGGCTCCACGGTCAGCAGCTACATTTCACACAGTCCGCTGGGTGTTTATCAGACAGTCTGGCAGAGCACACCTTAGCAGAAGGCTGCTGCCCACAGCTGAGAACTCTATGGCATCTGAAACCTGATCTCTGCCTCTCATAGTCACTTGATGTCTGTGCCTTTCTGCAACATGTATAACTTTTAAAATAACACTTAACTTGCATTTAATATACATAGAAATAAAAAACAAATAATGCATTTACTCCAAAACCTTAACCATTTGATAAATGTGGTTTACTAATTAAGAACTGGTTAAAATAAGCCATTATGCAACTGTATAAAAGAATACAAATCATACTGTGAAAGAATGTAAGAGCCCAAGAAAATAGAAGATAGACAGTACCGTGTACAGTGTGATCCCATCTTTATGTCCAGTTTCCTGCCTGCTCTGTGTACACATCTGCATGTTTACAGGTTTATACACGTGTGTTTACACACTTGTATGCACATCACTGTGTGCTCACACTTTCCTATAGTAAGTAGACTTGTAATAGTGAGTCATCATGTTATATTTTCTGGGTCACATGCACTTATCTAAGCATTACACTGACCTTACGGTAGGTAGAGCCCTCAAGAATCAAAAGCAATGAGAATATTCATTGGTGATGTCACCCAGTTAAAGCATGCCCGGCCTCTGCGGACAGGCGGGAGCTAAGTAATTGTGTTGTGGAGCATTCATCTGAGTCACGCAATGTTCTTTATTTTATTTTAGACAGGGTTTCTCTGTGTAGCCTTGGCTGTCCTGGACTTACTTTGTAGACCAGGCTGGCCTTGAACTCACAGAGATCCACCCGCCTCTGCCTCCCGAGTGCTGGGATTACAAGTGTGTGTTACTGTGCCCAGCTTCTTTATTTTATTTTTAACTAAAGGCATAAGGGTAAATCATAATTTTTGCAGAAAATATTGTTTCTTTCTGAAACGTTTGTTTGTCTTTCTTGAACTATTTCCTCCTCACCCCTTTTTGCCTACGTGCTGTTCTGAAATCCCTTGCGCTCCCGATGACCAATTCAATGAGGCACACACTGTTCTCTCCTCCCTAGAGCTCCAGTTCCAAACGGCAGCTGATGGGGTGGAGTTTGACCTGGTGTCCAGCCACCAGCATCTTCACCTGGCATGGGGCTCGGTCAGCACTTACTGACCACATTCGATGACTGTGAAGCCACGTGTGGATGCGGAGGACTGGGAGGCAGTGTGATGGGGACAGGCCTGCCAGGCGCTGAGGGAAGGGCTGGTTTCTTCTTTCCACCTAACGCCTCTGACAGCTGCCGAAAGCTGTTGGAAGGGAGTGGGCTGCAGCCGTCGCAGACGAACAGCACAAGGGTGTCTGGGTGCACGTTGCGCTGACTCTGCTTTCCAACCCCAAACAGGAAGCTGTCAAGGCAGCCATAGCGGAAGAACAGAAGCGGAGTGAAAAGGCTATGGAAGAAGCAGTGAAGAGAACAAGAGCCGAGCTGGTGGAATACGTGAGGGAGCAGCGAAGGGTAAGTGTCCTGCGTGGATCCCGCAGGGGCCTCTTTGACAGCAGCCGCTTCCGCACGGGATGTGGTGCCAAAAGCCTGAAAACTCCCCTGTGTATAAAACTAGTAATCTCCTCGGAAGGTGATTTTCGAATAACTGTGCATTGCCCAGTTCTCTCTATAAGCACCTGTCGGACAGGGCAAAGCAGCATTGCACAGTTCTCTCTATAAGCACCTGTCGGACAGGGGCAAAGCAGCAGTGAGCAGCTTCTGGCTGAACACACTCAGCAAGCCAGTTCTCGACTCCAGCCAGGCTGCCGTGCGTTTGCGGATTTCCTCTAAGGCTTTGTAGGCACCTGCGTGCGCCCGCCAAGCTTCTGTTGTTAGCCCGGCCTTGGTTCTCTCAAGATTTCTTTACAGTCAGCAAGTGAGTGTCACTTGGCCCTAGTTCTGCAGGCCAGGGCATGCTAGTCAGAATTCAGGAAGCGGACTGCATCTCACTCACTGTCTTTCCACGGACCGTGAGTATGAATAACAGGCGATGTAAGATGTACTGTTGGTGGGATGCGCAGCCTTTGTGACAAACACACAACAGGTTACACACACGGACCCAGTTTTAATGTGGTTTGTTTACACGCCTGGCATATGCATGTAAAATACAATCATTCCGATATACTGAGCTCTGCCTCCTCAGGAGTGTGATGTCTCCAAGGTGTCACCACTGACCAGAGGTGCTGTCCTGTAGAGAGACTCAGTAGAAGCTACTCTTTGCTCTGACTGAAAGTGCGGTGGCTCGTCAGTGGCTTCCTCTTTTCCTCAGCCCTGGCTCTGTGAACCGGCTCTCTAAGCCCAAGTATAATGACTCAGCAGAACAAGCCGTGCTCTGCGGCTGCTTTCCCTTAGCGTGATGCTCTGCGGCTGCTTTCCTTAGCATGATGCTCTGCGGCTGCTTTCCCTTAGCGTGATGCCCTGTGGCTGCTTTCCTTAGCATGATGCTCTGCGGCTGCTTCCCTTAGTGTGATGCTCTGTTGGCTGCTTTCCTTAGCATGATGCTCTCAGGCTCCTGCTGGGCCAGCTACTGTAGACTTTCTTTCTTCAAGGCCGGATGGGTTGTTTGGGTATATTTTCTTTATTTGTCTGTTGATAGACATTTGAAGTATTTCTACATATTTAATGTACTTTTCTGAATCAACAATCGGTATTTGAGATGTTAATCTGGACGGAAATTATGTGACAAAGGAAATTTACAAGATCATTTTTAGGGTTATGTTTTAACTTTTTCAAAGCTACATTACTTTCAAAGGGTACTGTGTGGCTATTGTGAAAACCATCTACGAAGAGTGAGAATGCCTTTTAGGGTCCTCTGATACCTGTGTGTCAAATAAATGTCTAAAAATAACTAATTTGGGCTAGGCCATTTGACCTGTGTTCCTCCCACTCCTTCTACACCTGCCTGTGAGAAGGATCCTGGTTTGACTTGTGAAGGTCACGGGCCGTGGTGACCGGGAAGGTTCCACCGATGGAAATGTGGGTTCAGGATGGTGTTGGTGTCATTTACAGCTATCCCAGTCCTGTCACTGACTGGCCTGAGATCGCAGCTTGTAGGAACAGTGCTGCTTGCTTGGGGTTGCCGTTGTATTACTGTGGGAATACACTGTGGGAAACTTTGAGTATCTGTCTTCCCGAAAAGAAAAGCTAACTTTGAAAAGTACAAGAAAATACTCAAACTGAAAACAGCAATTTTTTTCTTTTATATGTAACCTTTGAAAAGTGGAGATTCTTAATTCTGTGTCTCCTTCTTCCTTTAAAATAATATACGTACTATTTCAAATTAATTTTACTTCATCATCTTGGGACTTAGAGAAATTTTGGAAATTGAAAGACATCCAGAGCTTAAAAACCAACTTAGAGGAAATATTTTTCATTTAGTTTTGTTTTAGCAAATTCCTATTATTCTTGCCTCTTTCCAAAAAAACTAACTTGGGGCAACTCGTCTCCACCTCTTCCTCTGGACGATAGTTTTTGTTTGTTTGATTGGGTGGGTGGTTTGGTCTTTTGATCAAAGAACACATTTTTTTTCAGGATAAAACTATTTCTTTTCTTTCTCTAGCTTAAAAACAACAGCAGCAACAACAAAGCCCTAGATTAAGCATAAGATTCTTAACCCTCAAAGCCTGTAGACCTGGGTCCCAAATGTAGAGTAGCCTTGGAATTCTGAGCAGTCTTTTCTGGAAGAAGTCCCCCTGTGGAGTCATGCCCTCCCTGCTCTGAGAAGACGCAGCTGTGTGGCCCCTTCATCTCCTCAGACCCTTCCCCAGAGCCCTGCATCCAAAATGAGCATTTCTCTGCCCCACACTGCCCTGTTTGCTTTGTTTTTAAAGTACTGAGAAAGGTAGATTGGAAGATTCAAAATGTCAGATTTTCTGATAATTTAATTTCTTCACATAAGAGATGGCTCAGAGGTTAAAAGCACTGACTGCTCATCCAGAGGTCCTGAGTTCAATTCCCAGCACCCACATGGTGGCTCAAAACCATCTATAATGAGATCTGGTGCCCTGTCTGGCCTGCAGGTGTACATGCAGGCAGAACACTGTATACATAATAATAAATAAATACTCTTTAAAGAAAAAAGATATAGATCACCACAAGAGGTGCTTTTTTTTTACAGTGTTTTTTTAAGTGTTTTGTTTTAATATATTTTCAAAAGATTAATGTTCAGGTAAATGCAGGTTGGATCTGTGATGAAGGTGCCATGTAATCATTTGTAAGATGGTGAACACAGAACGTAACATGCTAAGGGGTTAGTATTTATCTGCTGTTTTGTGAAGGTGTTGTTGTTGTTGTTGTTGTTGTTGTTGTTGTTTTAGTATAACAAGTTGAAGTACCATATACTATTTAGTGACTCTCTGGTCCTTTATGGTTTTGCATGTGGCACAGTGCCTGGGGCCTAGAAACCCACGAAGAGGAGAAGATTGCGCTTGAGACCCTTAGTTCCTCCCTTTCCTTAGTTCTCTCTTCTAGCCTCAGGGTCACACGTTTCCTGGAGTGTCCACAAAGAATTTTACACGGATACCTAAACACACACACACACACACACACACACACACACACACACACACACACA
>OU015745.1:1935801-1953081 GCA_907169655.1 Acomys percivali | reverse complement strand
CCTCAGCAACAACACCAGCATCACAGGCCCTTTACCTCAGCAACAACATCAGCATCACAGGCCCTTTACCTCAGCAACAACATCAGTATCACGGGCCCTTTGCCTCAGCAACAACATCAGCATCACAGGCCCTTTACCTCGACAATAACACCAGTGTCAGGCAGTGAGGAGAAACAGCTAAGACTGTCAGACAACACATTTTTCACACACATGGCCCCCAAGGAGGCCACCAGTCTTTCGCTTTTGTGCTTAGAAGGGCAAGGACTAGTTTTCTCAGGCCATTTCTGTCAGCTTTCTCGCAGTGCACTCTATGGCTCCGCCCTCATAGCCTACCTGCCATCATTGCTGCCGAATACGGCATGTGGACCATCAGAATAATTAAGTTATTCTGACTAAAAGTGATTATTATAATTCAGTTTGTAGGATTTCTTATGATTTCTCTTCCCTCTGAAGAGAGCCTACATCAGTTGTGTGTGTGTGTGTGTGTGTGTGTGTGTGTGCGCGCGCGTGCGCACGCGCAGGTTGCACAAAGGCCAATGGAAGATGTACACGTTTGCTCATTACATTCCTCCTTATTTCCTTAAAGTAAGATCTTTCTCTGGACCTATAGCTGTGCTGGCCGCTAGCAATCCCCACATGCGCACACATACATATACCAGCACCAGAGTCATGAGTGCATTTGAGGACATACCTGACTTTTACATGGGCACCAGGCATTCAGAGTCGTCCTCAGGCCTGCACACCAGTGCTCTCGTGTGCGGAGCTGCCCCCGAGTCCCGCCTCTGTTTTGTGTTGCCTCAGTAAAGCATGTCACAGTGACTCCTCCTGTGACCTCGATGTATAGTTAGTTGACTTAGTAACCGGGTCAGTAACTACTAAAACTCTTAAGAGTATGCCTGATCCGCTTGCACCCAGGTAACAGACACTGACTGCCCAGGGACAGGATTTAGCTAAATTCGCTGTTACTAAGTGACTAAATGAGGCCCCATGAGAACCCAGAGTCACCACAAACAACAGCAGTGACCTTGTGGTAAATCAGCAGAGTCTGAAGACGAAAGCCATCTCCCACCGCCGTGCAGTGACCAAGCTGCCCTGACAGGGAACGTGTTCCTCAAATTCACGAGGCTGTGCAGGAGCAGGGAAGACTATGGGAGAGCTCATGAAAATGCCTCAGGCTGTGGGGGCCTGCTGTAAGAGCCTGAGGTGCTTCCCTCTGAGAGGCTAGGCTCAGTGCTCCATTGGGATGGGTGAGGAGACTAGGAGCGAAGGCAGGGGGTGGCCCCGTCCAAGGGAGGAACAGCAGGCTTGAGTGAGAAGGGAGGCGTCAGAGAAGACCGGAGCAAAAGGTGCACACGTGCTTCTAGAACCAGGCTGAGCCTAGACAGGAGCGTTTCTAACTCCCACTCTGATCCCAACATGTGGGAAACACAGAACTTGAGAAGACCACTCATTCAGAAGGCAGGAAAATCTGACTCAGTGCTGGCGAACAGTCAGTTGTCGGAAGTCTGGAAGCTGACTTAGAAAAAATAATAATAATAATACAGCCACAGAATGTGCAAATCACTGACTTTAACACAGCTTACTGAGGCAGATTCTAGAAAATTCTTTGTGGCAAGATATGTATGTGGTGAACGCTGAGTCTTTGCCCATTTCACTGAGGTATTGTTTTCTAAAACAGTTAGTAGTGCCTCTGGTCATGTGGACACTGAACTTTACAAACTGTTTTTCCTGTAGTGTTCTTGTTTGGTGCCTATTTCTCATAAATGCCAGAAATACAAATATTGAAAGTCTATAAAAATGTTGACTGCTTTGATATTAAATTAGGAAATTTAAGGTTATTGGTGTATTATGTGCTTCTTGCTGCTACAAAGTTTCTTATGCATGCAGCTTAAGAGAAGGTTTGTTTTGATTTGCAGTTCCTGGGTACAACCTGTCATAGTTGGGGAATCATAGCTATGGGGGAGTGCGGGGCTGGACACATAGCTGTGGGGAGGTGTGGGGTTGGACACAGCATAGCTGTGGGGGCGTGCGGGGCTGGACACAGCATAGCTGTGGGGGCGTGCAGGGCTGAACACACAGCTGTGGGGAGGTGCAAGGCTGAACGCATAGCTGTGTGAAGGTGCGGGCCTGGACACATAGCTGTGGGGACGTGCAGGGCTGGACACAGCATAGCTGTGGGGGCATGCGGGGCTGAACACAGCATAGCTTGGGGGCGAGCAGGGCTGGACACATAGCTGCAGGGGCATGTAGGCCTGGACACAGCATGTCCACAGTCAAGCAGCAGAGAAGGACAGGTGCTGGTGCCCGGCTACCTTCAGTCTGGACCCCACCCATGGGTCGTGCTGCCCTCCTACTGTGCATCTCCCCCAGCAGTCTACCCTAGAGTTTCCCTCACAGGCACATCCCAGAAGCTGGGCTCCTAGGTGACTGTGGCTTAACTCTCAAGGGGAGCTAGTGTTTGAAATTCATACATATTGTAATACTTTTAGACAAATAAGGTTAGTCATTTAGAAAGCTAAAATGAAGAATCAACATTTCTTTTTCTTATTTATTTTCTCATAAAGCAGGGGAAAAACACACTACACATTAGCTTAAATCTGACATGTGTACCAGCTGTAGAAAATGAGATAGTGAGTCTACCCGATTCCAAGTAGTCTAAGGCAATAACCTATCATTGAAGAGTGAAGATATCACTTTTAAACGAAGTTCTTCCACTGTGCTTAAGATTCTACCTGTGTGAGTCCTGTGCCTCGAGGCTAATTCCCCACAGAAAGACGATTCGCTCTCAGAAATGTGTTTTGTACCTGTTTGCAATCACAAGCACATTCTCCATTGTATGTATAGTCCACAGAGAAGCTCAAAATTTCCCTATCACCCATAATGCACTGCTGTGGGGGCTCTATCCCCAGGTTGAAGGGCTGGTAACCTCATCCATTTCTTTGATATTTTTTACAATGTCTATTTAGAGGTGTGTGTGCATGTGTGTGTGTGTGTGTGTGTGCGTGCGCTCACATATGTTCATAGGTGCGTATGTGTGTGTGTGTGTGCATATGTTCATGGTTGTGTTTGTGTATGTGTGCCTGTGTGTGTGTGTGTGTATGTGTATGTATGTACACAGAAGCTAGGAGACACCACCCCTTGGCTAGTTCCATGAGTGGTGGGAGCCCAACTCCCATCCTCATGATCTCACAGCACAGGCTTCTCACCCCTGAGCCATCTGTCCAGTTTCCTCGTTCACTTCCTACCTGTCTGTACTGTGATCTCGGCTGGCACATGGTGAATGCTCTGGACATGCTGCTGGCCGCCGAGTCTGTGACTAGCTGCGTTCTCTCGTCTCTAGTCCTGATTCTGCCGTTTAGCTACCTACTTAACATGTCGGGTGATGCTCCTCATGTCACAACATGTCGGGTGATGCTCCTCATGTCACAACATGTCGGGTGGTGCTCATCATACTGAAACCCTAACCCTTCACCCCTGGGTCTTAGGGCAGAAGCCTTCAGCAAGCAAGGCTCTGCCATCCATCCCAATATGCCAGTGGGAGAGAGAAGTGGTAAGAAGCAAACAGAAAGTGCTTAATTAATAAACTTTGGCAACATGGGTGAGTAAATAGGACTACAAACTCACCTTCGAGTACTGACATGAGCTTTGGGACAGAGGACAGGGTGTGAGAGCAGCAGCCAGCTTGGCGTGGCCCCGCGTTGGCTTGGCACTGGCACTGACTCTGTAAAGGGACCTGGTGGTTGTTGGCATGACGACTCCCACCTCAGCAGGGTAGTTTGGGTCTTGAGTGGAATCTGCTTCTGGCTGCAGCCTCTCCAGCACAGGTGGTGGCTCCTATCCAGTCTGTCCTGTGCGGATGGCCTGGAATCCAGGGTGACAGCAGGCTTAGCGCTGTCTGTGCCACTTAGCCTTAAGTGGGAATGAGATGTGAGGCAAACGCAGTTCTCAGTGACTAGTGTATGTGCAGGGCTAACAGGAGTCTAAAGATGAGGTACAGGAAGGTGGCCGAGGAGCGAGCGAGCTTCGCCCTGCTTTTATGTCTGTGTGGGCCCAAGTGAGGAAGCACTGCTTTTCAGCCAACACAGGGTCTAAGTACCTGCCTCTGAGGTAGTTTCTAGTATTAATCACAATGGACATGTCCCCCCAAACACAGGAGAAAGGGGGGAGGGAGGGAGGGAGGGAGGGATGGAGAAAAAGAAAGGGGAGGGGAAGATTCTTAAGTTTTCTTAATAAACATTTCAACTTAAAAGTGGGTTGTGGGCTGGAGAGATGGTTCAGAGGTTAAGAGCTCCGCCTGCTCTTCCAGAAGTCCTGAGTTCAATTCCCAGCAACCACATGGTGGCTCACAACCATCTATAGTGAGATCTGGTGCCCTCTTCTGCAGATTAAGCACTCATATACAATAAATACAATAAATAAATCTTTTTTAAAAGTGGGTTGTGTATGAATGTCTAATGAATTGTAAGTATTCAAAATTGTTCATCTCCTGATGTCTTGGTTTGTGGATGGGTAGCATTTGAAGGAAAGGAAGTAGCCATGAGATTCTTTCAGCACTGATGGAATACTAGTGTTTGGCTAAGTTCGTTTATTATTGACTCATTTGTTCTGAATGACAATCTTCTGTTACACCATATCTGAACTTCAGTCAGCTCACTGAAGACCAGATCTGTTCGCGTCATCTGCTATTTAAATCTATTGAACATTTTCCGAGGGAGTTCATGTAACAGTGCCTTATTGCCCAAGCACACACGCTCACATCTAGAACAAGTGTTCTGGGAGTCTGCAGTGTTCCCCGGATGCTACCTACATGCTGTCGATCTGTGCGCCTTTGACTGCCATGGTCCTTGCTTTATGCTCTCCACATCTGCGACCAGCCATGTTCAACCTCAGCGAACTTAGCACCGTCCGTCTTTCTGGCCCTCCCTCTCGCTTGCCCAGCCGCTGGATTCCTGTCTGCCGTGAAGAGTGGTGACAAAATCTAATCTGAATGAGACCACAGTCAGATGCAGTCTGATTGAGTTCTTGGACTTGTGTCAAACCAACAGCACAGGGAGAGGGTGGGAACGGGCTGTCTTGTAAATAGCAAAACCACCCAGTGTGTGACCCCTGAAAACATCTTACTAGCAGCAAGTCGCATCTGCTGTACCCTCAATTCCATCATGTGGCCTCAGCCAGCTGCTTTTGCTGAGTGTGATTTGCAGTGTTATTTTATTGAAGGTTTCTCGACAATTTGAGTACCGCTCCGAATGTAATATTAAATCCTCTTCTGGTTCAGCCAGTTACAAAATTGGACGTTCTGTCTACACACCAACCCCCAGGCCTGCAGGGAACTGCTGGCTTTGCCTACCCAGCACAACCCAGGGGTGCGCCTTGGAGATTTCTGTGCAGGTGGAACTTCATGCTGTCCTGGATACATCCAAGCAAAGTGGGTTATGATTGCAAAGCATTTTACACAAAGGCTGGCATGAAGCAGGGCTCCAATTTCTCACAAATCTGTTAGGCTTTTTTTTTTCCTTGCTCGGGACTTCTAGCCAGTTTCAATGGCCAGACTCCTCAGCTTAATCCCACTTCTGTCAGGGGAAACTGGAAATGACAAATGATCTTAGCAATTTAGGTCTGGATTCTTGGTGTCAAGTCTGTGTATCAGGTGCAGGTTTGGTCAGTTTTGTTTTTTAATTCACATGGGATCCAGCTTTGAAAGAGTCCAGAAGACATAGTGCTGTAAAGAACCTTCAGAAAATCAGCTCAGTTCTCAGCCACTGTGTGTGTGTGTGTGTGTGTGTGTGTGTATACACATGTGTATATGTATGTGTTTGGGTATATTGCATGTGTTTTTTATGTGTGTGTATGTATGTGTGTGTGTGTTGTATCTTTGGGGGCATATATGTATGTATATACATGTATGTGATTATACATGTTCTGTGTGTGTACATTCATGTACATCTATGGGCTTTGTATGTATTCAGGTACATGTGTTGCCAGAGAGCAGGCTTGAGTGTCACTCCTCGGTAGCCATATGCTTTATTTTGTATTATCTAATCTTTCTTTGGTCTGGAGCTCATAGATGAGGCAAGTCCAGGTATCTAGCAAGCGCTAGGGATCTGCCTGTCTGCTTCCACAGTACTGGGGCTGCAAGCGCTCACAGGATTCCTTGTGAGCATCCTGGGGATTGATAGTCCTGATACGTGCACAGCAAGCCCCTTGCTGACTAAGGTGACTCATCAGCCCAACCTTTTCACATGTCGTTTGAGATGACCAGAAACTACCATAGATGCTACTTTACACTTTGGAATAATATAAATACAAATTATTATGTCATAGGTTTCCCACAATTCCATAAGAAAAAAATGTAGCTTTTAGTTAACTAAAAACCATTCACTCCGCATGACTGCACTTAGCGTGCCCCGTTGTGGAGGACATCTTCCTCAGAGCAGTGCAGCCAACCATCCAGCACCGAGACCCGACATCAGGATCTGTGTTGATTCTGTGGTTCTTCATTATGCTGTGATTCCTAGAAAGCAGGTTAATACAGTGGATATGGAGCACATGAAAGCTGTTTTAAAATAAGTACACATTGATGTTAAAGTTAAGTTAGGTTAAAGATGCACCCAAACTTCAAAAATCCCCATTTATAATCAACATCAATGTCCCAAAGAAAGATGAAAGTAGAATGTTCACACACATAAAATACGACACTTAATATGTGTGTTACAATAAAATGTATCTGTTTGACCTAGGAAGCCAATAACTGACACAAAGAGACTGAAACATAACTCAAAGCTGCAAGCACTACGTAGAGCGCAGAGCGGAATCTAAACTGCTACTTTTTTTAAACAATAAACTAAAATAAACTGCTCTAATCTTCATAACCTGCATATATCCCAAGCACTTGCCGATCTGATCCTCAGCAGCTTCCCTCCTCCAACTCTCCATCAACTGTCAACCCTCCACTCTGTCAACTCCCAGCTCCTCCCCCTCTCCAGGAAGTCCCGCCTTCCACTTCCTGTCCTTCTGCCCAGCTGGTTGGCTAAACAGCGCTTTATTGACACTTGTTACATCCACTCAAGACATTCCTCCACATATGTGTAATTTCTCCACCAGTTCATATGTTCCAATCTTCCTCCATCAATGGGCTTGTTGCTCTGTTGTGAATTTCCTTGGAAACCAGTGAAATTACTGTAGTAGGCTTCCCGGGTCTCGTTGTTGCTGTTCTTCCCTGCCTGTGGCATGTAGGGTAGTCCCTGCCCCTCTGCCATGGCAGTCAGCGCTAACAGCAGCAGGCTATGCACAGAGGCATCGAATACCACGGCCAGGTCAGAACAGCCATTGTTGCCAGCCCCAAGATCTCTCCCTTCAGAGTGCTGGCGGGAGTTTTTGTGTGGCAACTTGGAGCTCAAACCAGCATCACCAAGGCGCCATAGAGAAGAGGTCCTCAGCCAGCACCACCAGGGTGCTGTGGAGAAGAGGTCCTCAGCCAGCATCACCAGGGCGCCGTGGAGAAGAGGTCCTCGGCCAGCATCACCAGGGCGCCGTGGAGAAGAGGTCCTCGGCCAGCATCACCAGGGCACTGTGGAGAAGAGGTCCTCGGCCAGCACCACCAAGGCGCTGTGGAGAAGAGGTCCTCGGCCAGCATCACCAGGGCACCGTGGAGAAGAGGTCCTCGGCCAGCACCACTAGGGCGCCGTGGAGAAGAGGTCCTCAGCCAGCACCACCAGGGCGCTGTGGAGAAGAGGTCCTCAGCCAGCATCACTAGGGCGCCATGGAGAAGAGGTCCTCAGCCAGCACCACTAGGGCGCCGTGGAGAAGAGGTCCTCAGTCAGCACCACTAGGGCGCCATGGAGAAGAGGGCCTCAGCCAGCACCACCAGGGCGCCGTGGAGAAGAAGTCCTTGGCCAGCATCACCAGGGCGCCGTGGAGAAGAGGTCCTCAGCCAGCACTGCTGTGGGACAATGGGCACTGTGTGATTCATGATCACATCAACCTCAAGGGCACTGTGTTCTGCACATCATGTCTGCAGGCGCAGCACAGGATCCTAGCGATGGAGAGGGTGTGTCCCTTCTGCCTTCGCGTTGCCAAGAAACACTTGTGCGGTTCTGTTGACCATTGTCTGTAATGGGGTTTGATGAAAGACGCTTACAGCAAAGAGACTTTCAAATGGATGACACCTGCCATCCCAGCACTCGGGGGGCTGAAGTATGAGGCCTGAGTACGCTGGAGTACAGAGTAAGATCTTGTCTGGGGTGGGCGGAGGAGAAGGGATGTGGAAGGAGTGACAAGGAGGGGACAAGAGTGAAGAGATAAAAAGAAAGATGAAAGTGAAATGTTCACGCACACATAAAATATGATGTTATTTTTTAAAATATGATGTTGTACGTTGCCAGGCCTGGAGTCCTTATATAAATGTTATATACAAATATACACACTTAAAATGGCAAGAAGAGAGACATGAGGGAACTGATAATGAGCTTTTCCTCCCCCTAAATTCCAAAACCCAGATGATAAGCTGGTCCTCTGTCATTTACTCTACCCAACTCCATCCTGCACTTGTTTCTGGACAGTGTTGGGCCAACAAGTGGTCTCATTTTATTTTTCTTTTTTTAATAATTTATTCAGATTACATCCCTATTGTTATCCCATCACTTGTATCTTCCCAGTCCTCCTCCCTCCCTCTTTCACCCTATTCCCCTCCCCTGGACCTGTGGCAGAAGGGGACCTCCTCCCCAAACATATGATCACAGCCTATCAGGTTTCATCCTGGTAGACTGCTTCCCCTTCCTCTGAGTGCCACCAGGCCTCCCCACCAAGGGGAAGTGGTCGAACAGGGGGCACCAGAGTTCATGTCAGAGTCAGTCCCCACTCTCCATACAACTGTGGAGAATGTGCTGTCCATTGGCTAGATCTGGATAGGGGTTCAATGTTTACTGCATGCATTGTCCTTGGTTGGGGCAGTGGTTTGTGCAGGCCCCTCTGGGTCCAGATCTGCCAACCTTGATAGTCTTCTTGTGGGGCTCCTGGACCTTCTGGGTCCTTCTATATCCCTGCTCTTTCATACGACTGTCACCTAGAGTCCAATAGCTAGTTCCAGCATCTGCCATGATTCCCCCGCTGGGTGGGGTCTCTCAGAGGACATCCATTTGGGCTAATAACCACTTGTAAGGGAGTGTATACCATGTGTGTCTGTCTGGGTCTGGGTTACCTCACTCACGATCTTTTCCTTCTTTTGTACAATGAATGGCAGTTTGACATGAACTGATGCAGTGACCTCTGCTTGACTGTGCCCAGGTGTCAGCAAACACATCCTTTATACCCGGTGTGTGTAAAAATATCCAGGTCCAAACCGGCTGGATGGAGTTAGCTTCTAGTCACTTAGCTTCATTAGCAGGAACTGAAGTTTCAGTACCTCACAGCATCCACCATCGCTTCTGCTGTGCTCATGTGGGCTGTGGTTGCTTTAACGCACACTGTCTCTTCCCCACATCCCTTCCCTGGAGACGCTTGTGGTGGTCTGTTGCATTTTAGGAAAGTGCAGCAGGAACACACTTTCACTCACCTGTCTCCAGAGCTTTGCATTATGAATATAATAATTTGTTTGGACAGTAATGTTTTCGAAGAAATATTTGTTGTAAAGTGTGTCACAGTTTTGAATCTCCAGATTGCTTTTGGAATGCCCTGTTACTCTATCAAAGGTTTGGGAGTATTGGGTAGGGCCCCGCAGGAGGATTTCCTGGGTGCTGCACATTACCTATGTTTTACCTCAGCCTCCAAACCACTCCCTTCTGAAGAAAGCTCTCAGTAGTTCTAACACACACTAAAGTCTGAGCATTTCTCCTGGGATGTGTTTAAACAGTCATTATTCCTGGACAGCAGAGGGAGTGCATCTAAGCAGTCACAAAGGTGACTTGGACTCGGTCAGAAGAACACATCACCAAGCCTCTCTCACAGTCACATCAGTGTGTCCAGAGCCTGAGTGGAGAACCAAGCTTGGCTGGTAACGGAAACCAGACAGACGTGATAGAAAGACGGAGAGGCGATGGGGCCGAAGGTTCTGTCAGCCATATGTTGGGAAGAAGCACCAAACATGGTAATATAGACGGGCTGACCTTAGGGTGAC
Source organism: Acomys percivali (assembly GCA_907169655.1). Taxonomy (NCBI): domain Eukaryota; kingdom Metazoa; phylum Chordata; class Mammalia; order Rodentia; family Muridae; genus Acomys; species Acomys percivali. Next base: position 1,942,970 of record OU015745.1, on the reverse strand, counting down.
GTAATGAGTAAGGAGATGGTGGAATGGCTGGGGCGGGTAAAGCTGCAGCCAGCACATCCCTTAGAGTAAGTCTCCATGCACCCTTACCAAGGGGCAGAGGCTGACTGTATCAGTGCACTGTGTACCTTTAGGAACGTAAAATCAAGATGTGTCAGTTGAGAGGTGTGTCCCAAGAAAGACTGAATGTAGGAAGGGAGAGGCAGGTGTTCTGAGCTGCGCAGTGGGGCTGTCAGGCAGTCAGAGTCCTGGACAGAGGACAGGGACAGTGTTTGTACACATCCCTTTAATCAGAAGTTAAGTAATAATATCCTGTTTTGCTGTTAAACACTGAGTCACAGCTGTTCCCTGAATCGTCAAAGGCCTATGGGTTGGTGGATGGCAGAACCAGCCATGTTGTGCTGATTCCAAAGCCAGTGTTTTACCCACCTGGTTACCCTGCCTTCTCCTTTATCTCCAGCTTCCCTTTTCAGACCCTCTAAGGAACCCATCTTTCCCTGAGCCCATTTGAATCAGTGCAGCGGGGCCTGGTGAGCATATTCGGGTTTCTGTGCTTGTCTTACTGTGCTGTGCTCTTCAGATTAAGCATAAACTGCTCAGTTTAGTCAGCCACATTAGCATGCTCGGGATCACTTGTTTGTGTTTTCTTCCTTTACATTTAACCCCAGTGAGAATGTTCCAGGTTGGGTGCTGCACCCAGCCTGAGTGGCATGAGGAGTCACGGTTGTACCAGACAGGTAGCTGAAAGCGGTGGAAAGCGACAGCCCTTGCCAAGCCATTTGGAGGCAATTTACAGGCAAAACCCAGTCATAACTCTGGTCTCCATGTGTCATCTGCGTGTTGCACAACTCCATGGGTTATTCATAGAACCATAAATTAGGAAAAAGAGGCAGCCTGTAGGCCATTGTGAGTAAGGGGTCACTGAGGACCTGGGCCAGTGGTTGATTCCAATGTGTTTTTACAGAAAATGCACAGGTGTCGAGGAAGGGCCTCTTCTATGATGCACACAGGCCATTGTTGGTGGCTGTATCAGTAAAATGCTTACCATGAGAACTTGCACTCGGGAGGCAGAGGCAGGCAGATCGCTGTGAGTTCGAGGCCAGCCTGATCTACAAAGTGAGTCCAGTACAGCCAAGGCTACACAGAGAAAAAAACAAAACAACAAAAACAAAACAACAAAAACCTGAAGCCCCGAGTTCGGGTCCCCAGCCCCCGTGTGAGGAAGCCCGGGGCAGCACCGTGCACTGGCGAAGTGAAGACAGGAAGATCCCTGCAGCTCACGAGGCGGCCAGGCTAGCCAGCCATTGAGCTGTAAGATCAGGGCGAGACCTGCCTTGAAAACTTAGGTGAACAGCAATAGAGGAAAACACCTGATGATCTTACACAAGCATGTGCACACACACACACACACACACACACACACAGAGAGAGAGAGAGAGAGAGAGAGAGAGAGAGAGAGAGACACAGACAGAGAGACAGACAGAGAGAGAGACACACACACAGAGAGAGAGAGACAGGGAGAGAGAGAGAGAGAGAGACAGAGAGAGAGAGAGAGAGAGAGAGAGATGGATGTACACTCACAGGTGTGTGGGCCCCAGTCCCTAAACTCCAGGGGAAGCTGGTTCCCAGCCCTGTGTCAGCTCCTCCAGGTTACAGCTCCCTCCCTTTGCAGTTGGCACCGCCTGTGTCGGCGTTCCCTCCCGCTGGGCCCATAACTCACCCTAAGCTATCAGCCATATAAGGCTGCTCTCTCGTCTCAGAAAGTTCTGCAACTGCCTTTGGATATTTTCCCCCTGAATTGACCTAATTAAGCTCCTAGGCAGATGCTGTCTTTCTCACTAGTCTCTGGTCCACAGACATCCTGGCTGAGTACTAGTGGCAGACTGAGGGACACGCAGTTACCCCCTGTGGACCAGTAAATGAAGGATGCACGGTCCAGTTAAGAGACTAAGATGTCAGGGTGCTGATCCCGCATAGACAAGCATGCCACTACGGTCCATAAAGAACACCAAAAGGTTCTCTTGGTTTGGGGCAAGGTTTGAAAGGTGTGAGGTTACTATCACTTAAAATAACTGCTAAGGTAGGGCACATCTTCCCCACATCTCCCCTCTCTTTCCTAGCAGAACTCAGAAGCCTCCTTCCTGAGCTACCTGGGAGGCAGCTACGCTAATTTTCAGGTTGGCTAATTCACAAAGAGTATGATTGACAGTGATAACTTCCCTCCCTTTGTGAGGGAGCTACTGTCCCTGTAACTTACTCTCCAGCTGTGGGGGCAGGTTCTCCCCAAAGGAAGATGGCCCCCATGCTTCACTGCTTCCACAGTAGGAGGCTCAGCCACCTCTCACCCCAAGCTTGTCTTCCACCGTTTGCTCTGCTCCTCCTGTCCCTCAGAGAGCCCCACAGCCATGAACAGTCCTAGTGGAGGGCATGGGGCTGTTACACAAGATCACACAATAAGTATTGATCATCTCGCGGGGAGGAAGGAAAACTCCAAGGAGTTTGTCACATACCAAGGATGTAGAGCAGACAGGACATGCTGACTGGGACTGGAGGACCAGAAAGATTCTGCCTGTGGAGCCTAAGGGGGGCTAAGGTTTCAGCTGAGCTTTAAGGAAAGGAGGGTGGTACGTGCATTCCACGAAGGGCAGTGTCGTATTAGTGGAAACGTAGGCACATGGGACTGCTTCTATTGCAAATAAGTGTTGGTAATTACATCCTGTATGTAACTAAAACTCTGTCATTACACTGAAAAATGTGGAGCCTGCTCTAGCTGCCCAGCGCCGGCCAGGAGCCTACAGCCTCAGCTGTGCCCTCTCGATGCCCAGACAGCCCCACCAGCGTGATGCTCACAGTGGGCCCAGGAAAGGAATCTTCTGGAAGTTGATACAAAATTGTTGTAAGCTCCAGCAGTAGGCGTGCTAAGCGGGAAGGAAAGTCACTCAGGGAGGTAAGGGGACCTTATAGTCTGTTTTTTTTTTTTTAATCTTATTTTACTATTGTGCATCTGTGGGGGGAGGAAGTGCCTGTATGTCAGGGATAGAGGTCAGCCACAGGTGGTGTTTCTCAGGAGAGCCGCACCTTGCATTTTGAGACAGAGCCTCTCGCTGGCGTGGAGCTCATGTACTCGGCCGCCTTGGCGACAAATCCCACAGATCCTCCTGTCTCTGCCTACATAGTACTGGGACTGTGAGAATTACCACATCCAGGGCTTTTTTAAATGTGGTTTCTATAGCCCAAACTCAGGTGCTCATGCGCTACCATCAAAGCCGTCTCCACAGCCTCATAGCTTCACCTTGACACCACGAGTTCGTGTTAGTAAATGACAGCCACGTGGTCTCTGGCCTCACTGTGTTGTCACAAGCACCACGTGCCAGTGCCCCGGTGAGCCCCAGATCTGCTGCCTCACACTCCAGCTGCAGGCCCTTGTCACTCTGTCAGGCACCCACCCTGTTCCTGGCGAGGGCGTGCCCATGGTCCTCCAACACGGTGACCAGTAAGGGCTTCACAGCTGAGGCGCCATGGAGCCCGCGTGGGCCTTGTCGCTTAATTCTCGGATCACAGCTGAGATGTCATGTGTGTGTGTGCACGTCCATGTGTGTATATGTGCACATGCATGTGCACATGCACGTAGGTCTGCGTGTATGTGTGTTTGTGCAGGACCGTGTGTGTGTATGTGTGTGTGTGTGTGTGTGTGTGTGTGTGTGTGTGCGCGTGCACGTGCGCGCAGATCCATGTGTGTGCATGCTTGAGGAGGCCAGAAGTCATTGTTGGCTGTCTCCCGTCACACTTTGCCTTAGTGTGTGACAAGGTCTTAGCTTAACTTAAAACACATGCGTGCGACCACGCTGGCCAGTGTGTCTTGGACGCTCTTCTCTCAGCTTCTCCAGCTCTAGGATTGTCGGTGTGAGCTGCCACACTCCACCTTTCAGTGGTTCTGAGCCTTGAACTCGAATCCGCACACTTGCACAGCAAGCGCTTTACCTCCTAACTCATACTCCCAAGATGCCAGTAGAACCTTGATCCCTGTTGAGGCAACTAGCTGTGTCATTGCTAAATGTCCCCTAGAACAGGTGAGACGTCACATGGGGCTCAGAGCCGTCCTGGAAGACACCGTGTAGTGACACCTGTAAGTTATTGAGCCTTAGAGAGAGAAAGACGGTGTCCACCCTCTCATTCTCCACAGGCCGCTGCTGCAGCCTTCTCCTGGGCCACAGCTTGGATACATAGTCACTGTCCCGGGTTTGAAGCCACATCCTCAAGTGTTGCACAGTATGCTGTTTACCGAGCCTGCTGTCTGTGCAGCCACCTGCTGGTTCCCCCCCCCCCCATCACCATCTTCAGTCGGACCACAGCTCTCTTCTCAAATGCATGAAACAAGCCATTTCCCTGTGTTCTGGGCCACACAGCAGACGCTCATTATAAAGAGTCTGCCATACAAGAGGCAGCCCTTCCTCCTTCCCTGACCTACAAAGGGCAGTTTCAGGAGCATCTGAAACTCACAACAGTGTCTGCTTAGGATACCCTCTCGGCTGGCTTAAATCACATCCCTACAGCATTCCTGAGTGACGTTCCCAGTGCCCTGGACAGAAGCATACCATACCCAAGAGCCTGTCTGAAGTCATTTGTCATGTCACAAACTCACCAAGAGTCTTTACACACTAGTCAGATGGAATCTTACACGCACTAAGAATGTGTTGTGCCATCTCCAACCTCATCCTTTTTGATTTAAAAAAATAACATATGGGTGATTTTTCAGAAGTGCTTCCCTTTTATGATACCAGATGGAGCCTTATGAGCCCACACCAGGAACCCCTAAACTCGAGAGCCAGCATTAGCTCTGCTACCATCTCCCCACAAAGCTCTATCACATCCGTAGACCTCTCAGGTAAGAGGTCTGATAGGTCATGAGAGCTGTCTGATAGGTCACATGCATTATGTGCTGGCCAATCAGGTTTCTCTTCCTTCAAATCTTGGGAATTGGGGGGATCCTATCATGAAAGGCAAGTGTGTATAATGACAGCAGCAGGCCACCAAATGCAGGGCCCATGTGTCATGGAGCTGGCGAGATGACTCAGGGTGGAAAATGGCTGTGCTGCAAGTGTGAGGGCCTGAACTTGAACATGTACCGCCCACTTGTTTGCACAGGAGGCTGCTGCCACCTGCCTGGACAGGCTAAATGCCTTGTCTAAGGACGCACCTTGGATGTGGTCATGTGCAGTCATCCCAGGTCTATAGTTGGTAACTCAGTGAGTGTGAATTCACACCTTGAGGTAAATACTTCTGAAAGTATAGAAACAACCGCTCTCACTGCTGGTAGCAAGGAGCTATAGGTGACACTTCTCTGTCTCCTGGAGTGCCTTGTGCCTGGGTGATCAGAATGCCATCCGAGAATCCAAAGAACTGTTCCAGGGAGGAGGAAACTAAACTCCCTTCGATAAATAAGATTGCCCAGTGGGTCTCAGCCCCTGTGAATATGCTGATGGCAGTGGGAGTGTAGTTATGTCCCCTGACAGCACATACTGATCCCATGGCAAAACATAGTGCTAACAGCAGACAGCACGGTGTGTCCTATGAATGGTGGTGCCTAGTGACGAGTGCTAACCCGTTGCTGCTAATCCCACTGAAAACATGAAAATAGAGCACAGAGCACTTAAGTGTTCCCACATTAGAAAGATAAGTCCTGTGCATGGTTGACCCCTACAAGAGACTCAGTTGCGCAGCTCCTCTTGCCACTTGCTTAGCACTAGCCAATGAGATGGGAGCCGTGTCGTGGGCCTCTCCTGTCCCCTCTACCTTCCCACTAGCTGGAACATCGGAGGGAAAGCTCAGGGTTTGGAACTGTCAACCCGTCCTTGAGACAGGACCTGCAAGCTGATGGGCATTGGGGCAGCAGCTCTGGATTCTCACACTGGAGCTGCCTTCTCAGGCCTACAGGACCTGGGTACAGTGTGTGTCAGGAGAAGGACTTCTGTCTCCACCACAGTAGCCAGGCCTATTTCCCAGCTATTTCTGTGTTCCTGTTCTTGGACTGGTGCAAATCAAAGGCATAGCCTGCCTTCATCTTCTTGTAGGGCAGACCTCAGAAGCCCAGCCATGACATTCCCTTCTGAGTTCTTCTGTCATATGGGATCACAGCGCACAGGGCTCTTTATCACTTGAGAGGAATGCCAGCCGGGACCTCTGCCTGGCTGGGCTCCCCTGTGGGTAAGCACGCAGGCTGGGTGCGCCCTTGTGAGGCTCCCTCCTCAGCCCATGGGTAAGCACGCAGGCTGGGTGCACCCTTGTGGGGCTCCTTCCTCAGCCCATGGGTAAGCACGCAGGCTGGGTGCGCCCTTGTGGGGCTCCTTCCTCAGCTGCCGACCACATCAAGGCTCTGAAGCAGCTGGGAAACTATGATAACCTGCATCATAGGTCAATAAATCTTCAAAATTATCATTTTTGCTTAATAGTAAATTTAATACTAGTATTTAGGGGCTTATGTTTGGAATTTCATATATTTAAAGCAAAGCTATTTGGTACAAAGTATGTGCAGAGGTATTTTGTTTCTTCTCTTAAATGTGTGAGCTGTTGCATGCTAGGAAAGCCATGGGCTATGACACCACTCATGTCACCTCGGGTGTGTTTCCTTTTCAGGCTACTCAAGGGGCTTTTATGAGATGAGAGAGGGGGAGGGAGGGAACGCACCTCATGTTTTCCTGTCTCTCCACATAAAGTAAGAAAGTAAGGCCTTCACTTCAAAGTGGCCTCAACACGCCAATGCCACTTAGAAATTTCTGGATGTACCTTAGCCCTAGCTAGTGCCACTTCATCTCTGAAACTACAGAGGGGTGGGCAGGCAGGCAGGCAGGCAGGCGGGTGTTTTTCCTTGTAGCTCATGCATGACTTTAACCATGGCGTACAGCAGAGGTATGTGCTTGTGCTGTGTACATAAGACTTCACACACGTGTCTCCATCGTTTCCATGGTCTTTCTTGACCATGGAAACGCTTTACTAGGAAATCTGGGTACTCATCCACTGGGCTTTCTCCTCCAGGTTAGCGTCCTAGAGATTTCACCCCATTGTACAGGTTCTCTGTGTCCCTTGCTGAGCCGCTAACCTTGGGTATGGCTGTTCTTCAGCAAGGCTGTGCTGCTCGGCACCTCTGGATGCCGTGCTGCTCGGCACCTCTGGAT
>OU015745.1:1914240-1935791 GCA_907169655.1 Acomys percivali | reverse complement strand
CATGATGAGGGTGTGGAGTGAGAAGAGGAAGGAAGCTGATGTCACCCACAGTCATGACGTAACACAAAAGCAAAGCAAGAAGCCTTGGACTAATGTCAAGCTGCCACCTGCTGGGGATCGGACTTTGACAAAGAGGCCACCTTTGCCTCAGGGAGCTGGTAATCTGTAGAGTGGCCAAGCAGCATGGGATTGCAGAGCTGCTGACCGCTGCCCTGAGGATAATTCAGGTTAGGAAAGGCACAGATAGCAGTGGCAGCCTTGGAAACTCCAGGGCGCTTTTTGGAAGGCAGGGCGTTTAACTGAGGTCTGAGTCGCTGTTGCCTGTGTAGGAGCATGAAGAAACTCCAGAGATGATTGGATGAGACTCAGAGCAGTGCCATACATGTGCCATACATGTGCAGCAGTAGCTGTGGAGTAAAACCCAGAGCTATGACTAAAGCGGGATCCAAACAAAGCCCCTGAGACAATGAAGCTGTGAAGTAGCAGTGATAATAACACAGCACAGAGTCAGGCGGAGACAAGCTCGCCGCCGCCGGCAGCACTGATGTGTGAGGCTGTCTGGAAAGAAGAAAATGGCAGCCACCGAGGTGCCACATGCCAGCATCACCTGTTAGCAGTACGACCACTGAGAAATGCAATCTGAAAAGGTAGCGTGACAGGAGTCATGCAACTCATGGGTAGCAGATCTGAGTTTCAAATTCAGGTCTCGTTCCAATCCTGTGTTCTTTTCACTATCAGCTGTGACTACAGAATAGGATGTTACCTGAGAGAGGATGGCTTGTAGTGAGCTGCATGGAAGCCAAACCCAGTCGGACATGGGCTTTCTGAAGCCACCTGGAGGCAGGGTAAACGCTTGCACAAGACTTCCAGGGAGCGGTGTGTTTAGGGGAAGATATTTGGATAGACTTCCCAAAAAGCAGAGAGTGCAGTCCCAAGGTCAGTGTCTAGAGAAAAACTAAGATAAGCTTCCTATATAGGAAAAGTTAGCTGGAATATGGACACAAGAGAAAAGACTTGCGAAGGATTTCAAAGTGAGGATATGAAACTAGCAAGAAAAGCATGCCAGAGATGCCCTGGTGGGGAGGGTGGAGACCCTGTGGAGCAGAGCAGTCCAGCCCAAAAGCAAGGCGGCTTTACTCCCGGAAACTCCAGGGTCTCCTTAATCCTCCTGTGAGGTGTGTCAGCACCCTCCAACCCCGACTCACACAGGCTCAGGAATACATCCAAACAGGAAGGAGAAAAACCGTTGAGAATGATGAGGCCACAGGGTACGCACGGCACCGAGGAGACGTGGGAAAGGCGAGGAGCCCATAAATGGAGTGGTCAAGCCTCTGGGAGAGACATCCAGGGATGCCTGTAAACACTCAGCCCACACGTCAGAGGTTCCGGGTCTCTGGCGGGCTGGTAAAGGGCTGGCCACCTAAGGGGCAGATGCTCACAGCAGCAGGAATGAGAACTGGCAAGCCAGGCTGACCTCAGCTGACAGCGGCCTCGTGAAAGGAGCGTACCAGTAACAGCTGCTCAGGGATTAAACAGGTGACTTTGGTCACGAGGAACTCATCAGTCCCAGAGGCTTTTAGGCAAAGGCAACATGTACCCTGGGTTGCTGCTCTGCCTGGCAATGGCGGGGCAGTTGGTGTTCTCTAAAAACAGCGGAACCCCACCAACTCCTAGAACTAAGCATCCAGATTGGAGTCAAGAGATAAGCCACGAAAGCAAACAAGACCTGGATTTGACGGTGCAAACCCTGAGGGCGGGGGTGAGGCAGCCTACACCCAGCACGTCAGCTTCTTCACCCTTCAGGCAACTTCCGGTCCAGTTCAAGCTTTAAAACTAGCAGGCTAATCCAGAGTGACCCACCTCCTCTGACATACTTGGGTCAGACTCCCTGAGATTTCCTCTCAAAGCTGATGGGCAAGTGGACACCTAGCAAGATCAGAGTCATCTGTTGTTCACCTGTGTCTGAGCCTAAACCTCCTGTTCCTGCTCAACAGCTATGCCTAGGGAGGGGACTGTCCAGTGCCTCAAAGGGAAAGGAAACAAAAGTGTGTGGGGGTGTGAGGGGGAGCAGGGAAGGATGAGCAGGGGGAAGGTGAGTGAAGACTTCAAACCCAAGTCACATGCCAGCGTCATCAACCAATTCTTCCTGTCAGTGTGGCCTAGCCAGAAAAACAATGGACACTGTGTGCCGCTTGCTAGGATATATTGCAAGCTTGTTCCCTGGGGTGATGACTTTAGTGTGGGACCTTTAGGAGAGGGACCGTGAGAGGCCCTAGTCAACCTCCTCCCACCTTGTGTTGTTATATATATATCTATGTTTTTAAAGCACCTCAAAGCAGAAGCTAAATAAACCCCTTTTTTCAGTAGCATTAGCAGATGTTTCATTCTCATCATAAAAAGCCAACTATAGTCCATCCACAAGGACAGGATATACAACAGTATCTATACCACAAATAAAACACTGTACTGTGTTTGCTACAGAAGCATTTCTAGGCTTTTCCCCAAAAAATTTTCACAGAATAGAACTTACAAGCAAATGGGAGCAAGATGCTTAAAGTAACATGCTCCTGTGCCGAAGCTCAAATTGTTTGTGTCAGCTGTGGATGAGCACAGCTTGGGTCTGTGAAATGCATACTTAAACCGTGATTTTAAAATATGTAGGTTATTTCCCCACACATCCGTGATGGCTGTGAGGAGTCAAGGGGCACCAAGGGGACGAAAAGCTGAGGTTCTATGTAAGTACAGATAATAGCATGTGAGAGGACTTTCAGCCTCAAAAAATTTGTGATCGTTAAATTAAGAATTCAGTGTTCCAAAATAAAAAATAAAAAATAAAAAAATAAAATAAAAAATAAAAATAAAAAAAATTAAATTAAATTTAAAAAAAAAAGAATTCAGTGTTCCATCGGTAGCCAGTCCAAGGAGGCAACCTGGCTGCCTCTGAAACTGTCCCCTGTGTGAGTCCCACAGAGAAAGGCTGACACAGAGCTGGGGCCAAACTTACCTAGATGGCAGTCAGGACCAAGGAGAGGTAACTGTGCAGCCATATTCACGATTACAGAACACCAGGTCAAAGTCTACTTACCGCTGCCTTTAAAATGGGCTTTGCTCAGCCAGGCATGGTGGCACACGCCTTTAATCCCAGCACTGGGAGGCAGAGGCAGGTGGGTCTATGAGTTCAAGGCCAGCCTAGACTACAGAGCAAGTTCCAGGACAGCCAAGGCTACACAGAGAAACCCTGTCTGGAAATACCCTCTCCACAAAAAGCCTTTTTTTCCTCAAGAAACTGTGTTTGCCATAGGATTTTTTTTGTAGGCCACAATTGTTATGGGCTACAAAAACTCAGTACGTGGCCAAGAGTGACTTTGAATTCCCGTTTCCTTGCCCCCACCTCAGAAGTGTAGTGTTCACCACCACACTCAGCAAGAAACTGAATTTTTATTGATGAAAACTATACATCATGTAGTTTTGAGTTAGGGAAAAGTACCTACCTAGCTATCCATCCTTTTTCTTTTTTTGGTTTTCTGAGACAGAGTTTGTGTAGCCTTGGCTGTCCTGGACTCTCTGTGTAGATCAGGCTGGCCAGATCTGCCTGCCTCTGCCTCTGAGTGCTAGGATTACAGGCGTGCACCACCACTCCCAGATCATCTACTTTCCCACTGCTCCATGAGGCCAGGCCTGGTGCTGGGTGTGACAGATGCATCTCTGAGGCTGCTTACACTCTAATTTCCAAGCACACAGGATCAATGCTCTCTAAATCAACCGCTAAGGGGCATACCAGCACCTCATGCACATGGGTCGGCCTGTGGGTGTCAAAAAAGACCTGGAGGCAAAGGAGAAGGCTGAGCTGGGTGACTGAAGACTGAAGAGAAGCGTGTCAGGTGGAAACGGGTGGCCTTTCCTACGAGTGAGGACTATGGGTCTGTGGTGTTTTGATAGCAAGCACTGACTGTCACCTATGAGACAGGACTTGGGGAACCTGGGGGGAGGGGAAATCTACACTAGGTTCTCGAACCTTGAGCCAAAATTAACCTTTATGATGTTTTTCTTGAGGTATTTTATTACAGCAACAGTAAGTGTGACTAATACACGGAAGAAGAAGAAGAATATGTGCATGTGGCCTCAGGAGCTAAGTGGTGCCAGGGTCAGGTCCCAGCTATGCAAGAGTGAGTGAGCACCTGGTGTGACATCCCAGTGCTTTCTGCATTAGAATCTGAAGGACACAGGACACAGCATTTCTGACTGGCTCCTTTGAACCACCTTAGACAAGCCTCCTGGCTTGCAAGTCACCAGGATAGTCAGGGCACTGTGGGGAAGGTGTGACCTGCACCAGGCCCCATGCTAAAAACCTGTCCGAGAAGGGTAGGCCACTGAATTCTCAGCTGCACCTCTTGGCTGCCTGAGGAGCACATGCATGCGTGTGACTTCTGACCGTCCAGCTCAGCTCCAGCACAGAACATGGGCAGTTCTTAGATGTTACTGTGAGTAACAAAACGTTACTCTCACGTCGAGGAAAAGTGGAATCTTGTTGTAGACAGACTCTGCATAGGTTTGCGTTTGGCAGGAGGCTGGCTCCGGTGCCGGGGGCAGCTTCAGGAATGATAGCATGGCCGGTCCAGATTGATGCTGTCAGGGCATAAATTAGTGCACAGGTTTTGAATGGGCTTCTGCAGGTAGCAGCGCATTTTACAAGACAAAATAGAGGTCTCCTGTGTTTGTTAGACAAATACACTGTTCCGACGAGAAGGCCGCCGCCTGTGCCACCGTCTTCCAGAGGCTCCCTCTGCCGACTGTAGAATCTTTTGGGCCTGTGCTTTTCGTCCACACCAGCTTCATGGCAGCTTCTGCTGGCCCTGTCCAGAGTCCATCCCACATTACACAGTGTGTAACATTTCTGGAAGGGGCCGGGCCACCGCTACAAACCAGCGTGTCTTAGATTCTTTCCACTGTCTCCCACGAGGAATCCAATCTATGTAGAAGAATAAAAGAGTAAACACATTTGTGTTCCATAATCTAAATGTTTTATTTTGATAATCCAAGTGTTTCCAGTGGAATTTTAAACAATTTTATGGTCCACCGTCATTAAAAAGTGACACAAAGTAAATGTGTCTTAGCAGGGATTGTCTGTCAGACACCGTCAGTATGTCTCAAGTTCCCCCGGTGGATTGTTCTCTGTCTTTCAACAGAATTCTTTCAAATTCAGGCTCAATAATCTTCTTTATATGTCATCCAGGGTTTGGAATACATGAACCTGTCTCCACTTACTTGAACAATGGCCTCTATTATAGTATCTGTTTCTTTAAATCCAAATATTATACCCAGCATTTTAGGAATTCCCTGCCTCAAATGTAGCCAATTAAATTGTCTATAAGTTTCTCAGAGATCCAGAAAATGAAAGGAAAATCAGATTCCGTACTTTGAAATGAGTTCAAAAATGTGGACCATTTGTCAGCGTTGGTCTCTGTCAAACAGTCCTCATTATCTTGGGCTGTGCTGCTGCTAACAGGCGAGATAATCTGACACAGACTTCTCCGGCAAAGACATTTCCTTCCAAGGAGAATCAGGCCTCTCTCCACACTGGGAACCAGATTCTCAAGTTTAAAGACGGGAGGGACGTAGAGTGGCCTCCAGGTGCCACCATAGTGGCCGGGGGTGGGGGGAGATTGTAAGAGCCAGGGCAGACGTGGGCACTCGTGTCACTTACAAACATCTAGGAGATGGTCAGAGCTGATGACCCAGAACCACGGGGGAAGGAGACGATGGAAACTGTGGGCAGGGCTCAGATGGGCTTCCCACCCCACCCCACCCCCGCCCACCTTTGACATCCGTGTTGGAGTTGAGATCGTCCCTCTCGATGAGTGTTTGCCTGGTCTTCTTCCTACTTCCAGTCCTGACAGTCCTAGGCTCTTGGTGCACTCTGTCGCAGAACCCTTGTCGCAGAAGCCTTAATGACACGAAGAAGGAAATTTAGGAAGGGGTGACCAAGTGGCAGTATCTTCAGGGTGAGCCTCTCTGAGCGTGTACCTCCATACAGGGCGAAGACGAGGTTTGGGACAAGCTCCTTCCCTAAGGACAATACAGGCCTTAAACTTTAAATCCCTACCCAGATCTAGCCAATGGACAGGACATTCTCCACAGTTGAGTGGAGAGTGGGGTCTGACTTTCACACGTACTCTGGTGCCTCATATTTGACCAAGTCCCCTGAATGGGGAGACCTGGTGGCACTCAGAGGAAGGATAGCAGGCTACCAAGCAGAGGCTTGATACCCTATGAGCATATATAGGGGGAGGAAGTCCCCCTCAGTCACAGTCATAGGGGAGGGGAGTAAGGGGAAAATGGGAGGGAGGGAAGAATGGGAGGATACAAGGGAGGGGATGACCATTGAGATGTAATATGAATAAATTAATAAAAATTTAAAAATATTTACATTACAATTAAAAAAAAAAGAAAGAAATATCAGGTCTATACTTCCTGTTTTTGTAAGAGCAGAAGCCTTTGCACGCACAGCCAAACTCTGCTGCGCATGCAGCAGTCTTGACGACGAGCTGTGCAGCTTCTGGCAGTGTTACTGGCGTCGCATGGTGTGATGCCGTAGAGAGCACAGAGTGTGCATGCCGTGTGTTCAGAACCGAGATTGCGATGACATCACGTGAGACTGCAATAACGTCACGTGACACCCCACCTGTCAGCTCTGCCAGATTCGCCTCAGATTCGCGGAGCATCTGCCTGTGACTTAATTTTGGTTACCATGTCAACCTTACATGTTTCGTGAGCTCCACATTCAGTCACAGTACATCCCATGGGCCTGGGACCCACACTTTAAGGAGAAGTGTCTAGAACTCAGAACAGCCTTCCTGCTGGGCCGCTTCCCTTGCCTGCTCCCCCGAAGGCCCTCTGTTAGCTTTGATGTTAACGCCTTGCTGCCTGAATAACTCTTGAGACTCCCTGAGAGGTGATTAGACTGTCCTGAGGGCGTGGGGGTTGTCAGAGATATACAAGAGGGAGAAAGGCAGCGATTCTGAAAGACATTCGTTGAATTTCCGCTCACAGAACCCAAAGGAAAGCTGACCAAAAGCAGACCCTGGAGGAGGGTTGGGGGAGTAAGGCTCCGGGCTGACCCTGAACTGGAGTAGAGGCTGGGGAGTTGCGGGAGCCAGCAGGTACAGCAGCTGCACACCTCTGTCTTGCCAGAGCCTGGGAAATGGCGCGTGCTTCACTCCCAGCAGGAGGCTCCTTCAGCCCTCTACGCTGTGCCTCTCTTCTCCTTCTAGAACTTTTCTTCACTTTGAACCCCCGCCTGTGTTTCATTGACTTCCTCATTCCAATCTTTTCTAGCTTCTCAAAGCACTTACTCAAACCAAGCTTCATACGACCAAGTGAATGTGTGAGCTGTGCAGGCAGAATTTACTGTCTCCTCTACCAGCTTGGACTCCATGACACTGTGGACTTCTGTCCCCTCACCTGCAGGGACACCTGGTTTGCAGTGAAAGCCTACTGGCCGTGGAGCTGATAGACACATACATTAAAATGCTACCTCTTTTCTCTCAAGGAGCTTCGCATTTATTTTACTGGGATTTGGTGCTGCATCCGAAGAGGAACAGCACCGAATTCCAGAACTCTGTGTCTTATTTCATGAAAAGCCTTGTTCCATGTCCTCTGGTAACCAAGATGTCTGCATGTTCAGTTTCCCAACATATTCCGAAGAATAAGTCAAAGGAGAAATCATCTAGTGCCGGACAGATGGACTCGGAGCTTTCTGTGATGAAGAGACGTGGCGTGTATTGTTGACTGTGCTCCTGATCCGTTGACTGGTGTGTTTTGAGACAGGAGTTTGCCATATCTTGCTATTTAGCCCAAGCTGACCCCAAAACAGATTTTTTTTTCTGCCTCACACTGTAGAGCTGAGCTTGCAGCTTGCACCACCACACCCTGCTCACTCGGCCTACACTCGAGCTCTGCTCGTGGTGGCTCAGATCCTTGAGACAGCACCAATCCAGGAGTGTCTTCGCCTGCACAGAACATCCACAGAATAACCCTTCTCAGGGAAGCCCGTGCCTTGTGGGAAAGTATAAACTAACAAGAGATGCTTCCACGCTTGTGCTGAGTGGGGATGAAGAAAGCATCCCAGATGCTTTGGTGCCCAAATCACACTCCCAGGCAGGCACATGTCTGTTTCAAGCTCCCTCTCTCCCCCCTTCCCCCTCCCCTTCCCTCCCTCCCTTTCTTCCCTCCCTCCCTCCCTCTCTCCCTCTCTTTCTTCCTTCCGTCCCATCCCTCTCTCCCTCCCTCCTTCCTTCCCTCCCTCCCATCCCTCTCTCCCTCCCTCCCTCCCTTTCTTCCCTCCCTCCCCTCCCTCCCTCTCTCCCTCCTTCCTTCTCTCCCTCCCTTTCTTCCTCCCTCCCCTCGTTCTCTCCCTCAGAGTCACATGTAACCTAGGATGGCTTTGAGTTTCCTATGTAGTAGAAAAAGGCTTTGAACTCTTGACCCTCGTAGCTTCACTTCCCAAATGCTGGGGTTGCACGTGAGCATCACCATGCCTGGCAAAAAAAAACAAAAAAAAAACCATCTCTTTTAACTACATATGACCTCCCAGAAAAACTAAGTGTTCCTCGCACAGTGATTTCCTCGTGTCCTGTAGCTTCCACAAGTCTAAGGAGCTCTTTGCCCCCAGAGAAAAGAAGACAACCTTGTGGACCCGCGTTGCCCAGCCCAGAGGCTGCAGACTCTCCCTCAATGGAAACCATCTGCTAGTAAGTACTTCATTGCCTCCTTGGAAATGTCTTCTTGGAAACTGCTCAGTGGGGAATCCCAATGTCGGGAGGACCCTAGGGTGATGCAGCTTGGATAGCAGAGTCTGTGACTCTTCTGAGGTCACTGAAGGAGGCCACATGTCACAGAGCATCCATTATAATGGTGTTCAGGACTCTCAAGTCTAGAGAACACAGACTGTCTCCACCCGAGCTCCGTGCTGACGATGAGTACACTTCTCCGCTTCCTCCCAGCATCCTCTGGGCTAGGCATTCCTAGTTGTTCCTTCAGAGAGTAGACCTCCGTGCAGCCTTATGTTCAAGTCAGAGAGCACCCAGCACTGAGCACAGCTCACCTCAGCAGGAACAAGTCTCTCTTCTGAATTGCTGTGTTGTTGAAGTTCCCTCTTGGTCACTTCTGCTGTCTCTGGCTGTTAGCAGGTGGGGTCTGTCTACCTGACGGTGGCCCTTTGAAGGGTATACCCAGCCCTGCTTCCCACAGTACCGCCTGCTTCCTGGCTGGCCCTGGTAAGAAGAGCCTCTGCCACAGGCTTCTGCAGCCATTCGCTCTTAATGTAGACCGAAGTCCTCTGAAACAGGAGCCAAAATACACTTTCCCTCATGTTGTAGTCAAGGGTTTTGGTGTGAGCGATGCAGTGCAAAAGTAACTGACACACCGTCGTCTGACTTTTCCCAGTGAGATGTGCACAGACATCACCCCAAGTAGGGCCACCTCAACAAGTGACTTCACTCAGGTGTGGCTTGGTGAACCACTGGGTCTGTTGGAGCTACGTGCAGGAGCATTCGTGACACGGAGGAGGCATCTCTATTACTTCAGTCTCACTCCAGCATAGATGATGACTCACAAACGCTGCATTCCCACCCCACCCCCGCCCCTAGTGAGTGCCTAGGCTGATCAGGGAGTCTGGGCTCTCCAGTAGTGCTCATATAGCCTTGTGGCAGATATTTGTAAGTCTTATATGTTTCAAGAGTTTCCTAAGCCTTGTGAGTTGTGCCTATTTCCTGAGTCCTGAATAAATGTTTCATTTATGGGGGGAAAGCTAGACAGTAGACACTGACCAACTTGAAGGTTCTGCAGATGGAAATAAAGTCTCTTCTCACACTAGGCGAGGCATCTGCCCTGCACCCTGCAGCTCTGGCTGTTGGCAAGTTGGCTTGGTAGTGTCTCCAGGAACAGATTTCCTGTGCTGTGCTCACCTCATGGGAATCAGCAGCAAGCCCACTTGAAATGTCTGTCTTGTCTAATAATATTGGCTACAGCAGTTACTGGGCATGGGAGGAGCATGGGGATGCAAGGCTGTGGGGTCTGGGGCCAGCTCCTAGTTCCTGGCTGTACTAAGTAGCGCCTGCTTTGAGGGGAAGTACCATATCTTTTTTTTTTTCCCGAGACAGGGCTTCTCTGTGTGTAGCCTTGGCTGTCCCGGACTCGCTTTGTAGACCAGACTGGCCTCGAACTCACAGATATCCGCCTGCCTCTGCTTCCCGAGTGCTGGGATTAAAAGTGCGCCATCTTGTCTGTTGTGGTTTGCTCCATGAGAAGAGAGACCAGTGCGGTGGAACGCTAGCCAGGTGCCAGGACTCACTAATTTGAAGCTTTCAGCGCCCTACAGGTCGAGCACTTTCATAATTTGACTTAAGCTTCTTCCTCTCTCCTGCCCTGAGTTTCTAGAATCATTCAATTAACACGTGGGGTGGTACATGTGTGATGGGCGTAGCTCCTTAATCTTAGAGCAATTTTGCGAGGGAGGGAGGGCCTTTTATTTTACCAATTTGCACAGAGGTTGGGTAACTTACCCAAAGGCAGTCATTCATGGTTGGAAATCAAAGGCAGTTGGACTCTAAATACCATGCTCTAAAACCTGAAGTTCCTTGTAAGAGAGCCCCCCGCCCACACCGCCTGCCCCCCACCCCCAGCTGCCCCCTACCCCCACCTGCCCCCGGCCAGAAAGGGCAAAACCGCCTCCAGTCACATGTTTATGACTCCGAAGCCTTCTAACGCAGGCCCGAAGCACTGCCTCCAAATGCTTGCATCAAAATAAACAGTCCCGATAGACGTGACCAACGTTTCTGGCTTTCATTTTGTTGGTGGTGGTTTTTATTTTTTTCCCTTCGGTCCGGGCTTTTATGATGAAGTTTCCATGAGAAAAAGAGATCCTGTGGTTGTATAAAATAATCAACAGGGAGAATGTGGGCAGGTTGCTGGTAAGCCATGGGCGGAAACGAGGGATTCGCTGACAAGATGTTTGTCTCTACACTAGCGTGCACCCAGGCCCAGCCTCCATGTGCTGTTGCGCAACCTACAAGGTGGGGGCGAGCTGACCCTAGAGGGCGCTAGAGGGATCATTGTGTCCTTTTTCTCTCTGTAGGTCTGGTCTGCACTCCGGCGCGGGTCTCTGAGGGTTTCTGGACCATCCTTTAAAAGACCGTAGGTGTCTCACTCTTGTTTGGATAGTGGGGTTGGGCCACCTCGAAAGCCAAACGTGGCCTTGGTGTGACACAGGCCCCATGGTCAACATCTTTCCCGCTGACCACAAAGCCACCAAGAGCATCTAACTAGACCACAAAGTGGTCTACTAGTATAGAGCTGGAAAACCCTCGGAACGAGATGCCAGACATATTTAGTCTTCACCTCACGAGCCATCTGCTTTGCTGGAGGAAATGCTGAGATCCATTGGCCTGACTTGGGCACACCACTGCAGGGAGCAGAGGGTGGAGGAGTTATACCTGGGGTCTCCAACACTCGAAGCCCCGTGATGTTACAGTCTTCATCCGTCTAGACCACTCATCTACCAGGAAGACTTGCAAACGACAGGCTGCTGCTGCTGGATATTAAGTAGTAGAATGGGAGGAATCATGGGACACTTTTTTTTTTTCTTTTCAGTTTTGACCATGGTGAGCACACAGCACCCCTTGCACGTCTTTGGGGTTGACATGACTCTTCCAAACAAATGCCCTTTATCAAGGTCACCCTGTGGAGTTCACACAGAGCCGCTGCCTTCTTCCAATCAGACAAGAGGACATTCTGTCCTGAAGAAATTGAGAAATTGACCCTGAGGTTTTGTCTTTTGTTCTTTAATGTAAACTATCTCTACTGCTAACTCTCCTCACTGCTTTTGAGCCAGAAATGGATGTACATACTGGCTGGTACTGGCTGGCACTGGCTGTTACTGGTTGTCACTGGCTGGTACTGGCTGGCACTGGCTGGTGGGAGCTAAATTACATGGAAGAATGGCTTTCATGGTGCTGCTCCACGTAGGGATTTCTCTCAAAGGCAAGATTAATTACTTTTAGAAAATGTGAAACAATTACCCAGTAATAACGGTGGGCAGCAGGGAGGACACTCCTGGGCCTGTCATCTCAAGGCAGGCCAAGAAACTGGGTGACAGAAAAGCTCTGAGGCTTGATTTAAGGCAGAAGAATAAAAACCATATTAACATTTTGAAGGCTTTCATGAGACAAGACAATGCTGATTCCTAGCCCTTCAGCAGTGGGCATAGATAGCCAACCCTTCCTTCCTTCCTTCCTTCCTTCCTTCCTTCCTTCCTTCTTTTTCTTTCTTTCCTTTTTGGCACAAAGTCGTTGTTGATGTGCACTGCATGTGACTCCCCTACATCCTGTCCTTCTAATCTGTGACCTGTGGTGACTGGACTCTGGGGACCAGAGGGACGTCAGCTTCTCATGACAGGTGAGGTCGCCGCAGCCTGGGCCTTCTCAGTCCCGCAGAGGTTGGCCATTGTCACCCTGCAACCTGATCCCCATGGGCTATTTTACCCCAGAGTTCCAGACCAAGTGGGGCTGTCCACAATCTTGGACCCTTCTCTCTTGTCTTGTACTGTCCCCCACTCCCTGCCTTACACGCACATGTGCACACACACATATACACACACACACTTGCACACCTAAGAAACAGCTATGGCACATCAAGAGCCTGACACTCTGCAGGAGCCGTGAATGTGGAAACTGACTAAGCCTTGAGGGAAACTACAGAGATCTGTAGTTGAGACCTGATCTCAGGGCAGCACAGCACCCAGCCATTCATTCGGTTCTTTTTTGTTTGTTTTCTTTGCACGTGTGTGAGTGTGTGTGTTTGAGTGTGTGTGGTATGTGTGTGAGAGTATGTGTATGTGTGTGAGTGCGCATGTTTGTGTGTATGTGTGTGCACATGTGCGTGTGTCTGTGTGAGAGTGTGTTTTAGTCTGTGTGTATGTGTGTGAATGTGTGTGTCTGTATGTGTGAGTGTGTATATGTGTGTGTTTGTATGTGTGTGTGTGAGAGAGTATGTGTGAATATGTGTGTGAGTGAGTGTATGTATGTGAGTGTCTACATGTGTCTATATGTGTGAGTGTTAGTCTGTGTGTATGTGTGTGTGAATGTGTGTATGAATATGAGTGTGTGTATCTGTGTGTGAGAATGTGTGATGTGTGTGTGTGCTGGGATCCAAATTCAGGTCTCCTTGCTGGCACTGTAAGTGCTGGACTGATTAAGCCAGCCCCCCAACCCCCATGGTGGACCTTTCTTAAGCCTGCTTGGAAATTGTAACTTGTCTTGGAAGAATTCTATTTGTCGTTGCGTCTCCCTCCTCATCCCCTGACTTATCTGAGACCTTGCCTCTCCTGAAGATAACTGGAGAGCCAAAGGTCCTGACCACCAAGCTGCCGCTGGTGACTGGGCCTCCCCTCAGGCCATAGCAGTCGACCCCTGCCACCATGTGTGCTCACTGAGGGTGGGGGTTGGGCTTTTTGGAGGTTGGCCCCATGTGAGCTCAGTTCTCTTGGGAGCTGAGATGACCAACTTGCACTGCCAAGTCCTCTAAACGGTCTCAGATGGCAGCTAATCTTAGTCAGAAGGGACTCGGTCCAAATCTGAAGCAGAGACTAAGAGCACAGCCCTGAATCCCGATGCAAGCACCACCCAGGTTCTCACGACGCTGCGTATTATGGCCTTACTGCCAAGCTGTCCTGGGGAGCTTGGTGCCACTCCGTGTCTCCAGGGCAGCGATCACCCTGTGCGCCCTGGCCAGCTGGGCCTGCACACTCTTCCCTTGATACGTTTCCATAACATCTCTCATCGGCCCAGTGAAACTCGTTGTTAAGGGCAGCTAATCCATAGCAGCCCGCCTGGCTGCAGCCTGCCAAGAAGCTCGTGTGTGTGCGTCTCTCTGCATCTTTTCATGAGGAAGGCTCAGTGCTGCAGGAGACCTCCCACTCCGGCGAGGCAGGAAGCGCTGTAGCTGCAGAGAGCCACCCCTGTTCTTCAACCTGTTCTAAAGGCACGAACCCCACTGCTCGAAGGTCACCGACATGCAAGCACCATTTTCTCATACTGGATTCTACAGGAGCATGTGTACAAGTATTTGAAAATGTGCATTGCTCCAAAAAGAATTTTTCACATTTTAAAAAAAGAATTGTGGGATTGACATCCTGTGTTGTATCGTTTCCAAATTCTCACCCTCCGGCCACCGTGCCTACTATCTGTTCATAACTTGTCAGGAGCTGGGGTCGGAGCTCTGGCAATAGAGAGGGGACTAAGGAGATTCTGGGCCAGTGGGAAGAAAATTAAATGAAAAATTTCAACTCCTCTGTGGGATATAAGAGGAGCCAAAAAGCCAACGTAGCTGATCGATTTTAAGAACCCTGTTGATTTAGCTTTGAAGGCTAGGGCCAGGGAAGCAAACGCATGTGCCAGCAACTGAGCATCTGGAACATTCCGGATGAGTCTTGCGCTGTGAAACCACCCAAGCTGGCAAGGATGATGTGGCCTCTGGGAATACACCTCTGCCCACACCCCAGCCTGTTGTGCCCCCCAACCGGGCTGCACCCCGGCCCTGCCATCCCCTGCCTCCCTCTGACTTGCTCTTCTTCAGTGTAATTTTCAGGAGCTCACTTAACAATGCCTTGACTCGGGAAGTCCACCTGATTTTCTGATGTCAGCTGCCATTGGCAGCCTCTGTCTTGGGAGAAGTACTTGGCTCCCAGGCTCTGCTGCTCCCTACCTGAATGCTAGCGGGGGGTGGGGTGGGTTGGGGGGTCCAGCAGCAGCAGGTGTCAGCTCAGTGCCAGCCACACCCTCCTCATTCAGTTCTCAGCACAACCCAGAACTCCTCGGGTGTTTTGTTTCGTTTTCTTTATTCTTTTCTTGGGTCTCAACCCATACCTTCTTTCTGATGTTTTAAAAGAAAAGCCAGTGCTCACCTGCTCAATAAAACAAACCGACACGGATATTTTTTCCTCTATTTTTTTTTTTTATTAATTTATTCTTGTTACATCTCTATGGTTATCCCATCCCTTGTATCCTCCCATTCTTCCCTCCCTCCCATTTTCCCCTTATTCCCCTCCCCTATGACTGTTCCTCAGAGGGATTACCTCCCTCTGTATATGCTCATAGGGTATCAAGTCTCTTCTCGGTGACCTGCTGTCCTTCCTCTGAGTGCCACTAGGTCTCCCCTGCCAGGGGACATAGTCAAACATCCTATTGGGACTCTAGATGAGAGAACAATGGGAGACTAGCATTGTAGAAGGATCCAGTGGGTCCTAGAAACCTACAAGTAGAACATTATGATAGGCAGATTTGGGTCAAGGGGTTAGGCACTAGCCAAGGACAATACAGGCGGTAAAATTTAAACCCCTACCCTGATCTAGCCCATGGACAGGACAGTCTCCACACTTGAGTGGAGAGAGGGATTCGACGCGGATATTAAAATGTGAAAACTAGGTTAAAATGGAAACAAATGCAAAACCTACACACTCTTTGCTTCTGTTATAAGACTTTTAGGTCCTCCCTCCACCTCATCCCCAGATAGTAAGGGATGTGGGAGGAGTAGGGGCGGAAGGCCAGGGGCTGCTCTGGGGTCCCGGCTGCTGTCCTGTGACCCGGAAGTGCTTTCCCATCACGGTAGGGTGGTGTGTGGTTACACCCATGCTGCCAACAGAACTGCAATAGAGCCATGCACTCACTTTATTTTCCAGTAAGTACGTTTTAAAAGTAAAAATGAAATTAATTTAAAGATCACATTCTGCTTAAATCAAAACATTCTTGTTGTAAAACATTATATGAAATGATTAACAAGACATTTTTGCATTATTTTGTTTTCATACTGAGCCTCCTAAATGTCAATTAAGATGCTACATTTTGAATAAGTGTGATTCAGTCCTACTTTAAGGGAGTGATGTCAGAACAATGGGTATGGACAACATCCGTATCCTTAGTTTGACAACAAACACTGCGTGTTTAATAACAGATAAATGGATCTGTATGAGACCCAGGATCCATTATGGATCCACAGTGCCCTGTGCAGTCCACGCCCAGATAAGCCACATTGAAACAAGCAACTGTGCCAGCCCCTCTCCACAGGCAGCCGGCTTAGCGGGTGTCTTCTTCCTCTGAGAAGACAGGTAAGATGGAATGTGTCTCAGGGTCCCCTTCCCCTTGCACAGGGCAGGTTTCTGTCTGTGTTCACATGGCGTGCCGATGAGGCCGGCATAGAGGGGGTGCTCTGGACAGCTGAGCACAAGCACAAAGGCGCAGGCTTTGCAATATCAGCAGGAGTCTGGGATAAGGTGGCTCGGCTTTCCCTCGGCAGGGACGGAAAGAACAGAATGCGCTCCCCACATGTAAGAAACATGCGTCCCCGTAAGCTGATGGAACAGGTAGACATCTGTTAAAATTTGAGTCTTTAAAGATTCAATTTAAATTTTTGTTTACAAGTATTTGCCTCTGTGTGCATGTGTGTGTGTGTGTGTGTGTGTGTGTGTGTGTGTGTGTGTGTGTGTATACCATGTGCACAGAGTCTCCAAGGAGCCCAGAGCATCAGGCCATTGGAACTGGCATTATTGACAGTGGTGGTGAGCCTCTATGTGGATGCTGGAAACCAAGCCAGGGTCCTGTGCAAGAATAGCAAGTGCTATTAGCCACCGAGTCATTCATCACTATAGCCTCTTCTTTACCATCTAGTTTTTGGGTTGGTTTGTTTGTTTTTTGAGACACAATTTCCCTGTGTAGCCTTGGCTGTCCTGGACTCACTCTGTAGACCAGGCTGGCCTCGAACTCAGAGAGATCCGCCTGCCTCTGCCTCCCAAGTGCTGGGATTAAAGGCATTTGCCATCACTGCCTGGCTCTTCTTTAATCTTTTTAAACAGACTTTATTTTCACACCTGGGTACAAAAACAAAAGAAACAGGCACCTTCTGTCACTTGCATGAAGTAGCAAAATTGTGAGGAGTCACAGGACACACCAGTACTCTCCAAGGAGGGAGAGCAATAGAATGTGCTCTGACATCCTGGCCTATAACGCAGCAGCCATGTATCAATGACTGTACAACAGTGGACCCTGAGGAAGGGGGTGGGGGCGGGAGCAAAGGAGAGGGAGGGGAGAGAAGGAAAGAAAGGAGGAGAGGAGAGGAGAGTCGAGGAGGGAGGGGGAGAGGAGAGGAGAGACGCCAGTGAACGATCGCTATACACTAGGCAATGATGACAATTACAGAAAAGGTCTGAGATTTTCCACAGACTTCAGCTAGGCTAGTAGGTGGATGCCTTCCCCTATTCGAGACAACCCACAAGATCATGGGAGGAGCTTGTTCTTTAGACTCACAGATGTCCACAGCAGCCACAAGTACCAGAAGAATCACAGCCACTTAAGACCAAAAACAAAACAAAAACAAAAAACAAAACAACAACAACAACAAAAACAAACAAAAAAAGTCTAATAACCAAAGAAATGTAGACCTATGAACTGGCCGATAAGACATTGGGAATAGCCAGGAGTAGTGGGAGGCAGAGGCAGGGGGATCTCTGTGAGTTCGAGGCCAGCCTGGTCTACAAAGCGAGTCTAGGACAGCCAAGGCTACACAGGGAAACTGTGTCTTAAACAAACAAACAAGCAAGCAACAACAAAAAACCCAAAGGAAAATAATAGAAAATAACTGTCTTTAAAAAGCTCTGTGAGTTACAAGAAAATGAGGCAGAGGTCAAGAATATCAAAAATGAAGGTCTTAAAAAGGAGCACAGCGACTTAACAGGAAAAGCTTCCCAGAGCTGTCCAGGGCACAATCAGCAAGGCCGCCTCCTGAGTGCTGCCTTTACGGGTTTGCTCCTTCAAGCCCAGCTCAGACAGATTTGCTTTTAAGAACACTATGTGGTCGCATGATATCTTTGCAATTTTTAATGTGTTCTGAGGAAAAATTCAAGCACATAACATAAAATATTAATACTATTTGACTGTCCACTGGGAGAAAGGGCGTGGGCTGCTTAGTGCTTGGTACTTCGCTGTGTTTTCCAGAAGTTTCCAGAGGGGACAGAAGAAAAGGGGAGCATAAAGTTAGGGCAGGAGGACCTGCTCTCTAATCCTTTTGATTGCATAATGGTTGCAGACTCAGAACTCTGAGCCTGGAAAGTCACGGGGGCTCATCCCAGGAGTGAACCCCCGCCACCTCCTCTGTCGTGGTGTCTAAAGCAAACAAAGCCCGCTGTTCTCGGTAAAGCAAAGCCGCAATCCTGGTTTACTTAATGTTTCTCCGTGTCTGTTTCCATTCAAGGCTGTGTGCTGAAAAGAATCTTCAAGTTAAGTTGCCAGTACGGTACCACTTTTATATTCCAGAGACTCGGGGGAATAATATTTCATATGCCTATTAAACATGTTAAAAGTCCTTTTCCATTGAATTATATTGCACAAGGTCATGGCTCCAGCTGAACGGCTGATGCATAAGAGTGGGGAGGAGGGGTGGGAGTGGAGCAATCCAGAGTGGCCTAATAAAGCAAGCTCTGCTACATTTTTATTGAGCTGTGTAATTTTACTTACAAGACATATTTGCTATAAACCTTGCATAGGTTTTCATGACCAGGTAAGTGAGCAGAGCTGAGGGCTGGGGACATCTGGTCTACCTTGAGGGTTACAAGCACGCCGCTGTGTTCTAGCTCGTCAGCTGGGGCATTGTGCTGCTTTGTGAGGTCACGCCTCAGCTCTACTGAAGGAAAAGTGTGACCCAGCCTCCTCGGCCCAGTCTTTAGAAGGAA
Source organism: Acomys percivali (assembly GCA_907169655.1). Taxonomy (NCBI): domain Eukaryota; kingdom Metazoa; phylum Chordata; class Mammalia; order Rodentia; family Muridae; genus Acomys; species Acomys percivali. The sequence goes on along the minus strand of OU015745.1, from coordinate 1,917,016 downwards.
GGTGCCCACCAGTGTCACCACCTCCCACATGACTCTTATCTGTACGTGCTTGCAGCCGCACTCCCACGCTCATGCTGGCTCAGGCTGGCTGACTGCTTCTTTGTTCTTGATCTAGCATGATGCACCACAGCAAGTAGCATTTTAAGGCTGCATCCAATCTGTATGGTTCAATGGCCAAGGACATCTGGGGGCCCTTGGAAGAACAGGGGTGAAGGGCTGGGACACTCAGTAGAACGTGGTTACAGGGCTGCAGGTGACCCTTTCCCCTGCTTGTAGTCCACAGAAGCTGAGGCAGGAGCATGGCGATCCCCAAACAGGTCAGTTACCACCATGAGCCCCAGAGGAGAAAATGCCCCACTGGACCAAACGGACAAATTATATCTTCATGTGACTAGATAATCTATAGAAACATATTTACGAAAGTCTGGGTTGTATAGGACCAGGTGGGTCCACTACTGTGGAATCTTCATGTACCTATGAGCCTGTCCTCCATCTCATTCAGCAAACCGTGCTGACTGGAGAGCCCACCTACAGCATGCACACTGCCGTCCTCTAAGCAATGCCGTTTTTTATTTTGTTATCTCCAAAGGCTGCAATTTCAAGAGAAAGAACCCAGGTGTGATGGTCAGTGTTAGCTGCCAGTGGGACAGAACATCCAGTCACTTGGGGAGATGGGGCTCTGGGCAGATCTGTGAGCGTATCTCGGTTGTTTTAGCTGAGGGAGTTAAATCTGTCCACTGCGGGTGGCCCGGTTCCCTGGCTGGGGTCCAGGACTGTGTAAGCGGAGCAAGGCCGCTGAGCCGACGCGTGTGTCTGTCCACCCCTCTCTGCTTCCTGGAGGTGAATGTGAAAGGTCACCAGCTGCTTCAGGGCCCTGCCACCTTGACTTCCTTACGGTGATGGACTGTATCCTGGGAACATAAGGCAGAGTAAACCTGTCCTCCCTCTGGCTGCTTTTGTATAAAAGGGTTTTACTACAACGGTGGTGAACTAAGACGAGAGAGAATCAATGCAAACCGGTATGAGGCCTATGTCGCCTGCAGGGAACTTGCGCCAAGCAGTGACGTCCTTGCTTCTGACCTACAGTTTTGTTGTGCTAGCAGCAGTGAGAGAGTAACAAGCTGCCTTGACCAAGAGCACTAAGGGTCAGACCATCTGTCTCCATGTTCGTGGCTGGGGTGGCTTCAAGACGCTGGCTAAAGAGTTGCATTCACGGCCTCTTTGTGAGTCCTTCATCCTGCCCTGCGTCTGCTGAAGGAAAGAGTGCGTGTGACGGTGCAGCTCCATGTTGTCATACTTCATGCGCGCGCACGCGCGCGCACGCGTGCACACACACACACACACACACACACACAGAGTCCTGGTTTCCATTTGATCACCACATGAGAATGGAAGGAAGCAAAAAGAGGTATGAGACGGTGTCGTCGCCAGCATCAGCCACATTTCAGCCTCTTGCGCATCCTCATGCTAAGAAGCCCTTGCATCATTCTTGTTCACTTGAGTTCCAAAGCCACTGAATACTGTGGAATCAGCCGGAGGCAGGCTAGGGTGAGTGAGCACCTTGCACTTGAGACAGCCTTGCTAGTGGAACCAACTGCACCTTGCCAGGGGTACGGAGAGTGGCTCCTGGGGTACGGAGAGTGGCTCCTGGGGTACGGAGAGTGGCTCCTGGGGTCCAAGTGGTGCCTGCGCCATTTGTCTTTTTGGCATCTTCCTTTCCAGTGATTTCCTTTTCTCCTCTGATTCCTGAGTGGCATTCCTTTAAAAGTGCTAATTAACTCAACTGTATTATAGGCACAGTGGCAAACAAGCACATTTTTGTTCAAATCTCTTATGAGTTTATTTTCTGCAGTTTAGTACTAGGACAAAAACAGCTTTAGTAAGTTTAAACTATAGAAGGAATAGACACTTAGAACAAAATTATATACGTGGTCCTAACTGATTCGTTTCCCCCCTCCCTCCTTTGTTGTCTCTGGGTACACCATTGTTAACTGCGTCGTCTCCCCGGCACAGGCGAACACGTGTCCTTCTCTTTCTTTGCCACAAATGGCTTCTGTACTTATGACAGCAGGTCTTGGTTGTCTTTCCGGGGTAACACCAAGATTCAGCCTTCTGTCGTGTGTGTTATTCCTACTTTATTTCTACATTCGGGTGAGCATCTGTGTATGTTGTGTACGCATCTCATCCACCTGCAGGAGTCAGACTTCTGGGTCAAGGGGTTTTGTATTTGGGTAGCGCTGTCGGGGAGTTTTGCTTCCCCCTCCCTGGGATGAGGGACTGGGAAAGTCTCACATGAAATGACAGCATACCAAGAGGCCAGGACAGAGGGCTGGATTTGGTGAGAAGAAAGGCCACCAGAAGGGTGCGGATTTGCACACTAGAAGCCTTAGAGTAGGAGAGAAATGGAGATGTTGCCCAAGGATAGGAAGAGTTGAAAGAGCTGAGGAGAGAAAGGGAGAGTCAGAGAGGTCGGACTTTCAGACTGTTGATGCACACACAGGCTGTGGGGCCTGGAGAAAAGAGGGAAGGGCTACTGCTGTCATGCTGGGAGCCCCTAAGAAAAGGAGTGCATCCTGGGCTCACCTCCGTGGGAAGCGTCTAACAGTGGGCTCACCTCCACGGGAAGCGCCTAAGGGTGGGCTCACCTTCGCGGGAAGCACCTAAGGGTGGGCTCACCTCCGTGGGAACCACTTAACAGTGGGCTCACCTCCGCGGGAAGCGCCTAAGGGTGGGCTCACCTCCGCGGGAAGCGCCTAAGGGTGGGCTCACCTCCGTG